>CM076580.1:1552086061-1552480338 GCA_034641835.2 Pinus albicaulis | reverse complement strand
CTGAAGAAAGACTATAAGTCTCGGAAGGGAAAAGAAGGAGCTGCACAACAAGAAAACAATCATGAAGAAAATGTGACAAGTGATGTGTTACAAGATGATTTGATTATTTCTTTGTGAAATGTTATTGATGCCTCGGTGGTATATTCAGGGGCCTCATTCCATGCTACACGAAAATGGTATCAAAAGATCTACCAGGATAAGTAGAACCCTTGAACGATACCCTCCTTCATATTATGTATTATTGACTGATTCTAGCGAACCAAAATGTTATGAAGAAGCAATGCAGGTAGAAACCAAGAAGAAGTGGTATCTAGCCATGAAAGAAGAGATGGAATCCTTAATACATAACCAGACTTGGGACTTATTCAGGTTGCCTGCAGGTAAAAAAAAATTGCAGAATAAATGGGTTTACAGGTTGAAGGAAGAATATGTAAGAAAACAGAGGTACAAAGCTAGAATTGTGGTAAAGGGGCTTGCACAGAATTAAGGTATTGACTTTGATGAAATATTTTCTCCTGTTGTTAAAATGACTTCAATCAGAACTATTTTAAGTCATGTAGCAATGGAAGATATGCATCTTGAACAACTATATGTAGAGACAACCTTTCTCCATGGATATTTGGAGGAAGAGATATATATGCAACAACCACAAGGATATGAGTTCAAAGGGAAGGAAAAATTAGTGTTCAGGTTGAATAAGAGATTGTATGGCTAAAATAGGCTCTTGAGGCAATGGTATCTAAAATTTGTCAGGTTTATGTCCTAAGAAGGTTATACTAGATGTCACTCTGATCATTTTGTTTATCTGAAAAAGAAAAATGATGCCATATATATTATATTGTTATTTTATGTAGATGACATGCTTGTTGCAAGGTCTAACATGCAAGAAATAATTTTTCTAGAAGGAAAATTGGAAAATTCATTTGCAATGAAGGATTTGGGAGCTGCAAAACAAATCCTTGGTATGAGAATAACTAGAGACAGGAAAAATCACAAATTAAAATTGTCTCAGAATGAGTACATACAAAAGGTGTTGAAAATATTTAATATGCATAATGAAAAACCAGTTAATACACCTTTGGCTAGCCATTTCAAACTTAGTAAGGAGAATGTGCCCCAAGACGAAAGAATAAATGGACTATATGTCTAAAGTTCCATATGCATAAGAAGTTGGAAGCTTAATGTATGCAATGGTATTCATAAGGCCTAAAATTGCACATGCAGTGGGAGTTGTAAGCAGGTACATGAACAATATAGGAAAAAAACATTGGATGGCAGTGAAATTGATTCTCAGATATTTGAGAGGTACCACAAATCAAGAATTATGCTTTGGTGGTTCAAACATTTCTCTACAGGGATATGTTGATGCAGATATGGAAGGTGATAGAGATAACAGGAGGATAACTATATTGCATGTATTTACTGTAGCTGGAACAATTTTCAGCTGGGTTTAAAAAATGAAAAGTGTTGTTTCACTTCAACAAAAGAAGCAGAGTATGTTACTGCTATAGA
The DNA here is from genome assembly GCA_034641835.2 of Pinus albicaulis. Lineage (NCBI taxonomy): Eukaryota > Viridiplantae > Streptophyta > Pinopsida > Pinales > Pinaceae > Pinus > Pinus albicaulis. The sequence continues at coordinate 1,552,478,826 of CM076580.1, read as the reverse complement.
GTTTAGTAAAGAACTGATTTGGTTACAAAGGTTTATGGATGAATTGGGTAAGAAGCAGGAGATGGGAAGGTTATATAGTGACAACCAAAGTTCCATTCATCTTGCAAAGAACTCAACATTTCATTCCAGGACTAAACACATACAACTCAAGTTCCATTTCATATGACCAACGTTGGAAGATGGAAAGTTGAAGTTGGAAAAGATACACACTAGCCAAAATCCTGCAGATGTGTTAACAAAAGTTGTAACCAGGGAGAAACTGAGATTCTGCTTAGTTTCAATGGGTCTTCAAGTATGATGATGAAGATGAGAAACAACCAGGTCCAAAGTGGAGTCATTACCCAACAAACGAAGTAGCAGTGGAGTTTTTACAATTAGTCTCCAAGTGGGATATTGTTGGGTGTGGAACCTGATTATATTTTTTATTTATATGTTTCACTGCGTTAGACCCATGTTATTAATGGGGTGGCAATGTCGCCCGTAGTTTGATCATCGTCAGGGGGGTCAAGGGGGGGTGACAACGACCTTTTGGAGCCCCCCTCTGGTGGGGGGTTTCAAGGGTAGCGCCCCCGAAGCTAAAAACATATGTAAAATTGCCTTGTAAAATATTGTAATTTTGAGTCAATCTGGGTCATTCATTAGGCAGATGATTTGATGATAGAAGTTATGTTTAATTTAGGGGTTTTTTCCCTAGAAGGAAACCCCTATGTTGTGTTGAGGTATAGTGTCTTTTTAACACCTATTTGTCTCACATTAATTAATCAATCCGGGAACGACTTTTTATTTCAGAAGTGTACTCGGTCACAGGCGGTAATTCAATCTAAGAGTAATGTCTTGTAATATGCTTAGTACGATGTTCTAAATACGAGTAAATGGATGTGAAAATAAATCTGTTTATAAACTCAAATGCTATGATCAATATTCACTCATAACAGCGATTAGGAATAGAGTATATGTTCATTCCTCTAGAAATTGATGCGATTGAAATAAAGCGAAATAAGACAATCAATGCGAATGTGGAAGCAATAACCAATATTCTCTCCCAGGTTGACGATCCTAAAATTAAAAAATTAAAGAAGTAAATGAACTAAGAAAGCGTTGTAAACTTAATGAACTAGAAATGAACAAAAAATTGTAATTGAATAACAATGTAAATAAGCATTGAATTATGACTACGGAATTGAACAACGAGATTAACTAATGAGTACGAAGAAACTATAGACACAAAGGAATCAAATAGCTAGTGCGGTAAACATCGAATACCCATCGACAACAAACATTATTAAGCAATCAATGGAATATAAATGAAATAAATATTGAATAGCAAACTTATAAAAAATAATAAAGATGAATGATATTTGAAATTAGATTACGTTGACATGAGAAATAATAGTAGTCATTAACACAACACGGCGATAAAAAAATTCAACAGCAACCTAAATTAACTACAATTGTAATAAAAACCAATCACAATTATCACAATGGTAATTAAAAAAGAGTAGAAATACAATAGGTGGATCGATCCACCGGTAAAGGTCCTTAACCATTGGTGAAACGTTGGTAGACTCTTTTGAAGAACTAAGAAATTAAACGGAAACATACATAATGATACATGCATAATAGCGTTTACAAACAATCGATACATGTTTAATCGGTAGAGTGGTAAATTTATGTAATTACAATAGGAAATCTCATATCTATCATCCATCCTCTTCAACACTATTACCTTTATCTCTTTTGATAAAAGAGGAGAAATTAAATAGTAAATATGATCTCTCATAATAATATTGGATTTTCCTAACCAATTTATCAACACGAAAATATATTTCCATCCATTTTAATCGAGAAAGTGAGATTTGGTTGTAGTAAGTAATTTGGAGGACGGTCGCAACAACAAATACGAGAAAATCGTGCTCAAATAACCTTGTGTTTCTCTCAATACGAGCCGAATTTGGGCAAGCGGGTTTCTTAAAGTTAATTTGGTCCCGTGCAGACCATCATGTTTTCGGATTTTTCTAGATTGTTATTCATTTTGCCAAGAATCTCAACCAAAGCTGACCAGTTCTTATTCAGGTGAATTTCGCGAGTTGGAATATTTGATGATGATTTGGAGATCAACTACGCAATACGAAAATATCTTGGAGGCTAAAATGGTGAGTGTTGGTACAAAATATATTAATAAACCATCATTGATAAAATTATGCATAATAATCATCCATTTATTAAAAATAAGAGAGAAGAAATAATATTCATCCATAAGAGCATAAATCATTATAAAATGGATTTACATGATAAATTATAATAAATGACATGATAAAGAAGAGTAAAAATGGATGAAATAAGTGTTAAAAATTTTGTCTTATTCACGACCCAACATACCCTCAAAGTGAATATATTGTATGTCCTCATACCTTCGAAGACAAAACCCATGTGTTAACCCAAAGCAAAGAAAATTGTTCATTCCAACTCATGAAATGGATGGAACAAATGAATTTTTCCTCAAATAATGAATATTCAATTTTAGCAATCTTGATAAAGGCATAACGTTTACAATGGATATTTTCAACTATATGTATATGATTATGAGAAAAATATGACATAGTAACAACGAACAGCAGTAATCATTTTCTCAAAAATCGAGATCGTTTTAAGGATCATGAGATATAAACAAAATGGTTAGCAGGTGATAGTGCATAATTTTCAAAATTTTATGAACTAATTTAGCGTGAAATTATTTGAGTTTGTGTATTTTAATGATACCTCATTTTTATCCGAAAGCACAAAATTCGATTCATGGTTTTAAAGATATATGCAAATCAATTCCCCATACTTGTATAAAAATGAAATTGTATGCCTTAAATGAGAAAGGAGAGTAAACTTGACACATCATATGTGTAATTCCTCCCTTCAGAAGAATTAGCATGTCCTCATGCGATGCTAGAAAACAAAGAGAGGTGGTTGCTACAGTCACATTGAAATCGATGCTTGGTATAAAACAACATGGAATAAGGAAGGTGACAGAATGAATAAGAATGTCAATGGATGATAAAGAATATTAACGACGTAGTCATAAGAAAGAAATGAAAGGAAATCAACACTCCCCCAAGGTACAAAACATAAGATGTGTCTAAAAAAAATGAGAGTGGTAAGTATGGAAATGAATGATGATAAATAATGCTCAATGGATTTTCATGAAATTCTCCTAAATTCATAATAAATCAGAAAATTATGTTATTTTACCTCAAGTGTTACCTCCGGAAAAATGTGGAATGACATGTAGGGACTGGCCTTTATTGAAGTTGATGTAGGTTGAGCGAATACTGAAAGTGATGCAAAATGTGGAAGCCATGGAAGCACATCATGTCTGAAGAATTGTGCACATTCGCAAGCCTTTGTTGTTAGTTGCAATAGTGTGGTTGTGCTGCAAATAGAATTCCCCCCCCATATTTTTTATTCTCCTGTAAACAAATCACGATTTTGTATGCAATTTTCTTGAATCCACAGTTTTAGTTTTGAATGGAAACAGATAAGATGCATGCAAAAATTTTAAGCAGAAAATCCTCTGTAGAAATGCAGTATGAATATGTTTGCAAATAGAAGAGCAGCGTACTGCACAGCAATTGTACAACATGGAAAGGCATGCATATTTATGATATGATAAACAAATTATCGCATTACTGAAATCAATGCATATTTTGAAATCCTGAGTAGATATGGAAAATTTTATGTAATGATTCGAAAATAAGGGAAAAGGACAGCTGATGTGAAAAAAGTACTTATGCGGTCATTATCCACATAAACCCTTATGATAAATTTATAAATAAATTTCATGCATAAGAGGTTCCGAATAAAGGGTTTAGGAGCATACTCTCATTTGATATTAGATAAAGATATAAGAAAATGGTTTATCGTTACTATTGATTTATGAAAAATATGACTCCAATACCATCAGCAGAGCTCTGTTGCCCACAGGTGTCTATAACCTTGACAAAGTTGCTTTCTCACCCTTGGAACCATTATTCTTTATTTATGCCTAGGGAAGTGTTGTGTGATGTCATGATGGAGGCCACTGTGCTAGCTTGGGAACCAGATGAATCACAATGCCATTTACCAAGGAGTGAAAGGTGGACAGGCCAGCTCGTGATAAGACCTCCTGTTCCAAGGACTTTTCATTTTTCTGAGTTGTCCATTGGATCATATCCCTGGTGTGGTGGCCATAAAGGGAATGCCACTTCACTACTCCCTTATGATCATGGTAGGTTGGCTCTTGATAAGACCCCCTATCCTCCACCTGCCATATCATAGAATTGTTAGTAATTATATAGGGATTTTTTATTTTCTTTTCTTTTCTTTTCATATAGCACTTCCCTACTTATATATAGAGAATGGCTCAACACTCCTTAAGAGTAGGGATGGTGGAAGAATTCTGAACATTTCAATAGAGAAAGTATGCCCTTATTCTTATTCAATAAATAAAAATCAAAGAGAGTTATGAAGATTTAGGGAAGAACCAACATGATAAAGATAACCGATCATATTAATTTTACTGAAAATAAAGACATCAAAGTGATATATATGGTTGTGTTCTTTCATTTTCTTATCACTACAGAATAGTTTCTTAAAAATTACAATTTCTCTTGATTTTTTGAATCCAGTAACCTCTACTTTTTGTGTCCTTGCATAAATTGTATGTTTGTCTTTAGAAGAATTCACAAAAATCCTCAAAAGGTTGTTCTAAAACAAGAAAAATTCACTCAAAAAGTGTTGTTCCTTAGATGGAACAACTGATGTTCCTTAAAAGGAACAACAAAAAAAATCTGCAAAAATGTTGTTCCTTTCAAAAGGAACAGCAGAAACATGCGGAAAAAGTTTTGTTCCTTTTGAAAGGAACAACAAAACTTTTATTCCTTTTGAAAGGAACAGTAAAAGGAAACACACAAACGCGTTGTTCCTTCAAAGGAATGGTTGTTATTCCTTAAGAGTAACAACAAACAAATATAAGCACGCAAGGATGCTATTCCTTAAGAGGAACAACATGAAAAGTAAAGGCAAACAAAAAAAGTGTTGTTCCCTATAGGAAACAACAACAAAAAATGCACGCAGAAATTGTTGTAGGGAACATCAAAGGAAAAAAAATAGAGGAAACAACAGTGCTAATGTGCAATCCATTGTCAAACAAATCCAATCAAATAGAAAGGAAAATTTATATACAAGTTTCAAGAAAAAGTAATATTTTACAGAATTGGTGCTACCGAAGAATTTCCTTCTGCAATTGAAACTTGCATGGTGGGGTCCTTATTGTTCAATTTCCACTGGAGAGGAAACTACAATTTGAAGGGATCAACACCTGAAACACAAAAACATAAAAGAAATCAGAAAAGAAACAACACTTTATTAAGTTACAATGTCTATGATGTTATTTCCTAAGGGAATATCAATCTGTTAATGGAAAAAAAGAAATTTCTTTTCGAAAAATGTTTTGGCAGCAGTGACATGAATTTTCAAATGGAAACCGATTCTTCATTTATTCTTGTTATTAATCTGTTAGGTAATGAACTGGATGAAATTCCCTTGTTTCACTAAGATTTCTTTCAAGAATCGCTCATCCATAAATTGACCTTCTTTGTTCTACTAAGACCTACAAAAAAACAAGTGTCTACCTGCAATAAAACATTAAATCTTGGAGAAAGAGAGGTGTGTGGGCTCCCCTAATCCAATAATTATGCAAAAAACTAACAAGTAGTTACTCTGTAGAACAGATCCATGGACAAAGTAAAATTAATTTATTAGCTGTGGGAGAGCAGTGGCCAATCATGCTAACCAGTAGTGTTTCAATCATAAATTCTTATTTTTTTCGTCCGATTTTAGTGATTCCAAATCCAAATGAGAGATAATTCAAAGTTTTATCTCCAATAGAAATAGGTTTTAAAAATTCAATGCCATGATATGTCAAATTTGCTTAGAACAACCTGCATAATAGAGTCATTTTCTATTTTCCAGCTTAGACCAACAGTTGATATTTCAAGCATAAATTTTTCGTTTGATGGCGGATTGAACCGATTCAAATTAGAGATTAGATTAGATTAGATGCATTTATTGATTTCCAATAGAAATGTGTTTTTAAGAAAAGAATAATTGATGAGTCAAATATGCTAGTGAACAGCCGAGAAAACAGAGTTTCAAAAGTGCTGATTTATGATAGGCAGTCAGTATTTTGGTCATAAATTCCTCCTAAGATATAGAAATTGAGTGATTCATATTGTGTTGTAAACTATATTCATAGGTAAATCTCCCATATAAATAGGTTTTAAAAATATAATCATTTAGGCCTCCAAAAACTGACTGTCCCAATTCTGTTCTTGAGCTGCCTACTGGACACCCTGTCAATGTTTTGGTTCTAAATTTTTCGTTTCAAATCCAAATGGAGTGATTAAAATTGGGTTGGAAAGTAGAAATAAAAGGATACTTAGGATAAAATAATTTTTTAAAAATATTCACTTTTTTTCCCCCAGAAAATGACTGTCCCAACTCTGTTTTCAGAAATTTGATCAAGCCCGCAAGCCAAAAAAAATGATATTGAAGAAATTTTTTACATATTGGTGATAAAAATGAATATGAGTATTTTTAGAATTGTTATTTTCAATATATTGCATCTAAATACACAAATAAATTAAAATATTTATCACTGATGTTGATTTCCACAGCGTGTTGCAACAAAAACAACTATTTTTACAAAAATAAAAAAATATGTTTATTTTATTTTCTTATTTATTTTATTTTCTACACTAGCCTACTCTGAATTGGAAAATGAATATGATTACGTATAAGAGTATTTCCAGTGGAGCCATTTCCAAAATAAGGCTTCAAGTGTGTACATACCCAAATTTGAAAAATGCATGTTGATAAATAGTAGGGTATGAGAAGCCAACTTCCCCTGAAAAGATGGTGCCAAAAATTGTTGAAGTATGGAATGATGCTGCAAAAAAATGGAGTGAAACCAATCTTCAATGTATCCCTTACTTTCTTGATTTCCCATAGCCATCGTATCATGAATTTCTTGAGCTTTTAAAATGGTTTTTTGGTACAAACTAGAACAAACCTCATTATGAAGAATTTTTCAGTAATAATCACATTAAAATGAACAGAAGCCAAAATTATATAGATATAGAAGAAACCTCATTTTATTTCATAAATTCGACAATTTTTGGATTTGATACATTCTGAATCTCAGTATAAGTTTTCTCCAATGGTGCATGTGAGATAGAATGGGTGGGAAGGGTGGGTGAATTTTGCAGTTCAACACTGCAAGCATGTTGTACTGGTTTATTATGGTGAGGGTGTGGAATGAGTTGAGCAGGAGATTGTGTAGGGAATGGAACCTCTTGATGATGTAGTTGATTGGGTTGAGTGGATGATTTTGATAGGCAAGTAAGGTGTTGTGGAAGAGCTGGAATATGTGTTTGTGCTACAAGATGGGGGAGAGTAGTCATGCAATCATAAGGTGAACCATGCCAAGCTTGTAGACAAGATTGGTGGTGGTTATATTGAGATTGGCATGGCTGCCCTAACATATAAGTATTCCATAATGGATTATGCAAGTAAAATAATGGAGAGGAAGTGTTTTGAAACATATCTTTAGGCCACGATTTCCATGGTTTTGACCTTGTTGCAGCTTCCCCATCTCTTTGATATGATACTTCCAAATTAGATAAGGAAGAGTGAGTATCTATGGGATGTTGCTTTCGGTAATGACGGAAAAACACTTCATCAAATTCTTGATTTCTCTGAACCTACAAAACATTCAATTGTGAATTTAGAGAGCTAATAAAATCATATGTAAAATTTTCAAATAAAACATTGATTTCAGCTCTTATGTCTCTTGTTCTTGTAGTAAATTTGGAAAAGAAAGAAGAAACTTATCTAGAATTCTTACCAGCCTTGGAAATTCCTCTTGAATACCTTATGCAAAATTCACAAACATCATCATATTATAATTGAAATACATCACCTTTTCCTATTAGATTTAAGAGTTCTAAAAATTTATCTTTGATTCCTTTAAGGAGTGTTTTCAAGATCTCTTTTTCCAAATGCTTATGCTTTGATTTTTGAAGGTTATATTGAAATCACTCTACATATTCCTCCAAACTTTTATCTTCCCCTTGTATCACACCGAAAATATCTTCATTGGATTTGCAATAGTCTTGGTACTTCTTCAAGAATATGTTCTTCATGTCCTCCCATGTTTGGATGCAATTCCCACCTAGGCTCATGAACCATCGGAGAGCTGCTCTTTTTAGAGTGAGAGGAAACACTTTCAGCCTTTGATCATTAGTAAAATAATTATATCCTCTACAAAGTATTTCAAACTCAAATAAGAATGTTTCTGGATCTTCATTTGTCAAACCATGAAAATTTGGTAGTGACAATGGGGGAATTATGTGAATTTGTGTCACTCCTCCTAGATCTTTGATAGCGAATTCAAAAGTTGCAATGTGAGCCATTTCTTATCATAATAGAAGATGTTCTTCATGTGTTTCTTTGAGGATCCTCCTTAAAATTTTCTTGTCAATTGGTTAGTGAAATGGGTGGTGCTTACATCACCACTCGAGTGGAATTACAAGATTTTTTTTTCAAAATTTCTACCTCTAAAATTCAAAAATATGCAAGCACTCATTCCTACCTTAAGCTTTCACTCAATTCTGCTATGAAGCAGGCAAGTGAACAAGTGTGTTCCTTGCTTGGTGCACAATTTCTTACCTTCTGTCTTTAATACCCAATTCTTCCAAAGAAGAAAAAATCAAATATGCATCACTCTTTCTTCTTCAATATGTAGTACAGTGTTCTAAATACAAAAGTAAATGGATGCTTGGAAAAGAAATCTAATTATAATAACATGAACTCAGATGCTCAAAAATCCAACTATTCACTCAGTAAACATCAATCGAGGATACAGTAGCAATAACTCATTCCTCTAGAAATTGATGTAATTGAAATCAAACTGGAACAAGAAAATCAAACTAGGAACGTGGAAGAAATTACCAGTATTCTCTACAGTTGACAGTCTTGCTTTAAAGCAATAAAAGGGAAATAGAAATTGAACTAAATCATTAATGCTGCTAATGAAATTAAACTAGGAAAGCCCTCAAAACCAAATTATTTGCAATTAATCAACTGAAATAAACAACAATATAAATGGACAGCAAACTGTAATTAAAGGAAGTGAACAACAAATCCTATTTAATAAATCTGAAAAACAAACTCTAATTAATGGGATCGCATGGAAAATTCTATTAAATAGCAATATGTAATGGACAACAATCAAACAGAACAGCAAATGAATCAAATGTTGAACAACGTAGCTCTGTTAAAGCGTAACAAGACAAGTAATTAAGATTCTTGTTAAATTAGAAAGGGATGGCAACACAATTCACCAATGTAACACACCAATATTAAATAATAAATGAACAATAAACTAATTACTTTCAAACCGTAATGAAAACAATTAGAAACTGTCACACAATAATAATGAAAAGATAGAGATACAAACAACAGATCAATCCACCAGGGTCGGGCCCTCAACCACTGGTGAAACGCCGCTGGGCTTTACTCCAGAGTTAAGAAGTGGAACAAAAAAGCGTTCTTGTATTAGTCAAACATAAATAGCGTTTACATCAGTTGCTCTTGGATCACGAGAGTCAAGGAATTACAGAGTTACAAAAGAAATTCAATAATCATCAAATCATTGTCAATACATAATACATGCTCTCCTTTTATAATCAGAAAGAGGAGAATGTAAATACTAAATGTGATCTCTCATAACAAAATTGGATTGTCTCTAACTAATTGATCAACAAGAAAATATATTTCCATCAATCTTTCAACAAGAGCAAGTCGAATTTGGATTTGCAGCTGAGATAATTTGGAGGACAGTCGCAACAGTAAATCTGAGAAAATCATGCTCAAAGAACCTTCCGTTTCTCTCAATACAGGCCAAATTTGGGCAAACCGATCTTTGAAAAAGTTAATTCAATCCGTTCTGGACAAAACCCATGTTCCATATTTTTCAGATTCTTCTACATTTTCCCAGAATATCAACCACAAAACTATCACTTCTTATTCCAGCGAATTTCTGAGTTGGAGTATTGAATGATGTGCTGGAGACAAAATCTGCAATCTAGCAAATATCTTGGAGGCTAAAATGGTGAATACTATTACAAAATATATTAATAAACCATCATTGATTAAATTATGCATAATAATCATCAATTTATTAAAAATAAAGGAGAAGAAATAATATTTATCCATAAGAGCATAAATAATTATAAAATGGATTTATATGATAAATTATGATAAAATTACATGATAAAGAAAAGTAGAAATGGATGAAATAAGTGTTAAAAAGTGGTCGTATTCGCGGCCCAACACTTTCTACCTATAAAGACAAACAAACAGTTATTACAATAAAGAAAATATTTAAAACTGTCAAGATAGTTATTGTAGAGATAAGGATAAGCCTTGAAAGTCAATCTTTTCTCCTATCTTTCTATCAGAAGTTAAGATAGAGTTATTGAAATAGAGAAGTATTTGAACATATTTCTACCTTATGCCTTACATGGTTTTCAATGTTAGGAATGCATTTACTCTATAGTTAGTGACTCTCAAACCCTACATTAGTTCCACCTTCTCTTTTACAGCATAAATACTACGTTGGAACTCATTATATTGTTGGCATTCGGTGACTCTTTGGAGTAATACATAGTTCTGTTGAAGTTGAAAGGAAATTGATGTTTTAGGACTTATGGATGTCTTGACGTGTTTGTTGATGGAGAAAGCTCTGTCATTGGATCACTAAGCTTGGCCGTTGGTGAAGTATTCTAAATCTGTTATTGTTATTGCCTGTAACATTATGTTTCACCATTTTCTGTTACAATAGAGTAAAAAGTTTAGGCTAAGAAATGTGTTTTGAAATCACCTTAGTTCTATTTACTCTTCACTGTCTTAATTTTTTCTGCCGCTAAGATATTCTAGAGAATTCTTAATTTCTCTCCAGAACTTTTATGCTTTTTTATTTCTTAAATAGTTCAATACAGCTGGTCTGAAGAATGATTTATGGTTTTCCCTTCTTACTTGTTGCCACTTAAAATTTGTTTCTCAAGTCTCCCTTTAAAGTACCATTGTTTAAAATCTGCCAAAGAGGTTTCTTTCCAATCATACCCTTTGTACTTGCTTAAATAATAGTTTTGAAGGTCTTTATAGCTGTAATCTAAGATGTCTAGGAGTTCCCTCTTCTATGCATGCAGTTATTTGTGAATCTTGAATGTTTTCTTATCCTTGAAGGTGAAATCACTAGAAGTTAAATGAGTTTCTCGCCTTCTATATTTCATTGGAGAAGTTTGTCTTGGAATTATTATTTGCTGAAGTGTGGTTTCAAGAATTTATGGTTAGCCATGTCCATGGAATGCCTCTGTATGTTTAGATAATGTTTTGATACCCTTTGTTGAGAAGTACATATAATTAAGGATTCTTAATTGCCCTTAGTTCTACTTTTCATTCTAAACCATTGATGTCCATTTCATTTCACCTAAAAGACCTTGTAGATCCACTGGCCAAGTTAGATTTTCTCTTTGATATCCTGGATTCATCTACAAACTTGTTACAGTTTCCACTTGACTCCATAGCCCAATGAATTAAAGATTTCTCCTTTCTATCTATGTTGCCTAGATCATTATGTCCAACCAAACAATCAAACAAACTCATGCTTCATAACTAGCCTAAAATCAACCCTTAAAAGAAAACAAGCACACACCTTTGCAAAAAATTGAGAGATCCCTCTCTGAGACTAGGAAGGCTAGGTCCTAGAGCTCTAAAGAGTGGTTTTCATTTTGTCTTGTCACTTGGTATGCCAATCTGCAAAATCATAGGACTACAACAGATTCAGCGAGGCCATTACCCTAAGGGTAATATGTAGTAGAGTGGCCTAGGGTAATATGGTATTTATGACAAAAGTCAATCATCTTTTTGGATTTGAATGCTGCTGCATTATTAGTAATTATATTTTGGGGACATCCAAATCCTGAAAGAATGTTATTTTCTAGGAAAGAGATAATGACAGTATATGTGGCTTGTCTGGAGGGTATGGCTTCAATCCACTTGGTAAAATAATCATTGGCTATCAAAATTCACTTATGTTGGCCTGAAGAGGGAGGGTGAATTTCACCAATGAAGTCTAAACCCCATTGTTGAAATGGCATTTCAGTTGAAATGGGCTTTAAGGGCAAGGGTAATATTTTTTTCTTACCCTAAAAAATTTAGCACTTGTGACATGAAGTTACAATTTTTTTGACATCAGCAAACAGAGTAGACCAGTAAAAACCAACTCTCAGGATATTTTCTACAATGGATTTCCAGTATAGGTGTCCTCCACGGTCACTGCATGAAATTCTTCAAGTATTTTGTCAGCTTCTTCCTTTAATAAACAATTCAATAAAATCCCACTATGATCTCTCCAAAAAAGTACATTATCTAAAATGAAAAATCTTACTACCTTAGGTTTTAAAAATGTGGCTTTGGTTCTAGACAATCCAGGATGAGCTTGTAATTTTAGCAGTACAAATATAATATCTATATACCAAGGTGATTCTAAAAAGGCTTCATTGATCGTTGGAGTCGCCATCTCTTCCTGATCATCTATTTGGGCAATAAAATTTATGTCTAGGGAGTTACAATTAGATTCAGCCATAAGTCTGGATAATCCTTGACCTTTGATGAGTTTGGTGGGTTTTATCTCTATGTCATATTCTAGATAGTGGCAATCCACTTACCTCTTCTTCCATCAACACCATCCTGAGTAAGAATGTCTTTTACTACAGAATTTGGGACATAGGAAATAATGTGTGAATAGAGAATATAAACTCATAAGACTTTAATGGCCTTTACCAAAGCTAAGGCTTGTTTCTCCATGATGTTGTACTTCAAAGGGGAACCTATAAAAGTCTTACTAAATAAAGTTATGGGTTGTTCAAATCCCTGGTCATTTTTCTGCAGTAAAACTGCAGCAATGGTGTGCTATGAAGCAAATGAAAAAAATATGAAATCTTTCTTAAAATCAGGACTTATTAGGACTGGCGTTTTAGTTAAGGCCTGTTTGATGGATTCAAATGACTGTTTGGCCTCAATTTTCCATCTAAGAACTGAGTCTTTTTTAAGCATGTTGTTTAATTCTCTAATTATCTCGGCTAAATTTGATATAAATCTTCTTAAAAATTTGTCTTACCTAAAAAGACGTGTAATTATTTGATGTTTCTAGGTGGAATGATGCTAAGAATTGCTTCTATCCTAGCATGATCTATTCTAATTCCTTATTTTCAAATTATGTGTCCAAGTAACTTTCCTTATTCTAATCCAAATAAACTTTTCTTAGGGTTTAAAGAGACACCAAATTTCCTGCATTTAGTAAAAACTTGTCTCAAATGATCCAAGTGTTCATTATCATATTTGGAGGATACAGTTATTTGATCTCAGTAAACCACTAAGAAATCATGTATTTCCTTTGCAAAGGCTATGTCTATAGCTCTTTGAAAGGTTTCCCCTACATTCATTAGACCAGAAGGCATTTTTACATACATAAAAGTGCCCCAAGGAGTAGTAAATGTTGTTTTAGCTTGGTCTTCTTTTTCGACTAGAATTTGGTTATATCTTGAAAAACCATCTAATAGTGAAATCCTAGAAGAGAAAACTACCATTTTTAATATGTGATCCATTTTAGGTAAAGGGTAATTATCTTTCAATGATACTTTGTTTAGATTCCTAAAGTCAACACACAATCTAGTCTCTCTGGTTTTCTTTCTTGTTGGGACTAGGTTGGAAACCCAATCAGAATATATGATTGGTTCAATTATTTGAGCATCATACATTATTGTCACTTCTTTTTCTATCAAAGGCAATAAAACAGAGTTAATTCTTCTCAAATTTTGTTTAAAGGGCTTTTGATCTTCTTGTTGGAAATATGATGTAATGTGTTGTCCTTGATGGCAACCTACTTGATGAAGTTGTCCTTGATGGAAACCTACTTGATGAGTTTCCTATGATAAGCAACCTATGTTCTAAAGATTACCTAGAGATTAGTTCAGATGTGACAGAGAAAAGAATTCCAGTAAGTGCCAGAGAAATGATAAATATAATATGTCACAATGTATACGCTACTTTTGTGAAGGCAACCCATGTATGGATGCAATGTATATGCTACTTTTGTGAAGGGAACCCACGTATACATTTAGGGTTAGCATATATGCAATTTTTATGAAGAGAAGTTGCGTATACATGCAGAAACGAATGCTCCAAGTCGCGTATGCCTTTTGCGCTCTAAAATTATAATACCAAGAGGCATTACCATGGTATTAGCCCACAGTATTGAGCGTTGCATTGTCTATTTAATTCTGTCTAAGAATACCATTATAATTTCAGTGGTTTTGGCACATGGTATTGGTAAAAGCTAAATCTATTTAAGGAGAAGAAGATCATAGTGTAAGGTGTGCATGACTAAGGGTTGTTAATGAATGAAAAATTCTTTAAGGAATATTTTCATGGATGAATTCTATTTTTACTTGATAGATTTGAACCTATGATGCACCCATGGGTATAATGATGGTTCAATATCTTTAGATCTGAAGATGATGAATCTCTAGTATGATCTACTGAAGAAATGATGAATATCTGGCGCAAGTCTGCTGAAGAAAATGAATAAATTTGGGTAAGTTCTATAGATCTGTCCTATTTTGCAAAATCTAAATTTACAGATCTATACGCTAGTTGGTCTCAGTAAAAGTGTGTATATACGCGGGTTCACTTCATGAAAAGCACATATAGCATTTAGGGTTTTGTCCAGGTTATGAAAACATTATGCACTAAGGCATATGTAGGTTGGTGTGCAGAAAATCGCGTATGTACGCAGCTTCAGTGAAGCAAAGTAGCGTATGCTATTTGAAGCAATGACTGTTCAGGGTTGAGCTTGTATCTGCATATCTATTCTAAAGTCTGGGTTATTTCTAAAGTTCTGGTTACAGTGTTTTCACTGTTCTAATTGAAGTATTGTGCAGAGTTTATGATTAGTGATAAAGGGCATGTGTCTGGGTATTGAATGAATACTTCACTCTGAAGTTTATCTACATGGAATGGGTTGCAGTTTATTGATAGATCTGAATTAATAATGCACCTATGAATAAAATGATGGATCAGGATCTCTAGACCTGAAATGACTATGTATTTTCTACATCTTTTTATGGAATGATTAGATCTGAGATGTGGCGAATGTTTTCTGAAGTAAAGGGTAAGATCTGAGCTGTTTATCTGTTCTGAAGGGTTTCACAGCACTGCAATGTTTGCAGATCTATATGCATGTTCGTCGCAACGAAAGCGCATATATACATGGGTTAGTTACAGTAAAATCACATATGGAATCTAAGGTTAGTCCTGAAATAGTTGCAGATATATACGCAGGTTTTTCTCTGTGAAAGCGCGTATATACGTGGGTTCAGTGAAGTAAAAGTGCATATGGAATCTAGGGTTTTTCTGAAGTGTGCAGAAGGAAATCTCTGATCTGTTTTGTTGTATTACTATTTTTTGTCAAGATGTCTTCATACAGATCAGAGTTGTTTGAATACTGATTATGTTGCTAGTTGATTATGATTAAAGATCAGTTTTTGGTTGATTGGTTGATGATTCAATGAACGAATTGATGGAGTTATAAGTTTCAGTTTGATGTTCTTTGAGCTTAAATGTGTGGAGTGGGTCCAGTCTAAAAATATGATGAAAAGAGGCCTACAAGGTGTGTTGTGTGGAAGCTGTTGGATCCAGTATGAAAATTGATGAAACGTGGTCCATATTGGTGCTAAGGATCGAAGCCTTCAGTGAGGGGGTTGTAGCTCCTTTCCAGTGGTAGCTGGTAAACGAGACCAGGGGGTAGTAGCTCCCTTCCAGGAGTGGCTGGTAAATGAGATCAGGGGGTAGTAGCTCCCTTCCAGGAGTGGCTGGTAAATGAGATCAGGGGGTTGAAGCTCCCTTCCAGTAGTAACTGGAGAACGAGAGAAGGTTGCAGCCTTCTGCAGGTTGGTTCCTACGTGTTGGTATGAGTCTGTGCCAGTACATGATTGTAAGCAGTTTTCTTTATAATAAATATCGAAGACAAAGATGAAAATAGCGGTGGTTTTCTCCCAAATTAGGTTTCCACCTTAAATCCTAGTGTTCATGTGTGTTGCTTATGTGTGATGATTTATTATGTTCTTATTGCACATGCTTACTGCTTACTAAACATATGATGAATGAATGATGCACTGATCTAAGTAAAGAATTATATGCATAATAAGATCTTTGGTAATACGGAATTTTGCTTAAGGATATCCGTGTGTATACGTGATTTTGGTTCATTAAAGTTGCGTATGGAATTTAGTAAGGAAAAAGAAATTTTTTTGAGTAAGCTCAAAATACTGATTCACCCCACCCCCCCCCCCCCTCTCCCCCCTCTCAATATTTTTCCCAACAATTGGTATCAGAGCAGGTTCTTCTGAAGAAGCTTTATTGCTTGAAGGAGATTTGTATCAATGGGAAGGAAGCAAAAGAAGAAGGCTACTCAAAGAAAGAAGATATCTCAGAAAACATGTATAGTAGAAAATGAAGAAGATGAAACAGGTATTGATTGTTGTTCTTTTGATTCACTTTCTTGTGCATGCAATGGTGAAGATAGTGAAGACCAAAGTGAAAGTAATGTTATGGATCTAGAAGCAGTAATTGAAAATCTCAAGTTTAAATTTGAAGCTCAAAAAATATTATTTAATGAGAGGGAATCTATCTACAAAGATATGATCTTGAGAATGAATGGAAAGATAAACAAGTATCAAAGGTTATACGATGAAGTAACCAATCACAGTGAAGGACTTGAAGCAGAAATCATCTCTCTCAAAGCAGATCTCGAAACATAAAATAAGAAGAATGAAGAACTTCTACAATCATTTTAAGAAGAAGGACTTGAAGCAGAAATGATCTCTCTCAAAGAAGATCTCGAAACATCAAATAAGAAGAATGAAGAACTTCTACAATCATTTGAAGAAGAAGGACTTAAAGTAGAAATCATCTCTCTCAAAGAAAATCTCGAAACATCAAATAATAAGAATGAAGCACTTCTACAATCATTTGAAAAACAAGAAAATGGGTTGAAAGAAGAGATTCTAAAATTGAATGAACAAGTAGAAGAAAGAAGCAGGGTTGAAGAAAGTATGAAGAATCAATGCCAAAAATTGGAGGACGAGGTAAGCATTTTAAAATGTAAATTAGAAGAAAAGGATAAAATCTTGAGGTTTCAAGATAGTACTAAGATTCTAGATAATATTCTTAGTATTAAAATGTCTCCCTCGATTAAATTTGGTCTTGGTTTTCATGAAACTGTGAAAGGAGAATCTAGTTCACAAGACAAAGCCAAAGATTCAAAGGATATCAATGCAAAACCTGAAGTGTTTAAAGAGACAAAAGGGCAACCAACAATCATGAATTCTCAAAGGAAATCACTCGCTCCTAAATATAGAAGTATCAATAATGTTGAATGCTTTATATGTCATAATTATGGACATGTTGCAACCAAGTGTAGAAGAAATTTTTTTTGGTCAAAGACAGATAGACACTACACAGAAAGACAGTCAGCTCCCAGGTACTCAGGTTTCTTTATGGGATATTGTTTTTCATGCAGCATTTTTGGTCATAAAGCAGTTGAGTGCAATAGAAGAAAGATTAGAAAAACATATTATGATCCCTATGCTCCCTTTTCTGGTCACATTAGGTGTTATTCTTGTAACAAGTATGGGCATGTAGAAAAATAATTCATATTAATGACAAAATCTGAGAAACTAGAGAATTTCCAGCAAAGCTGGAAAGAGAAGAAGCCCCAGTGAAAAATGTAGGGAATATTGACCCTACTGCATTCATCTGTTTCTAAAGTTTACTTCTCATAATGACTACAGGAGTGATGTGAGATACATTATAGGGATTAGTAATGTATCATCATAGGGGGAGCAATATACGGTGATTCTCATGGTTGGTTTGGTAATTTTGGTTGTGTTTATTTCTAACAGTGCATCTGATGTGACAAGAGAATACAGGTACAAGTGGTACAAATTCAGGGGAGATGGAATTGTGAAATTTTTCTATTTTTCACTTTCTATACGCGGGTTTCATGAACTAAAGCTGCGTATACACGTGAGTTCTATTGGACATAGTCATGTATGTTTTTCTCTAATAAGAAAAATAGTGAGGAATGTTGGGAAAAATGCGAGAGGGGGTGAATTAGTATTTAGGACTTACTCAAACTTTTACTTTTTCATTCTCTAAAAACCCATACGCTACTTTGTTGAAGCCAACTAGCATATACACGCGGATATCCTTCATAAAACTCGCGTATGTACAGAGATATTATTATGCCATTAATTCTTTACTTAGATATATGCAACATTCATTCTTCTGATCATTAGATAATAGTAAGCATGTGCATTAATATGAGAATAAACCATCACACATAAGCATCACACAGGCTTTACCGGGATTTAAGGTGGAAACCCAAGTCAGGAGAAAACCATCGTTGTCGTCGTCTCGGTCTTCAATATTTATGTTTACAACCATATGTAGGCGCGAGACTCATATGACACGTAGGCACCCACTGCGAAGGCTACAACATTCTCTCGTTTATGACCTCTCACGGAAGGGAGCTACAACCCTGCTCTCGTTTGACCTCTCTTGGAAGGAGCCACTACCCCCACTCGTTTACGACTACCGGAAAGGGGCTACAACCCCCCCCTCCTTTGAAGGCTACAACCCTCAGGACCACCATGGACCACGTTTCATCAATTTTCACACTGGATCTAATAGCTTCAATAGAACATAACTTGGAGGCCACTTTTCATCATATTTTTAGACTGGACCCACTCCACACATTTAAGCTCAATCATACATCAAACTGAAACTTATACCCTTATCAATTCATTCAATGAATCATCAACCAATCAATCAACAACTTGATCTTTTCTCAACATAGTCAGCAACATAATCAATATTTAGAAAACTGATCATATGACGAGATAACGATAATATGAGAACAAATCAGACATTTTATACCCTTACTTGTGAACCCTAGTTTTCATACGTGCTTTCCTTTCACTGATCCTGCGTATATACGCGCTTTCATGCATATAAACCCGCATATACATCTGCACATATTAAAGAACTAATTTCACAACCCATACACGCTTTCACGTAATCCAACCCGTGTATATACGCGCTTATTCTATTACAAACTTGTGTATAGATATTCAGACATTTTAGGTCAGTAATATTCTTCAGAACAGATGCATGGCTCATATTTTACCCTTCACTTCAGAAACATGTTCGCCTCATCTCAGATCTAAACATTTCATAAACAGATCTAGAAGATACAAATACATTTCAGATCTAGAGATCCCTCTTCATCATTTTCTTCACTGGTGCATTATGAAATCAGATCTATCATTCAACTGTTACCCATTCCATACATATATACTTCAAAGAGAAGTATTCATTAAAACCCAAACATCTTACACTACCTTTGCACAATGATTTTCTTCTCCTTATATAGATTTAGCCTTTGTCAATACCATGAGCCAAAACCATACCACTTCCGATGGTATTCCTGGACGGGATCAAATAGACAATCCAGCGCTCAATATAATGGGTCAATACCATGGTAGTAACCCCTAGTTTTACACATTTAGAGCGCATTTGAGCATACGCGACTTGGCACGTACTTTTCCGCGTGCATACGCTACTTCTCCTAAACAAACCCCCGTATGCTTTGTGTTACACACTTTTCATCATTGTTCTGGCCCTTACTGATATTTATTTTTCTGGTACTTCTGAGCTACTTGTAGAACATCAGATTTACATCATTAATAAACTCATCAAGCGCCAAGAGCAACTTCATTAAGTAGTTTTCCATCATCTTCATCAAGTGGGTTGCCATCAAGGACAACACTATGCATCATATTTCCAACAATCTCCCCCTTTGGACTTGATGGCAACCACGATGGTGTTTGATCACCACAATAGATAGATACATTAAGCATAATGATATTCTTCCCCTATTCAAACACCATGTCACTCTCCCCCTTTGACATCAAGGGCAAAGGGCGGATCAAAACCAACACAAGGTTTTTCCCCTCATGTAGAAAGAAGAGCGTTGTAGAACTGATGTACACTAAAGTTACCATGCTCCCCCTGAGTTCATGCTGAATGTTCAAACATATTTTTCAACGAAGTAAATGACTCTATGACCTTCCTATCACCAAGGACTCATACTTACATCAAAGATCCAATCAAGTGGATTTACATATGAGACTCAAGTACCCAACCAAGTGGGTTTACAAAATTGACTCAAGTACCCAACCAAGTGGGTTTACACACTTTGACTCAAGTCCTTACATGACTTAATATTACAATTTTACATCATAGGTCTCAACATGACCTTTTTATCAAATTACAAATATGAATTTTTATCACCAATACCAGAAAGACCTCAAGAAAGAGATCATATTTTAGAACCATCATAATGCCAACAATGCATTATAATCAGCAAGGCTAATGCTCCCCCTGAAAATGTGCATCCATGCATCCTTTCCACATGACCAAGACTCCTCCTTAGCTTGTGCAACCTGAATACTTTCAATAGCAAGTCATCAGCAACAATCTCTGCATGATCTGTCTATATCTCTGAATCATAAGACTTCCATCTCATTCATGTGTGAAAGCAAGGAATACTCTTCAGCAAAAAGCAAACAAGGCTCATCCATAAACTCATCATATGTCATCATCATTTAGAACTGAGACATGATCAGATATAATGTCAATAATGCAATCATTAATAGTTAGACTGATGCTCCCCCTGAACCTGTGCTCCTGTTCTTGAGTTGTCATACTAATTTTCTTATCATAAATTCATACGCATCTGTGTCCGCTGGAACTCGCGTGTATACGCGACTTTACTTCATTAAACCCGCGTATGGAAAGTGAAATACTAAAAATTTCACACTCCTTCTTCTCCCCCTGAATTTGTACCACCTGTACTTGTCTTCTTCACAACAGATGCACTGTCAAAAATAAACATAACCAGAATAACCAAATCAACCATGAGAATCACCATACATCGCTCCCCCTGTGATGATACATTACTAATCACCAGAATGTATCTCACATCATTTATGCAGTCATTATGAGAAATAAGCTTTAGAAGCGGATGACTGCAGTAGGGTCAATATTCCCTACGTTTATGACCGGTCCTCCTTCTTTTTCCAACTTTTCTTGAAATCTCTAATTGTGTGCTGGAAATTGTCCACTTTCTCAGATCTATTCATCCTGCATTCCTTTTCTACATGTCCATACTTGTTACAGGCATAACATCTTATGTGACCAGAAAAGTAAGCATATGGATCATAATGTGTTTTTCTATTCTTTCTTCTATTGCAATCAGCTGCTTTATGACCATACATGTTGCATTCAAAACAATACCCCTTGAAGACACATGAGTACCTTTCTATGTAGAATCTGCTTGTTTGTGACTGAAACAATCTACTCCTGCAATTGGCTGCAATATGCCCATAATTATGACATTTAAAGCATTCAACATTATTGATCAAAGGAGGGAATGATTTCTTTTGAGAGTTCATGATTTTTGGTTGACCTTTTGCTTCTTTCAACACTTCAGGCTTTGCATTGATATCCTTTGAATTTCCTTGTGAACTAGATTCTCCTTTAACAGTTTCATGAAAACCAAGACCAAGTTTAATAGCAGGAGACCTTTGATTACTAAGAATATTGTCCAGAATCTTAGTACTATCTTGAAACCTCAAAAGTTTA
This sequence comes from Pinus albicaulis, assembly GCA_034641835.2. Lineage (NCBI taxonomy): Eukaryota > Viridiplantae > Streptophyta > Pinopsida > Pinales > Pinaceae > Pinus > Pinus albicaulis. The sequence continues at coordinate 1,552,456,905 of CM076580.1, read as the reverse complement.
TCCTTTTCTTCTAATTTACCTTTGAGAATGTTTACCTCAACCTCCAATTTTTGGCATTGCTTCTTCATGCTTTCTTCGACCCTTTTTCCTTCTTCTACTTGATCATTTAATTTTAAAATTTCTTCCTTCAACCAATTTTCTTGTTCTTCACATGTTTGTAGCAGTTCTTCATTCTTCTTATTTGATTTTTCCAGATCTTCTTTGAGAGAGATGATTTCTGCTTCAATTCCTTCCTTTTCAAATGGTAGGGGTTCTTCATTCTTCTTATTTGATTTTTCCAAATCTTCTTTGAGAGAGATGATTTCTGCTTCAAGTCTTTCACTTTGATTGGTTGCATAAACATACAACTTTTGATACTTGTCTATCTGTCCATTCAGTATTTATTTCTATTCATTCATTCTAGAGATCATATCTTTGTAGATAGATTCTCTCTTATGAAATTGATTCCAATCATTACTTTCGTCATTGATCTTGAGATTTTCTTCTAGACTTATACTGTTACTTTCACTATCTTCATCATTGCATGCACAAGAAAGTGGATCACAAGAACAACAATCAATACCTGTTTCCTCTTCTTCATTTTCTGCTGCACATGTTTTCTGAGGTATCTTCTTTCTTTGAGTAGCCTTCTTCTTTTGCTTCTTTTCCATGAGCACTTTCAGATCTTGGTCAGAATCTTCTTCATCTTCACTTGAAATTTCATTATTATCTTCATTTGCATAATAACTCTTTCCCTTTACAAATTGTTTCCCTTTATCATGATTTTCTCTATAAGGACATTTCGCAGCATAATGACCAACTCTTCCACAATCAAAACATTTGAAGGGAAGCTTACCTTTGAATCTTCCAGTACCTGGTTGGAGTCTTCTTACAAAATTTTCTTCTTCTTCTTCTGATATATAATTTGATTCCTTGACAACTTCCTTTTCTTTTCCTTTTGCACACGCCTTAAAAGCAACTTCTTTGATTTGAGAGGGACCCCCTTGTCTCATTTCATAAGCAGTCAGAATACCATGTAGTTGAACAATAGTAAGAGTTTGCAGATATTGCCTTTCTTCAATAGCTGATACTTTTGACTCAAATTTTGAAGTTAAAGATCTTAAGACTTTTTCCACCAGAGTAGTATCGGTTATGGTTTCACCCAAACTTCTCATACGATTTACAATATCATCTAGACGTAAAAGGAAACTGGCAATACTCTCATCACTATGCATCCTTAAATTTTCATATTCAATTCTGAGAGTTTGGAGTTTTGCACTTTTTACCTTTGTATCTCCTTCATAGCTCAGAATGATTTTGTCCCATATTTCTTTTGCTGAATTTAGCTGCATCACTTTAGCAAATTCTGGTTCATACATGCTTCCTAATAAGACATTGACGGCTTTGGCATTGATTTCATATTTCTTCCTTTCTGCTGCATCAGTAGGAATACTTGCCGGATACTGATAACCTCCTTCCACGATTGCCCATACTTCTGCACCAAGACTTTGCAGATATGCTTTTGTTCATATCTTCCAGAATAACAGATTATTTCCATTGAATAGAATTGGCCTTATAGACATTACCCCTTCATGACTTCCCATTTCGACGGATCTCCTTCAAGCGATCAAGCTTCTGCAGAAGGACCTCCTCTGATACCAATTGTTGGGAAAAATACTAAGAGGGGGGAGTGAATCAGTATTTAGGACTTAATCAAACTTTTACTTTTTCATTCTCTAAAAACCCATACGCTAATTTGCTGAAGCCAACTAGCGTATACATGCGGATATCCTTCATAAAACTCGCGTATATACAGAGATCTTATTATGCCATTAATTCTTTACTTAGATCTATGCAACATTCATTCTTCTGATGATTAGATAACAGTAAGCATGTGTAGTAATAACAGAATAAACCATCACACATAAGCATCACACAAGAACACCAGGATTTAAGGTGGAAACCCAAGTCGGGAGAAAACCACCGCTGCCGTCGTCTCAGTCTTCAATATTTATTTTACAACCGTATCTTGGTATGGAGACTCATACCAGCACCACCGGGAACCCACTGTGACTACCTTCTCTCATTTACTAGCCTCTCCTAGAAGGGAGCTACAACCCCATTGCTTCTTTGCTCTGGATTTTCCCGGCTTCTCTGGAAGAGGAACCACCACTGCACTGGATTTACCCATTCCTTTGGAAGATATCTACTTAGCCCCTCGAAGGCTTCGACCCTCGGCATCACTGCCCCTCAGCACAACCATGGACCACGTTTCATCAATTTTCACACTGGATCCAATAGCTTCAATAGAACACAGCTTGCAGGCCACTTTTCATCATATTTTCAGACTAATCCCACTCCACACATTTAAGCTCAATCATACATCAAACTGAAACTTATACCCTTATCAATTCATTCAATGACTCATCAACCAATCAATCAACAACTTGATCTTTTCTCAACATAGTCATCAGCATAGTCAATATTCAGAAAACCCAGATCTGTATGAATACATTATAGACAGATAGCAGTAATACAATGGAACATATTAGATATTTCATACCAAATACATCAGCAAACCCTAGTTTTCATACGTGCTTTCCTTTCACTGATCCTGCGTATATACGCGCTTTCATGCATATAAACCCGCATATACATCTGCACATATTAAAGAACTAATTTCACAACCCATACACGCTTTCACGTAATCCAACCCGTGTATATACGCGCTTATTCTATTACAAACTTGTGTATAGATATTCAGACATTTTAGGTCAGTAATATTCTTCAGAACAGATGCATGGCTCATATTTTACCCTTCACTTCAGAAACATGTTCGCCTCATCTCAGATCTAAACATTTCATAAACAGATCTAGAAGATACAAATACATTTCAGATCTAGAGATCCCTCTTCATCATTTTCTTCACTGGTGCATTATGAAATCAGATCTATCATTCAACTGTTACCCATTCCATACATATATACTTCAAAGAGAAGTATTCATTAAAACCCAAACATCTTACACTACCTTTGCACAATGATTTTCTTCTCCTTATATAGATTTAGCCTTTGTCAATACCATGAGCCAAAACCATACCACTTCCGATGGTATTCCTGGACGGGATCAAATAGACAATCCAGCGCTCAATATAATGGGTCAATACCATGGTAGTAACCCCTAGTTTTACACATTTAGAGCGCATTTGAGCATACGCGACTTGGCACGTACTTTTCCGCGTGCATACGCTACTTCTCCTAAACAAACCCCCGTATGCTTTGTGTTACACACTTTTCATCATTGTTACACCGGCCCTTCTGATATTTCTTTCTCTGGTACTTCTGAGCTGCTTGTAGAACATCATATTTACATCATTAATAAACTCATCAAGCATCAAGAACAACTTCATTAAGTAGGTTTCCATCATCTTCATCAAGTGGGTTGCCATCAAGGACAACACTCTGCATCATATTGTAACTCAAGGAAGATAAAAATAGTTTTTGATATCTTATTTGTGAGTACTAAATTTCTTGATCGATGTTGATGGTTATATATGCGATATGATTTTAAGTTTTGATTATCTAGTTGATGAAGGGGCTCGGGATGCTCGGAGCTTAGGAATTTAGCATTGCTCAGAGTAATGCATTGTTAGCATTATGATGGTTCTAAAATATGATCTCTCTCTTGAGGTCTTTTGGTATTAAAAATTTATATCTTTAATTTGACGAATAAAATCAAATGTTCACCTCCCATATTCATTATGTGTGATAGTACAAGTGCCATCAGTATCTCAAAGAATCCTTTTATGCATTCCAAGACTAAGCACATTCCTATCAAGTATCACTTCTTACGTGAACAAGTACTTGAACAAAAGGTGAAATTGGAGTATGTTCCCTCCAAACAAGTTGCTAACATTAACGTATATTTACTAAACTAAATAAACCTCTTCCCGGGGGAAACCTCCGAATATCTCAGGACAAAAGATGGGAGTTGTCTACGCCACTCAAAAGATCGGATCTTCTTAAATTGAGAAGATTAAATTGGATACAGAGATTTCATAAAGGACAGTCGCATATATATGTGAGTGTATATACAGAAAACCACGTATGGGTATTTGCTGGCATAATTTTCTGGGTCAGCATTTTCAAAACAGTTGCGGTGTTGTTGGGTATCTCTGGTGATGTTCCAGTTCTTACATTTCTGTTTCATTCTCTAAATATATTTTTGATAAATATGCCTTGATGATTTGCTTTTGAAAGTGTTCAAGATGCACAAGATACGGGGGAGCACTTGTCCTATGGGAAAGGATGCATTGTTGGCATTCTAAGTGGTTGTTGTGGTCTAATCTCATGATTGAGATTCATTGGTTTTGTTTATAAAATTCATTTAATGAAAAGGTCTTGTTGAGATCTATGATGTAAATTGATATATTCAGTCATGTAAGGACTTGGTCAAATTTGCAAACCCACTTGGTTGGGTAGTTGAGTCAAAATTTGTAAACCCACTTGGTTGGGTAGTTTAGTCAAATATGTAATTCCACTTGGTTGGATCATTGATGTAAGTATGATTCCTTGGTGATAGGAATGGTCATACTTGGTTGAGTTATAGAGTCATATAATTCATTGAAAAATCTGTCTAAAGATTCAGCATGAACTCAGGGGGAGCATGGTAAATTCAGTGCACTTCACATCTACAAATCTCATCTTTCTACAAGGGAAGATGTTAGTTCCAGTCTTCGCAGCCTGTCACCAGAGATCAACATGAGCTCTTACTATGTCTGGTTTTGTTAGATGTTTTGCGCATGATGTTTAGCACAAAACATGTCACAAGTGTGTCCATCAGAAGAAGCTCAGAAAAATATTTCCAACGGTATATCACACTCCCATAACCGGCTCCCAGATTAGAAGATATGATCGAAATGAATGAGTGATTCTTGGTTATGCATGTTTTGAGGTCAGTTGCTGCACACAATGACAAGTTTAGTAAAAAATCAGTTTGTGAAATAATGGTAAGGAATTTTTCAAAAGTGAAAGAGGTTTTTGTTCATCACATACCAAATAACAAAAACCTCCTTCATTTTATGCACAGGTGCTACTATGTGGGAGATATACAGTGATATTTGGAGCCTACATTAAAACAAAGCAAATTTTTCATAGTTTTTACTATTTTAGTCATTTTAGTGCGGGGCCATTTTACAATAGATGGAAAGTAATTTTGCAAAACCCAAGGAGGTTTTTGTTAACCACAAGCCATATAAAAAAAAATATTTCAGTTTATTCACAGGTGTCATGAATTGGGATATGTGACTATATCTTTACATCTCATTTTCACAAATTTAAAATTTTAATGATTTTCTGTTTTAGAGATGATTTTGTGGAACGGATTGCGAGCAACTGGAAACGAATTTCCAAAATTTGAGAGATTTTTTTCTACAAAATGACCTTAGCTATAGAAACCTCTTTCAGTTTTGTCACAAGTGATATGGTTTAGGAGATACGAGTTCATCGTCAACACCTATTTTCAGAAATTCGGCCCAAGTTTAATGTAACTGATTCTATTTTGAAGAAAATGGTTGAGCTCAATTCCCTTAGTACAAGGATGAGAAAATGTATATATTTTATGAATTTCATAGTGTAGGAGTTTGAATTTTGTATAAGGTTGGACTTTTTAGAAAGCTTGGAGCCTCATTGTATACACATTTCAGCAGTTTGGCTAAGGAATATACTAGTGGTTTGTAGCCCTTTATGGGATTCATGTGGCATCTTGCTTTGGTATTGTGTTTCCTTTTGTAATTGTAACTTTACATGTGTTTTATTTATGCCATCATCTCTCTTTGCTTCATCTTAACTAACTCAAACAAGGATAAAGGTAGAATCCATTGAAAGTGCAGTGCTCTACCTTGATTTTGTTTAGTTATCTATGTTTTCAGCTGATTGAAAAGGATCCCTGAGTTCTTCATGCCCTTTTCAACTCCTCATCTATCTAAAACCTCTCCATATCACTCAATTTGAAGTACCAAATCACTTTCCTACCTTGTCCCACAGAGATATCTTCAAAACTGAGCCTCATTCCCCAGGCCCAAATCTGCCTTTCTCATTCGAGCCAACAAAACATCATCAAATTAAATCAAACACCTCTGTACACATACCTAGCCTAAAATTAGTCATCACATCAGTCATCTCAAGCTTTCATTGGCCATATTTTCTGAGATTTACAAGGAGAGAGCCCTCTCCTGACCTGGTAGGGCTAGCTACCAGGTTAAGCGTGGTATGATGTTATCCTAGATCCTACCTTTCTCAGCCTGAGGTAGTTTTAGGCCCTAACGAGAAGAGAAACCTTGTTTTGGTTTTGATCCACCCTTTTCCCTTGATGTCAAAGGGGGGGAGTATCATGGTGTTTGAATAATGGTTATGATTAATGTATCTATCTTTTGTGGTGATCAAACACCATCGTGGTTGCCATCAAGTTCAAAGGGAGAGATTGTTGGAAATATGATGTAATGTGTTGTCCTTCATGGCAACCTACTTGATGAAGTCATCCTTGATGGAAACCTACTTGATGAGTTTCTTATGATAAGAAACCTATGTGCTAAAGATATAAGAATGATGTAGCTATAGATTAGTTCAAATGTGACAGAGAAAAGAATTATAGTAAGTGCCAGAGAAATGATAAATATAATATGTCACAATATATACGCTACTTTTGTGAACGCAACCCGCGTATGGATGCAATGTATACACTAATTTTGTGAAGGGAACCCACGTATACATTCAGGGTTAGCATATACGTAGTTTTTATGAAGAGAATTTGCGTAGAAACGAATTCTCCAAGTCGCATATGCCTTTTGCGCTCTAAAATTATAATACCAAGAGGCATTACCATGGTATTAGCCCACAGTATTGAGCGTTGCATTGTCTATTTAATTATGTCGAAGAATACCATTGGAAGTTGAGTGGTTTTGACTCGTGGTAGTGGTAAAAGCTAAAGCTATTTAAGGAGAAGAAGATCATAGTGTAAGGTGTGCATGACTAAGGGTTGTTAGTGAATGAAAAATTCTCTAAGGAATATTTGTATGGATGAATTCTATTTTTACTTGATAGATCTGAACCTATGATGCACCCATGGATATAATGATGGTTTAAGATCTTTAGATCTGAAGATGATGAATCTCTAGTATGATCTACTGAAGAAATGATGAAGATCTAGTGCAAGTCTACTGAAGAAAATGAATAAATCTGGGTAAGTTTTATAGACTTTCCGTTCTAAAATATAAATTTAAAAGTGACTATGTTTACTAGTTGGTCTCAATAAAAGCAACAAGATATACATGTGTTCGCCTATAAAGCTGAAGGCGTTTAGGTTTTCCAAAGTTATGAAAGTTGAAGATGCACCTAGGTACACGCAATGTAGGCAAAAGAAATCACGATGTTGATGGCTTGTCAAACAGAAGCAAAGTAGCATATGCTATTTAAACAACACTTTATGTTGAGTCAGGATCGCATATCTATTCTCAAGTCTCAAGATTTTTGAAGTTTTGAAGGTTACAAAGAGCTTATTCGTTCATTCTAATTGGAAGGTCAGCAGAAGCCTATACTAAGTTTATAAAGGGTATGTGTCTTATGTGTCTGGTATTGAATGAATACTTCACCTCAAGTATATCTACATGGAATGGGTTTCATTTTATTGATAGATTTGAATTAACAATGCACCTATGAATAAAATGATGGATAGGATCTCTAGACCTGAAATGACAATATATCTTCTAGATATTTTTATGGAATGTTTAGATCTGAGATGTGGCGAATGTTTTCTGAAGTGAAGGGTAAGATCTGATTTGTTTATCTGTTCTTAAGAGTTGCGCAGCCCTGCAATATTTGCAGATCTATACGCAGGTTTGTCACAGCGAAAGCACGTATATACGTGGGTTAGTTTCAAAGAAAGCGCATATGGAATCTAAGGTCAGTACTAAAATAGTTGCAGATATATACGTAGGTTTTTCTCTGTGAAAGCGCGTATATACGTGGGTTTAGTGAAGTAAAAGCACGTATGGAATCTAGGTTTTTGCTGAAGTGTGCAAAAGGAAATCTCTGATCTGTTTTGTTGTATTACTATTGTCTATCAAGATGTCTTCATACAGATCTGAGTTGTTTGAATACTGATTATGCTGTTAGTTGATTATGATTAAATATCAGTGGTTGGTTGATTGGTCGATGATTCAATGAATCAATTGAATGGGTTATAAGTTTCATTTTGATGTATGTTCTTTGAGCTTAAATGAGTGGAGTGGGTCTAGTCTGAAAATCTGATGAAAAGAGGCCTACAAGGTGTCTTGTGTGGAATTTGTTGGATCCAGTATGAAAATTGATGAAACGTGGTCTACAGTGGGTTTGAGGGTTGAAGCCTTCTAAGGAGGGTTGTAGTCTCTCTCTGGTACAGAATGGTAAACGAGATCTAGGGGTAGTAGCTCCTTCAGGAGGCTGAATGAGACTGGGTAGTAGCGCCCTTCCAGGAATGGCTGGTAAATGAGATCAGGGGGTTGAAGCTCCCTTCCAGTAGTAGCTGGAGAATGAGAGAAGGTTGCAGCCCTCTGCAGGTGGGTGCCTTCGTGTTGGTATGAGTCTGTGCCGGTACATGATTATAAGTAGTTTTCTTTATAATAAATATTGAAGACAGAGACAATAGCAACGACAGTTTTCTCCCAAATTGGGTTTCCACCTTAAATCCTGGTGTTCATGTGTGTTTATTATGTGTGATGATTTATTTTATTCTTACTGCACATGCTTACTTCTTACTAAACATCTGATGAATGAATGATGCATTGATCTAAGTAAAGAATTATATGCATAATAAGATCTTTGGTAATACACAAGTTTGCTTAAGGATATCCGTGTGTATATGCGATTTGGGTTCATTAAAGTCGCGTATGGAATTTAGTAAGGAAAAAGAAAAAGTTTTGAGTAAGCTCTAAATACTGATTCAACTCCCCCCCTTCTCATTATTTTTCCCAACACTTCTTTTATTGTAATTTTATGTTGAATTATGTTTGTATCATAAGATTTGAGATCTTCATAACTCCAAGAAAAAACATCTTGATATTCCTTTAAAAGAGAAATACATTTTTCCTTTTCTAGTTGAGGTAAGATTTTGGACAGTTTGATTAGTTTGGGTTTAACTCTGTACTAATATTGCATTTTTCTATATCAGATCTAACTGGCTCCATTTTTGGTTTTCTAGCTACATCATTGGAGTAAAAAAAATCTGCTAAAGGAGTGAAACCTTTGGGTAAGAAATTATCCTTAAGATTCAATATGTCAAATTCATCATCAACAATTTCTTCAATCTCTACTTTCTCTAAGTTATCTATGTCTGACTGACTAAATCTAGTTGGTTTAGAAAAAATTACTTTATTTACATCTAAGCTATATAAATCTATTTCACAATCCAAATATTGATCTATTGTATAGTCTATATCTATCTTACAGTTCTGAAATTTACCTTCATTGTTCATAAACTTGTAAATCTTTTCATCTTGAGAAAAAATTTTCCAATACTTAAAGTTATCTGGAATTATTGGTCTATGCTTAACTTCAGCAGTATATCTATGATTAGGTTGGAATGGTAAATTTCATGTACTAGCAAAGGTCTCTAGACAATAAGCTTGTATATTTTTCTTTCTAGGTATAGCAACAAATTTACATTCCAATAAATCATCAGTTAAATCTAGCACAATGTCTCTGTATCGGCTTATTCTAGGATTGTAAAAAGAATATACTCCATTGATTTTTTTTATGATGAACTTTGAATCTCGCATGATTAAAATTCTTTTACCTCCTGAGCTGCTAATGATTTGGATTCCTAGAATGAGGGCTTCATACTTAGCCATATTATTGGTACATTTGAAATTGAGTCTAAAAGCATGGCCTTTTGAGTGATTATTCTGCATGTTGGTTATCCAAAATCCTGCTCCTGCTCCTAACTTATTTACTGAACCATCAAATTATAAATGCCATAAAGATTCATGAAAAATATTATCATTGTTTGGTGTTTTATTTTTCTTTATTAGTTCAGTTTGGATTTCATTAGTTTCAGAGTTACATAAGATAAAATAATCAAGGTCAGTTGGTGTAGAGTAAATTGGGCAATTTATAGATCTTTCATCACTACTGACCATGAACTTCATCAATGTTTCCCTATATAACTTTTTAGGCTGACCAAAAACTGATATAGTAGCATAAGACAAGTCAAATTGTAGAGATCCCTGTAACTTTTCTCCACATGAGCAAGAAAGTAACATTCCATATTTAGGTGGGATATCAGCTACTACAATGTCCATTAATATACTCTTACCAGGATATTGAACTAGTGTTACACACAAATCTTTTATTAAACCTAGGCATTTAAGTTTACTAAATCAAATGAAAACAAATCTTTGTAGGGCCTTGTAATTCCTAAATTTAGAGTTTCCATTATAGCTTTGGGCATAAAATTATGGGAAGCTTCTGAATCTAGCATAGCGTTGTGTAAAATTTGATCGTGAATGGTAAGACTAATATAAAATGGGGGAACTGCTCCATCAACATGTTTTCCATTAACACCTGCGACAAAAATCAATTCAGGTTGATCATCATTTAAGTTAATGGAATATTCTCCATCATTTAAGTTTAATGTTTCAGAAATAGTTTATTTATATAAGTCATGTTTTACCAATTCTGTTAAAGGAATTGGTATTTTCAATTTTGGAATCTCAGTCTGTATATTAACTGAAGGTTGAAATTTACTGATTTGTATTAACTCTTCTTTGGTAACTGTAGTTTGGCTTGGTTTATCTTGATTTTCTATAGTTATGTTTTCATTATCATTTGGTTTGGCATTCTCTATTTGAGTCTCTTGTGTTTTACTCCTCCCAACTTTCCTTTTAGGGATTGTTTGTGAGGCAGTAGATGTTCTTTCAGTTTTAGAATTATCAACAGGTGTTTTTCCAGTAGTAGTTTTTGGATATACTGATTTAGGATCAGCAGAGGGTTTTTTAGAATCTAAATTTGTTGTTTTAACATAATTAGAAGCTTTTGCAGTAGCAGATTTCTGTGAATATTTTGTAGCTTGAGCAACTTCATCAGTAATATCAACAATTTTAGGGCTTGGTGCATTTTTAGGACTAGAAATGTTTTGGGGAGAACTAGAGTTTTTCTTATTTTTCCTTGGGAGAATTTTCAGAACCTTTGTTTTTGGAGCTTCTATTGTTTTCTTATTCTGTGTTTGGGAAGTTTTCTTGGTATAATACTCATTTTTCTTCTTATTTCTAAGGTTATATTGACTATGTATTTCATTTATATCGTAATCATAACCTTGTTTATAATCAAAGGATTCACTTGAATCTAATTTGAGTTGTTGGAGTTCAAATAATTCCTGATCTTCCTGAGTGAGGAAAATAGTATTATTATCATATATTCCCATTATATTAATTGTATCCTCATCATCATCATTATTCTGAGAAATTTCAGCATAGTTCTCTTGGAAGGGGGGGCTTATTGTTTGGTCTGAGGTTGTTTCTTTTGCTTTTCCTGGGTTTGTGTTTTTTTTTTTTAATTGGGATTTATGATCTACTGTTGATTATCCCATTGAGGTCTTCTTTCTATATTATCTAACCTATCCATCATCCTTTCTAAATTTTTAGCTAAAATATCTATTTTGTATTAAAACTTGAGGCTTATTCTTTAATGGTCACTCTTCTTTCATTCCTGAGTCTAGTTTTTTTGGCTAAAATGTTAAATTCTACACTAACAGCATCTATTTGCATTTTTTCTAAGGTTTCTACATCTCTTTCCCTTAATTGATAAGCCATATCTGCATCAAATCCATCAAGGAATTTGAGCAGGACAAAATAAGGAGTGGGTTTAAGATTTGCAGGGATGGAATTGTAGACACTATTATATCTAGTGTAGTAGTCTTAGACTGACTAATTTGGAGCTCTTTTCATGGCATCAAATTTTGACAATATCTGGAGGGGATTCTTTTCCTTTTCCCATTTATTTAAAAAAACTCTATGAAACACAACTAAATTAGTTACACTACCAAGTGCTAGGTATTTAAACCACTTTTTAACTTCTCCTGTCAAAGTTTGTGCAAATAGCCTCATTTGAACATCGGAATCATCAATCTCATGAAGTTCAAAGAAGTCTGTCATTTTAGCAATGTGTTGCTGAGCAGTATATTGTGTAGTGCCATCAAACTGTGGTATTTTATTCTTATAGTCTTGAGGCATGTCATGAAGTTTTTGTGGTAAGACAAGGGGAGCAAACCTAGCATCCATAGCTTGAATTTTTGCTTGGCTAGGTGGTAAAGTAGAAGTGCTAGGGGATGAACTAGAAATGGTATTTGATGAACTAAAAAAAGTAGTTGATTTGCTGGTAAAGGTAATTGGAATATATGTGGAACTACTAGGGAAAAAGGATGATGTGTTTTAAAAATCAGAAGGTAATCTAGTGGATATAGTGGATGAAGTGGATGGTGGAAATAGCATCCTAGCTTGTAAAGGAAGTCTGGGGATAAATGGATCTATAGATGAATTGGCAGTGGAAGCTATATATGATGTAACAACATACAGAGATGAATCTTCAGCTGGTATTATTGTGGTATGTAACTGAGAAACTAGAGGTTTGTTTGCATAGGTTAATAATTGAGCTAATTCAATAGCTTTATCAATATCCTTGAGAATAGTAACATTAATTTCTTCAACTTTAGTCTGATATTCAGCTTTCTTTGATTTATAACTTACTGTAATATATTTCTATTTTGCTTCCAAAAATGAAATAAAAGCAGGGTCTAAAACAACAGTTTTCAAATCACTTTCAGATTTACTTCTAAATAAAGAATGCTCAAATTTCAGATCAAAATCAATATCTTGCAAAATTACTAACTCCCTTGGTAATGAATTGACTTTTATTAATGACACTTCAGCTTCTAAACCTTCTATTTTTTTTTTCTTTTAGCCAATTCGGTCTGGGTTGTCTACTATGACAGCAGGTTTAGGATTCGGGTTAGACCTGGTATAGTAAATTTCCTAGAAGCCAAAATTACAATATTTCAATACTCACAACTAGTTAAACAACCTTAAAGGGAAAAGGATGATAAAAATTATTTCCTTTAAGGTTTTTCTAAAAAATAGGAATTGGTTATCCATAGTAGAGTTTCCAGTAATGTTATAGCTCTAGTAATTCTTTATTTGTGAGTTTTTTTATTTTTAGTTAAGAAAACTAGAGGTAACCACAAACCTACTTCAAACTCTAGGATCTAGCCTTCCTGGGGTCTAGAGAGGGCTCTCTCTTTAAAATTTAACTTTGTTTGATTTGTAATTATTAGGCTAGTTATGAAAGTGCAGTTTTGGTTTTGGTTTTGATTGATTTGGTGGGAGAAAATCACTTGAAGTGATGGAAAGTGGGAAATCTATTTTTCCATTGGGCTAAGGAGTCAAAATCAAGCTAGCAAAACTAAGATCAAGGAAAACGGTCAAATGTCTTCAGGGCAAGATAGATAACCCTTGGATATCTTGGAAAATAGTTTTTGTAAGGTGGTATGATCAAGATAAAGGGCACTTAAGAATCTTTTGTTCCAGAAAAGGGAAGTAGTAGGCAGAGGTCAAACGAGTGAGAGAGAAATTGAGAATTCTCTATACTGGAAATTGGAGGAAAACATAGAAATGATAACTAGTTCAAAACATGGTGCTCTTAACAAATCCTGTAGTAATACTCCTAGTTATTCATTCAAATTTAGAATTAAACATAGATGGATACATGTAACAAAGAAAGATAACAATGACAAGTAAGGATATACTTCATTCCAGATAGCTCATCATAGGGATCCTGAAGTATGATGCCAATTGGTTGATCCAACCTGCTACTTGAATTTTGAAACACAAAGCTTTTAAGTCCAAGAAAAAATGACTATAACATTCTCCAGCAATTTATTCCACACAAAATACTTCTAAAGATGAAGTATTTATACATAGTTTTTTACAAAATATCCTAGAATACTTCTAGGAATTATCTAAGGGAAAATAAAATATCATTACAATAAAGTAGAGACAGTTGCTTAACAAATCAGCAAGTTGTCTTATCCATCCAAAAGAAATAGAAACCTCTTTGAGGATAGAATGCAGTTGGTCGCCTTGGTGTCCTCCTTACTAGCTTTAGATATTTAAAATTTGTTTTGAAATCTTCTCTGACTTGTCTGATACTCTTTCTCTAATACTCTTTATTCACTGATACTCTTTAACCTTTAGTGAAACTGTTTACTATTGTAAAATTTGTTTTGACTGTGAATTAGAAAATAGTTTTTCATCTTTTCGTCTAATTGTCTTTTATCCTTCATAGTAAATCTGTGAGTGATTTCCAATCCTCATTTTTAGGAATTTATGTATTTTTCAATTTCCTAAAGTTTTCATCAGCTTCAGTGTATCTGGAAAAGGTTGGCTTGATGACAAACAAATTTTTCATCTCATGCTGCAAATAAAATAAGTCTTCAAATTTTTTGAGCAAAATGTTTCTTGTTAGAATGCCTTCTCCTTGTGGTTTATTCACCTGCTCCTTTGCAAATTCTCTAATCTTTTTATAATAGTTATTTTGAGGCATAAGCTTATCATTAATAACCATAATATCACACAGTCCTTTTTGCCTCAAATTTGTGAATTTGATCATGAACCTAGTTATGGCAGTATTCATACTTTCACACTTCTCTTCCAGATGTTTCATTAAATTATTCTTTGTAGTAACTTTCGTAATTTCTAGGATAGTTATTGTTTTGTCTGTAATATTGAGTTTTTCCAACTCCTATCTATTCTTGATGTTTAGGAAAGTGATCAACCTTAAGGCTTGCTCTAGTTTACCAGCTAGTTCACTTTGTTTCTTTCGAATTTCTACTTGAGATGCTAGTAACAATTCCCTTTGTTCAAAAGTTACCTGGATTGAAGGCCATACATCATGGATAGCTTCAATGACATTGTTACAAAGGTAATTTTTTATGTATGATATTTGATCTTTTAAGGTTAATTCTTTTTTCAAATTCTTTAGCTCTTCAGTTAATCTGATGGCCTTTTGTTCATGTGTTTTTGCATTTATCTGGGCCAATTTTTTTGAATTCTCAAGATTTTCTACCATCTTGGTCAACCTTTTAATTTCACTTGTCTTTAAAGACATATCTTCCATTTCTTTGACTAGTTTACTAGCCTCATCTATAGGATAAACTATTGTAGAATATGACTCAACAGCTGATGTGGTGAAAGAAGTCACTGGCACTGCAGTAGCCAGTGGAACATTTGGTGCCAACTCTTCAACTAGGATTGAAGGCACATTAGTAGTGACCATGGGAATAACTGTGGGTGGCTCCGGCACTTTCACTGTCTCCTTTTCTTCGACAAGTTTGTCCATTTGAATTTCCATCTCCTTAATCTGTCTTATAAGTTGAAAGATGATATTCATCATGTCATCTTTGTCATTATTTTCCTGTATTATTTCTTTAGCCTGGGGATGTTCACTTGGAGGAAGTTTGAGCTATTTCCTCAAGGCTGAAATGTCCTCATTCTTCTTTTTCAACAATAACTCTGTTGCATTGACATTTTCAGGATCATATCCACTTTAGTTACCAATTCTTCTAAGGATTAATTCTTAGATCCTTAGCATATAATGAAGCTTTGCCTATTTTCATCCGATCTTGCATATTGGTGATAGTGTTCTCAAGTTTTTGAACATTCATGGATTTTGTAGTAACTGTGGAACATAACATCTCTGAGCTTTGCCTGTGAAAGTCTATTTGATCCAATTCATGAATACTGTCTGTAGCTACTTCTAGATAAAATTTCTTATAGTCAGCAACTGTCTTTGGTACTTGCACTATGGGCTGTAGTACTGACATAATCAAATTTTTACTTGAGTAATCAAAAGCTGATAGGAATATGTTTTGGTTGCCTGGGTTTTGTTTCAAGAACTGAGAATAAATTTCAGTTTTGATTTCTTCATTCTTCAGTTTGATTTGTTTATATTTTTCTTTTATATCCAAATCTTTTTCCTCAGCTGCCTGTGAGGAAGAAGCTTCCATGCTTTGATGTCTTTCCCTTAACTATGTATCTTCATTGTTGTATGGTTCTTCATTTTGATTGTTAGTGGTTGTTTAATTTATAATGATTGTTGCAGTATCAACATCTGTCTCTGGTGCAGCTGTATCATCTATGTAAATTATCACCTTCTCTTTACCAACTAAACTTAATTTAGGCCTTTTGTTATAGATTATTTTGAATTTGGTCTCAGTTGTAGTTTCTGAAACATATGCTTCTTCTTCCCTTACTCTTTTTGTGGACTTTTCTAGCTGATTTGTAGTGTACAAAATGTGACAGGTATCATTTTTGTTTACTGCATCTGTTGAGGTATTTTCAGTCCATTCAATCTGATTAGAAAATATTTCTATTTCTGGTTTTTCTTCATGAATGAAAGGGGTTAATTTTCATTTAACCCTTAGTTTACTCAAGATCCCTTGTGGATCATAAGTCCAAGGAAAACTTTCCTCAAATTTTTATTCCAATAGTTGTTTAGTTTCCTCTTTTTCAATACCCATGTTATTTCAGATGAATGGCCCAATCTGATTCTTTAATTTGAATTCGGTTTTCTTCTTTGCAGCCATGAAATTTATAGAATCAGAATTTAGGATCTGCCTGATATACTCCAAGGCAAAGATCCTAATGGAAACATACTTGGGTAACTTGTAAGGTAACAATTTTGACCCAAATACTCTAATTTCAGTATGCTTTTCATATAGGTACCAGTAACCAACCTTACTCTTCTCTGACAACTGCAATATCTTTTTCATTTCTTCATTTATTCTTGGTTTCTCTGTTTTGGTCAACATTGTGATCACTAGATGTAAAAATAACTCTGAAAAGTTTGAATATGTGAAATCTATACATTATTTCCTGCCCAATGTAGTCCAAAAGATGACAGATAGAGGATTTTCCTCTATTTCAAGATTTTGAAGAGAAATTGGAAAATTATCTGATTGAAAGTATAGAAACATATGGAAAAGGAAGGAAGTATATCTGAATACTCCTTCAGTAGGAAAATTGATCAATTGATAATGGATATTATCTACAATGAAACCAGCATAATAAAAAATTACTGATTTAGGTTGGCCTAGGGTAAAAGTAGATAAGAATCCCAAGATGGATTCATCAGTGTGTTCATCAGTAAAATATCCAAGGATGAAGGAAAGCATGGAAATCACATGTCTTCAACCTTCTGGGAATTTAGCAGTAGAATTGGGGGATTCAGTTTAGGAATTTCAAAATGTGAGGTCATGAATGTATGGAAAATCATGAATATCTTGGGAAAAACTAGGCCAATATACAGCTTGGTTAAGGCCTCTATAGATAATGGGACTTCTTGGGGATCAAGTTGAAGTTGTAGCATCTAGTTAATAGATTCAGCAGTGATGGTGAAAAGGACTTCTTTATTAGCATTTACAATGGTTCTTTGTTTAGACACATAATGATGTTGACATAATATGATGACTTCCTGGCATGGGTGAGTGAATGGGACAACATATTTGGGCAAATGGGATTCCCAAATATGGATGTCTTCTTCATTATCTAAGGACTTCTCATAGCACCAGTTATGGATATCTAGCAGGTTATATTCAACTATGGGATATGTGATTTTATAATCAACATCAGCTAGTGGAATGTGTTCAACATCTACCACAGGTGGTTCAAGAGGATTTACCACAATATCAGTCTTAGAAGACATGGAAGGGGTTGATTTAGGCACTTTAGAACTTTCGAGATTGCTAGAGCTCTGCTTTTTAGGAATTTTGGGCTACTTCTGTAAGTTTGGACAGTTTAAAGAAGTAATTTCAATTTAGCAAAGGATTTCTTGGATAAATCAGGCACAATATAGCTTATTCTTTGGATTTTCTTCCCAATTAGGTGTACGAAAGAGGTTTACAGGCTTTTGATTGGTTTTAAATAGAAAACAAGGGTTTCCTGAGTATTTTTAATGGGAAATTGGGTTGAAACGCTTTTGAAAAGGGTTGCAGAGGCTTAGGATACCTGTAGAGGTTTTCTGGCTTCTTTTAGAGCTTGGAAAAACATCATTAAACTGTGAAAACTCACAAATTTCTTCAAAAATTGTGCGCAATAGAGAAACAGGGTTTCTGGAAAAAAATTGACAGGGTCTAGCATGTTTCTGGGGCTTTTTGACAGTTTATTTCAATTAATTTTTAGATTCTAAGTGTGTTTTAGTTTTTTGAAGGTTTTTCAAATCGATTTCAGGTTCAAATTTTAGAAAAATATCTGTAGTATGCAGGTATCGAGCTTTGGAATGGTTTCTGAGGGAATTGATAACTCTTGTATGTTTTCTTGAGCAATTACAACTCCACGGAAGTCTTCAAAGATTACAGGGTAGGTTTTACAGGCTCTTTGGGCATGAAAATGGTGGAAAATGGTGCTTTTACAATCTGGGAGGCTTGCAGTGGGTTTAGGTTAACGTGCAGAAGATAAAAGAATGAATGCATCTTCGAAGGTTTAATATGCACTTTTTTATATTAATTTGGAATTTAATGATCGTCGCATCAGCGGGAAGGGTGGTTTCAAGGTTCAATGGATCGAAAACCATAGTGATTATCGCACGGCATCACTGTGGTAAGTGGTTTTGGCTTGAACCCACATGATCCAATAGGAAAAGGGCACGTGGAGGAGAGAGGAATTTATAAAACAACCTTTTTCATGCAGCTTTTGAGTTTGGGTTATCGCGCAACTTATCTGCATGATATTTGATTTCAGTCGTCAGATCTAGAGTTCATGTGCAAATGTTCCATATTAGTTTGGGAGTTGCATTGGAATGGGAGGTGAGACCGGGCTTGTTATATGTGTGGCAATGGGTTTTGAACTTTACAAATAGACATTTATTTAATTCAAAAACCTTGGGTTATACGATTGCGAAGGATCAATGTCATATATGTTTCCAATTCGAAATATTTACCATATGTTTCAAAATCAATGGCACAAATGTGATATTATATGGTAACAAAACCTTTTAACAGTTGTTTTAATACCATAAGGGGAGGGATTATTTCAATAAAGATATGTTTTAGACCAATGGGTTTGTAGGGCGGGGTTTTTATATTGCGCATGTGGGAATATTCAGCTTTGGTCTAAACTTTAAATAATGGGTTTGAGGGTTTATTTAATATAAGGGTATTAATATATACGAGAGGGTGTATTTAGGGATTTAATACAATAAGTTAGGTGTTAATATGAAAAAAGGAATGGTGAAATGGACATAAAATACAGTTAACTCTAAGTAAAGTGCCAAAAATAAAGCATTGCTTTATTATATTATATTTCACACTTTAACTTAGGATAAAATGTATTTGAGGGTTTATGAATGATGTTTTTGAAAATGAATGAAGTTAATTATTTTAGGGTTTTAATTTTACTAAGTAAGAATGTGTCTTCACTTAGGAAAAAGGGGTTTTGATGTATGAATGAAGGGTAAATGCTGATAAATGGGTTTAATGCAGGAACTCAATATTTTTAACTAACCAGTCACTAAACCTTGGGTCCAATCCCAAAAAAAGTCAGAGAAATGCTCTGAGCCATTTTTACTAATAGTTTAGAATACTGAATACCTATAAGAGAGGGGAAATTAGTAATTTTTCCCGATGATGTCTTACTTACATGATTTCTCAACTCCTTTCTACCTACCCATGCTTATTTCTAACATTTTTTCTTCATTTTTGTAGGTGCATTTAGGCTTGCAATCTTAAAACATTTTTCTTTCAAAGCATAAAACTATATAATTCTACCTTATTTCATCCGAGGACTCATATTAAACTGTTGAGCTCCTCATTATTCTCTACCTATCTATTGATTTGTCAAGTTTAAACTGTTTGAAAAATCTTTATTCTCTATCTAAAACATGATATTGAAAGCATGAAAATTTAAGATTAAATTGTTTAAATGATCATGGATTATGGCATTTATTAACACTCTGTACATAATCATTATTCTTGGAGCAAAAGTAAAAGTAGTGGCATTTGGAATTGCTCACTTTCAAGTCTTATTTTATCTCTTTTTCTTTTGGGGTCTATATTTTTCTAAGTCCTTTGATCTTTCTTTTAGGACTTTTTACCCTCTTTTTCATTTTTTATTATTTTTCACTTTTCAAGATATGGGAAAACAACTTGCAGAAAGCAAGGTATGTACATATTTACAAGACAATCAAAGTCAATTCAAAATTTATGAACCCTATTATTATAGGACCCTAACAAGATCCACTTTCCAGATCTGAAGAATTCCATAGATCTGTAGTCTTAGATCTCAGATCTACATCTTATACTTGGTATTTTGCTTAAAACCCCAAGGGGTATTGATAGAGGAGTTTTTATAGTGCATATATCTTGTATAGATCTAACTTTTTGTCCACATACCTGCTCTATATCTGATGTGTAATATACATCTATTGCAAACCCAATAAAATATTGTTGTAAGGCATTTGCAGTCTTTTTAAATGGTTGCAGCACCTCATTTTGAGGGTTTATTTCATTGGAGACTTGTATTTTCCTATCATGCATCTTATGGGCCACTTTTAACTTATATTTTTCTGCTGTAATGACTAATGAAAGGTCTCCATATTGGCCTCCTACCTTATAAAAGATGAAGTGCATTATTTTCCTGCATATCTGTCTTATATCGCTGCATTCCCCATTTGGGAATATTACAACCTCTATTGCCTATACAATAGGACTACCAATATAATATCCCACACTTCGATGGAACTCATCCTACAACTGCTCAACAACATGTAGATAAGCTGAATGATGCTTTCAATTACCAAGAAATAGAGGATGAAACCATCAAAATGAGAATTTTTTCCCAAAGTTTAGGAGGAGAAGCCAAGAAATGGTTCAAGAACTTAGCCCCTAATAGCATCCATGACCTCCCTGCTCTTCATCAAGCATTCATAAATAAGTGGGAAATAAATAAAAACCCTCTTAAAATCCTGTCAGAGTATGAGAACCTTAAAAGGAATGCAGGAGAAAGTGTTCAAGATTACTGCACTAGGTTCAACAGTATATATAATTCACTTCCTCCTCATATGAAACCCCCATAGGGTTTATCCCTAGTGAAATTTCCAGATGGTTTTGATCCAGAGATGGCTTATCAATTAAGAGAAAGAAAACCCCTTACATTATGAGACATGTAGAGGGGAGCAGTAAGTGTAGAGGCCAATCTAATTTCCAAAAGGGCAAGAATGAGGACTAAAAAGAGGGTCACATACAAGGAAGAACTTGTGGCCTCATCATCTGACATTAATATTGATAACTTAGTTAGAACCATGGAAAGGATGATGGAGAGAATAAACATAAATGAGATTACTTCCCCCCATAGAAAACCAAACATCTCCTCGAAACAGAAATCAAAACCAAAACCAAAACCAAAACTTTAAGATAAATCCCACTCAAATAAGACAGAAAGGACCTGACTAGAAAATCAAGCCTCCTTTTCATAAAAAATATGTTGATGAGGATGAGGGGGTAATTGATGAAATAGAGGAAAGTCACATCAATCTAATGGGAGTCAATAATGAGGATATTTTTTTCCTCACTGAGGAAGAACAAGGTATGTTTTCCCCCAATTAAATTTGATGAAGAAAGCCTAGAATCTGAATATTATAAATAAGGCTTTGAAAATGCCATCATGGAAGTGCATAGGCAATATGACCTTAGGAGCAAGAAAACACAAGGCATTCACAAAAGAAACGACCTAGAAATTTCTGCTAGGAATACCCCTGAAAATAATCCTATGAAGACAACAGAAATCTCAAATAAAATGGTTAAAATTTCTAATAAAAATAAAGAAAAAAAAACATGATGGAAACCAAAACAACACTATTACATCAACTAGTATCCCTAACAAAAAAATTTTAAATAAGTTCCCCAATAAAAATCAACAAGCTGAAATTGCTGCAAAAACATTGTCTGATAAAACTGATTTAAATCTGCTAAAAAAATTATTGGATTGAGGGATCCTGACCCAGGTTCATAGGTTAAGGTTTGCCAACAAACCCCTATACTACTGGCCCTTTCAGCAATGACCTACTTGCACAGGCCAAGGTCTCACCCGAAGCAGTATGGGTAGGTGTTGGAACCAGGTTTCCATGCCTTGAGAGAGAGTAGGTAATTCGAGGCATATTTGTATTATAACTTGCTAGGTTTACCCAGAATGAGTCTATTCACATCCCTTTAAACATTTTACTCTACATATAACCATAACACAACTATCAAATCTAATCAGTACATTTGAATCCACGTGCGCATTATCAAATACCATCATAGAGCATTTATAATCACAGCTAGTAATAGATCATAGATAAACTTAAGCAAAAACATAGATACAGTCATAGCTAAATAATCATCATAGATTCTCTTCAGCAACAACCATAACTAATCTAGATAACACACATATAATTTAAAAATACTTCGCATTCATTAACATTTAGATCCACTTACAACCAAAACCAACCCGCGTGCACAGCTTAGCGAGGTCCGCACACAGCAAGACTAAGTATCTCCACGCACATAGCTAGCAAGAGTCCTTACCCAAAACAACCCAACAAAGATCTAACAGTTCACATGTAGCATCAGTCTTGGTTCATTCCTACCTCTAGACTCAAACTATTCATCTATTTATATCGATGTAGGCTACACTATCCTATAGTCCGCAAACTGTGGTTTGAGGACTCTAGGTCTACCTTTTGACCCATTACAATGCGTTCGAGGCTTTGATCGACCCAAAAATCCCTGCGTTAGACTAATTAATACAAAAAATATACAAAATTCATAGCTTAGGAATCCCTGTTCCAACAGGCCCCAAACACAATCTTGTGACTCGTCCCGAGTCATTGTGGCCATGGATTTTGCATCTTCTGTTGTAGCTTCTTGATCACATCCACCAGTGGGGGAAAAACTCCTTCACTTTGCGTAGCAGCATTCTGGGCTCTCTCCACCAACTTCTGTGAAGTTGGGCCTTCTGTAGCAGTAGTGATGCTCTCCAACGTCCTGTTCATTTTCTTAAATAGTGATGTCGACAGCTTGAGACAGCTTGAGGGCCTCATCAATCCACGGCTTGAGGTGATCACTCAAAGTTTTCTTCCGTTGCCAAAGATTCCATGTCATCTCTGAGTGCATGACTGGTGCGTAGTCGTGCCAAGTGTTGAGAGAGGACCAAAGTGGTCAATGTAACCTCCATTTTTTCAAACTCCTCTTACTTCTAATGCAGCGCTTGGTTGATTTCGCATAGGAGAGGGTCACGCTACACCTCGGTCCACAGCTGCATAGCTATTTCCAATAGTTCTTCACGCTTAGCGATTTGACCTGTAATGACATTGGTGACCTCTCTAACCAGTGCAGCTTGTTGGGCCCTTACCTTAGGTGGAATTTATGGCTGTAACTTGGCCTACAAGGCCGTAATCTGTTATTCCATCTCCATCTTGAACGCCTGGATCTCGGTCCTTGAGGCTTTTAGCATTGCAACCAACCGCTGAATCTTGGCTTTGGGGGTGGCAGAAGCTAGGATATCTTTGGTAACGTCTGCATAGAGCCTACTAATTAGGTGCTCCAAATCTGTCTGTTGCATGAAAGCGAGGATACATGCAACTTGTGCTTTGGATACCTCAGCATTTTTTTCTTCAATTGTCTACTCAGTTGTACTACGGTGTTGGTGCACTTGACGGTCTATGTGTTGAATCTCTTTGAATGGGGATGCATGAAGGATCTGCAATATTTTATGTGACAGGAAGGCTAGATCCAACTATACCTCAGTGCAGGCCTGGACTTGCGCTCCTAAGTCGGGTGGACTCAGCATGAGGGCTACGACCGGTAGAGGGAAGAGGCAGCTTTCCGACGTACTGATTACTGCACTGCTTGTTGTTGGGGTTGACCTTGCCTCAATCATACTTTTTTGTAGGGTATCATTCTTGAGCTGTAGACCCCAGAGCTCAGCTTGGAGTGTGTCAATTGTGGCTTTCTATTTCTCTTCCAGAGCTAGCCATTTGTCTTCTACAGCCAGGGTCATCACATCTGTGATATGCTCTAGGTCCTCCTCTATCAATGTAACTCCTATGTCTCGTTCCAGCCGTTGAGCTCGTTGCTTCTTCTGTGGCCCTTTAACATGGTCATTAGTCCGCTTCGTACCTTTAGGGGAGTCAGCACCTCCCGCATCAGAACCTTCTGTGCCCAGATCCTGCTGTGAATCCTTCTACGATACCAGTTTCACACCCTTTCCAGTACTCTTGCCCTGCTGCAAACCCTTCTGTGATGCCGATTTTGCGCCCTTCCTAGTACTCTTGCCCTGCTACAATCCCTTCTACAATCTTCGGTCCACTTCCTTCCCCATACCTTTACCCTATCCTCTGGTATCTTTTGTGGTGTTGGGTGGGGTGACCTTCATGGTGCTTGTCCCTGCAGTGTCCTTTGTACCTGATTTGAAGCCAAGCTTCCAGTGTGGAGGCCAAGTCACAATTAGGGGGTCAATTTCTTCATCAGCCACCATGTATGGGAGTGAAACCCATGTTGGATCTTTGTAGCCTCTGATCTATAAATTATGCATGGTTACTTGAAACACTGTGATGATTTTTTACTTATCATAAAATGTTGGTGACAAGCGCGGTCGGGAATTGATTGATGTTGTGAGCCCGCTCTGAAATAGGACCTAGAAGACTTGATTGTCCTTAATATGTTACGCATCCTTTGACTCCCATAAATTCACGTATCGTGCCCCCTCACACATATCTGGGGTTAGTTCAAGGAGGACCGAGTCTTCAGAGGCTTCCCATGTGACCAACGCGATGAGAAATAGCAGCCAGGAGTAGCAGAATGCTCGTCCCTGATCTTGGGCTTTGCGTACATTCGCCAAAAATTCGTTGCACATGAACTGGGACCAATTGTAGCTGACCCCCTTTTCATATCGGCCTGCCAGCTGAATTACATATGTTGGGATGGTGGAAACTTGGCATTTGTGCATCATCTTTCATACCAGCAACAAGGTACCCATCTGCGCACTGAGGTCGCTGATGGTGCTGCTCATGAACACCCGAGTGTTCCACTCTACATGGTAATCCTCGCACACCTTTTCGACGATCGTTTTCTCATAATTTTTGTCGACGCACAACATAGTGTCTGGCCCTTCCATGGGGAGACCAGTAATATGGTGAATAAATGCGGTATCAATGGGGATTATGTTAGTCATCAATAAATTTTTCTGATATCAAAGGATGACTAAGTTGTAAAGCCTAGATCTCTAGAAACAATATTTGAAGAAACATTGTGAGTTCTAGAAATCTCACTGCCTTCATTATCCTAAAACTCACTATTCTACTAAAAATTCCTATCTTTGCCTTCTCAATTTACCCTGTTTCTCTAAAGAAGACTCCATTTTGGGCTTGTTTGTCTCATTTTATCACCTCATCTACACTCTCATTCACTCCCTTTTTCCCCTCTAAAAACCCCTAAAAATTCCTCCCTCATTCACCATTTTCTTCTAAAAAGCCTTAAAACAATGTAAAAATCATTTTTACATTGTTTTAGCCTAACCCTTTTAGCCTATTGGACCCTCTAAAAACTTTATAAAAACCCTATTTTTTATAAAAGTGCGCCCTTTTTATTATATTGGCCCTTCAACCCCTTTCGGCCTAAACCTTAGCTCATTACCCTCATAAAACCATTTCCTCCTCTATATCCTAAGCCCCTTCCCCATTCTAAACTTCACTTCCTCCCATTTTATTTTTACATACTGCCGCTAAACCTTATAAACCCACCCAAACCTTCAGAAAATTAAAAGCGGGCCCCTTTACTTCACCCTGCCTCTTCGTTTTTTCGGGATCATTTCGACCGTTCATCTTGAGCCCTCGACCCTGATCCAATAGTCATCATATCACAACACTCCCATTCTCCATTCCGTGATAACACAACTCCATGCAACGCGACAAAGGAATTACTCACGTCACCAAGCAGGGCCTCGCTTTCCACTACCCCCTTGCCGACCAACTGCAGCCCACCATCTTTCATTGTGCTCCATTCCACAGACTTGTGCCCCGGTCCCCAAAGCCTTCCACATCGTCGATCTCACTTCCTGAGATCCGACACCTCAAACTCGATATCACACAGTTTTTGGCGATAAGGTTTAACGACCCTCAACCCACACGAAAAAAGTGGTATTGGCCCTACCACGTGGTAATCACCCAGTGGAATCGTGCGGCCCCTACTCAAAACCACTTACCACCTTATGGTTGCGCAATAAACCACTTATGGTTTTCAGAAACTGCCTTTCACCTCCGTGCCAAAATCTAAATTATTCCCACCTCCATTTGAATTTCACCTGGTTCTACATACGGAACCTTCCCTCTGCACCCTCTCTTCCTCTGCAAATTTTCCCCCAACGCCTCAGAACCCTAAACAACGTATTCAGTCCAATCCCACAAGCTTTTAAAATATTGATTATTTTCTTTTTGTGCAGGTGTTAAAGGCAGAGATGCCCAAAAAGGACAATTGAAGCCCTAAATGACGATCCTAGGGGTTTCATACAAATTTAAAGGGGTGAAGGCAAGGGTTAAAACCCTAACACCACTGGAATCATGATCTTGGGTGGTCATAGAACCCTCCAGCACCTGAAGAAACCCTCCCTTCACACAGACAAACAAAAAAAAGAAGAAACAATGAAGAAATGAAGAACATAAGGATTAAAGGGGGCTAAACCGAGATCAAAGGATAAATTAGAGGATTATCCCTTAAAAACAGTGATTAAAGATAAAATCCAAAGGTTTAAAGGCAAAAGATAAATAAATAAAACAATCATAAAGAAGAACAGAGGATAAAGACAGTGGGGCAGGTTATTAAGGCTAAATAAAAGTTCAAAGGCCTAGTTGCTGAGTTTTATGATTAAAACAAAGACAAATAGCCCAAAGACAACCTTGAATGATTCAACAAAGAAGCAGTTACTCCTCCAAAGACCAAACTACCACCTACAGCATGTCCTCTTTCCATAAAGGCATTGGGAAGTTATTACACAGTTAGAAGATATTTTTTTCTGTCAAGGAAGTTACTGTAAAGTTATTATAGGCCTTAAAAGTCAGAATTTTTACCTCTTCTTCTTTAAAAGTTAAGATAGGAGTTATTGAAATAGAGAAGTAGCTACAAATATTCTTTCCTTATGCCTTGCATGGTTTTCAAAGTCATGAATCCACTTACTCTATAATTAATGATACTAAAACCCTATCTTAACCTCACCTCCTCATTGGTAGCATAAATACTGCATTTTAACTCATTATATTGTTGGCAATTGATGACTCTTTGAATTAATACATAGTCTCTTGGAAGTTGAAGGAAAATTGATGTCTTGGAACTTGTGGATGCCCTGATTTGTTTGTTGATGGAGAAGGCTAGATCACTAGATCCATGAGCTTGGTTGCTGGTGAAGTGCTTTTGATCTGTTATTGTTATTTCCTGTTTGCATTATGTTTCCATCATTCTTTGTTACAGTAGAGTAAAATTTTTAGGCTAATAAATGTCTTTTGAAAGCACCTTAGTTCTGTTTTCTCTTCAATGTCTTAATGTTTTCTTCTGCAAGATCTGATTGAAGGATTCTTAATTTCCCTCCAGTTCCATCTAGCTTTTTATTTTAGAAATGATTCAATAGAGTATAACCAAGGAGTCTCTCTTTTGGTAAGTCCAGGTTCCTTTGAGTACGACTTGAGAGGTTGTTTTTAGGAATGATTTCAATAGAGTGAAACAGGGAAATTAAGTGGTGATTCCATGCTCCTTTGAGTAGAACTTGAGATATTGTTTCTAAACTTCTTTAAAGTATGCTTACTAGAGTCTAAACCAAGGAAGTCTATGGTGCACCCTGTCCTCTTGACTGCCTCAAAAGGTTGCTTTAAAGATTCCTAAAGAATTAGTCAAAAGATGATTAGATTATTTCTGTTTGACATTAGGCTACTCTTTCTTTTTATCTTATATGTATTCTTATCTGAAAGTAGACTTTTGATTGCTCTATTGTTGTCTGAAATGTGTGCTTATTAAAATTTTATCCAAAGAATTCTATTGTTTTCCCTATCCTTTGGCTTACTTCAAAACATATACGTTGAAAGATGTTTCTTGTTTAGAGTACATGATAAATAATTCTTAATTGCTCTTTGTCCTACTTTTCATTATCATCCTTAATTTTCACCTCATTATCCCTAAAACTTTGAAGGGCCACTGGCCAATTCATATTTTCCCTATGATACTCCCTGATCCATTGATAAACTTATCATGACTTTCATTTGACTCCATTTCCCAATGAATTAGAGATTTTCCCATTATATCTATGCTCTTTGATCATCATACCCAACCAAAAAAAACAACAAACCTCATACTTCATAACTAGCCCAAAATCAATCCTTAAAAGCAAACAAGCACATATCCTTTGTAAAAATATTTGAGAGATCCCTCTCTGAGCCTAGGAAGGCTAGGTCCTAAGACTCTAAAGACTGGTTCCATGTTACCATGTCATTTGGTATCTCAATCTACCAAATCATAGGGCCCTAACAGATTCAATCATGGATCCACAAGCTTCCATCATGGACCAGGGAAAGCAGTTGGAACACAAGTTGGTCTATGACATTGTAGTGGTCAAAATGAGGCATCCTCAGCAGGTTTAAGAGCCTGGAATCAGCCAATCCATGCGTCCATGGCATGGGGAATATTTTTATCCCGTCATCTTCCAGGACCCTTTCGAGATATAGTTCTGGTGCTAATTTTCCAGTTCGTGGTCATCAAATTTTACCTCGTGGAGTTTGCAAAAGGGTTCTCCAATGATGGGGACCTCACCCAGAGTCAGTGGAATTTGCAGATAGGTGCGTAGGCCATCGTAATTATTAGGCATTCATGTCGAAGGCCTGTGAGGCCAAACATAGGGCAGTAGCCAGTTGATCGGTTCAGTGATCCATGCCTCTTCTTGAGCCGATAGAGGTCTCTTCAATGGGTTGGGCGAACGTGCCTGGGGCGCCACTCACAGGGACTTAACATTTCGAGGAGAGGTGTGGGGCTTCACCCCAGCCCATTTTTCCTCTTTCCCTGACCCTTGTGCCTTTTCTTTCCCCTTCTGCTTCCCCTAGCTTGGTGTGGACATAACCTCATCCACTTTAGGGTCAACTTCCAGCACTTCCTCAGATTCTCTCTTTTTCGGGGCCACAGTCTGTGAGGATTCAGCAGGATTATATGGAATCATTTTGGCTTGAAAAATGAACTCAGGGTGGCTACTATCTGAGGGGGAAGAACGCTCATACATGAACAAGGCGCAATAGTCACGGACTCGCACAAAACACCAATTTATCAAGATACACAGAACCATCTTATGAGCTATCCTTATGCTTTTATAGCCTTGGAGATCAACCAACAGTTGGGTGAAACTTATCAGGAACTTAACATCAAGTAAATGGTAAAAATTATTTAGAAATTTCCTCATTAATTGCTGGCCACTCCCTCCTTTCAATGATAAAATTTTCTTTTTACCCAATTTTTATGTTCCAATGACTAGTTTTCCCACCTCTTGTGCTCTTAGCGCACCCCTACGGTCCCAGCATACCTCTTGTGCTCCTAGTGCACCCCTACGCCCCGAGCACACCTGCTACACTCTGAACACATCCATGCGCTCCCAGCACACCTCTTCGAGCCTTCAAACCTGCGCTCGATCCCTATGCGTACCATGGTCCTACCTGCAATTGCGTCCCTTTATGCATGTATTCCACCCCATACAGCTACTCCGACCATATAGTCATTTGATCTGATATGGTTCATGCCAACTGCCATTTACATATCCTGGCATCATATTTTCGTGCAGGGTAGCTAGCCAAATAGCTCCTCCATCCGTGATTTCTTTTACTGTATAGGGACCTAGCCAGTGCTGACGGAACTTCCCCGAGTGTTTCGCAAACTAGCTATCATATAGTAGGTCCAATTCTCCTTCCACAAATGTATTTTTTTGAATATGTCGATCATGCCATGCCTTATCCTAAGCCTTATGAACCTACTGATGGAAATTAGCAATGAAACAGTCTTCCTCCAAATCCACAAGTTGCGCTAAACGTTTGTCCATGATATCAGGCTCTGCCATGTTCGTAAAGGCTATGATGCATACGCTAGGCACAATGTATTCAATGGGAATAATGGCCTCCTTTCCATAATCCATCCGAAAGGGTGTTTTTCCAGTCAGTTTCTTGCAAGTGGTGCAATAGGCCCAAAGGATAGATGGGATGTGCACATCCCAGTTGCTCCAATCAGCATTACAGACCTTAGTTAGTGCCTACTCCAAGATTTTATTAAAAGCTTCTACCGTTCCACTTGCCTATGGATGATACAGAGTGATTTTCACGTGATGGATCCGAAATTCTTCAGCGAAGGCCTATATTTCTTCATTAACAAATCATGTACCTCTATTGCTCATTAAGATCTTCAGACAGCCAAACTGGGTCAGAATCTGCTCAAAATTGAAGTGTGCAATGGCATCTGTAGTGAAATCCTTCACAGCTTATGCTTTGGCCCATCTGGTTACATAATCAGTTGCAATGATGATGTAGCGCGCAACTGTCTTCTTTCCGGGCGGGTTTATCAGCCCAATGAAGTCGATGGGCCATTTGTGAAATGCTTGCAGGGCGAATTTCGATTGCAAGGGCATTTTGTCTTTGTGCGATGGCCTTCCTATCCATTGGCACGTATCGCAGGCTTTGCAATAGTCATGAGTCACTATGGAGTGTAGGCCACCATAGCCCCGCTCTCAAGACCTTTTGTGATGTTGCTTTCCCTGCATAGTGTCCTCCTGCTACACCCTCGTGAGCTTCTACTAATATGGTGTGCTTTCCATGCTCCAAGACGTATCTTCGTATCACCTCGTTAACTCCCAGCTTATACAAATGGCCTACAATGATGGTAAAATCTGTTGCATGGGTTACCAACTCTTTCTTCTATTGTACCGAATACTCTGCGGGTGCCATCCTGTAGTTAGGAACTGAATGATGTCAGTGAAGTGCACATCAACCACCTTAATCACAAACAATTGCACATCAGGAAACCCTTCTTCTAGGTTGGTGGGTTCCTCAGTGCTCTCGATCCGGAATAAGTGGTCCGGCCCCGCATTCAACCTTCCTGGCTTGACGGTGATCTCAAAGTCATATTCTTGGAATAGTAGCAGCCACTGGCAGATTCCCCCCCCCCCCCAACACAGGCTTATTCACTAGGTACTTCAAAGTTGAGTGATATGTAAACATCTTGAAGTGCCCTCCTAATAGGTAATGTCAGTATTTTTGCAGTGCGTAGACCATGGCAAACCCCTCATGTTCAGTAGTGGAGTAGTTGCGCTCCGCACCAGAAATTTTCCTACTGGCAAATGAAACTGGATGGTCAATGTCTCCGTCTCTAGGATACGTAAGGACAACTCCCAGGGCGATTCCTGATGCATCTATGTGAACATGGAAAACCTTCACCCAGTCCAGAAAGATGAGAATAACCATAAAGAACATCCTCTCCTTGAGTAGCTTGAAGCTCTTCCAACACTCTTCATCCAAAAAAAATGAGACATCCTTGTTTAGAAATTTTTCCATAGATGTTGTGATCAGCATGTATCCTTGAATGAACTTCCTATAGTAGCCTGTATGTCCGAGGATAGAGTGCAACTATTTCTCAGTTGTAGGAACTGTCAGTGTTATCACAAAATCAGACCTGATAGGCTACTCATCAAACCAATCTTGTGCAACTATTTCAAACCAATATTTTTGTTGAGGCTTAGCCTCCTCAACCTGCGAGGACTCTCTCAAGGGTTTATGATTGTTATAATTTTACTATAGAAATAATAAAGAATTTATCGAGAGAGAAATAAACATAAAGGGGCCAGCAACAAATCATAAACATTAACACAAATGTTTCTCTGGGAAAAACCCAACCAATGAAATTTCATTAACCATTGGCCAAAATCCTAGCCAATCCGGCCAAGTGAGCCTTCACAGCTCACCTCCAGGCCTACATTACAATGAAGTTTTCCCAGCCTTTTATAGGCTCTATTACATGCAATACCATTTGCTAAAATCATGGGTGCACAATACCATGTGCCCCAAACCACTACTATTTACCCTAGTCAACATTGACTCTATCCCGAGTCAATTTTACCTAACAATTCCCCCCTTAAACTTGACTTGGGGATTATTGACTAAATCCAGCCAAACCTGCTACATGAGACAACCCCGCTCACTCTAGCTTTCCCCCCTCAAATTTTTACCCAGGGTAATTGTTAACTTGACATCCCCCCTATCACCTAGGTCTAACCCAGACTTTACCAGTGATTACCCAGGGGTACGCATGCCATACCAGGTCTTACAGTAGTATGCCCATTTACATGTAATAAAATTAACTCCATTATAATAATAATTGTTTTTGTTTCATTGTTGCCATTTTTTTGTATGACCATTCTCTACATTCATTCATGATGTCCTCTCTAAAGAGGAAATCATAGTTGTACATAGTTGTACATATGACATCAATGTCCATATAAAAAAACCCATCTACCGGATTACATGGGTCACCAGCCTCTGTAATCGCCAGTCTTCTAGGAATTCTCTTCAGATACATGGTTCATCAATTTTTAATTAATCCACCTACACATCTTCTCTCTCATTTTTTAATAAGGCCTCAATTGCATTCCTAAATATCTTATAGTAGTTTTCCTTCCTTCCATGGCATCAAGCCCATGTAACCTTTCCATGTGCTTCTTCATCCTTTCATAGCACAAGCACATCCAACTTTAGCTTGGATGCTAACCTTACTACCAACCATATAGCACGCAGTGCCAAAAACCCATGTGATCAAGTATTTGGTGCATTTCCACCATGGACCTCGCTGCTCCGTGGCCTCCTTGTCCTCCTAGGTGCGATCTCTTGAATTCCCTTTCGTGGGCTACGCCCTTGATCAAGCCTAATCCTTTCAAACCGCATTCACAATCAGCTCTTTAGACCAATCACATCATCTGGATTGGTGCAACCTCCATAATTCCACGCTTCCATAATTCATATATTTCTGCCCCTTTGCGTATCTGGCAAACGCCCAACACGTTTTTCATCCAATATATTGCAGAGCGAATGTATTCATCTGTCACTCTGCCTATACCCTCCTGGACTCTCTACATGCACCATCCGAGCGATGCCTCTTTCAGCTCCTCCATTCTACCTTCACTTCGGCTCTCTGCGCCTTTCATTCCCACTGCAACTGCTCCTGTGTAGCTCCCATCCATGGCTATCTGAGGAAATCCTCCGGAAAATAACACATATGCATGAAACAATGCTGAGTTCTCTTGCATTGAGATGATTGAGGATCTCCGATATTAGTACAGGGGGAAGTTCAAGAAATGAGCAATGGTCATTGTGATTAATATCTGTTAATGCATAAGTTGATCTCTCTGTGTTGCTGCTAATCTTAGTTTGAATCTCTACTTCATTTACTCGTAAGGAATGGGGACAGGGAAGCTCCGAGCATGACACCGTCTCTTCATTCCAAGCATCATTAGCCGAGAAAGAAGATACCTGCCATCCCTTCTGGCATTCAAATGCCATGGAAATACATAGGGAACCACCCACCCCTTCTTAAGTTTGGCCAAAGCCTATATGGAACAAACCTCGATGTCAATGGATCGAATCCCACTGATCCAATTCGCAAGATGGAGAAATTCAAACTTTTAAAAATTATGGAATAATGCTAGGTGCGGAGACAAAAACAGTAAAGCTTTATAAAGCTACTGCTTCTATCATAATCGACGGTCAAATTCTTGCCACCAACATATGCCCGATTTCAGCCATCGATTTCTTTGGCGCAGATCTGAACGTTAGGAGAATCTCTTCTCAACTTCGTTGCTTGTTTTCTTCACCGATTTGATGCTTCCAACATTCACCATGGGAAACACTTTTGATGTATGCTTTGAACTCACCTTCAGTGAGAAGAATCCAGATCTGCATATCTCCATAACAAATCATGTCTCCTTTCATAGCCCAATAAAACCCTTGGCAACAAAAGCGTCCCTATCAAGCCAAATATGGCTCTGATACCATTTGTTAGAATTTTACTGCAGAAATAATAAAGAATTTATCGATAGAGAAATAAACATAAAGGGGCCAGCAACAAATCATAAACATTAGCACAAATGTTTCTCTGGGAAAACCCCAAACTCCGGGGAAAAACCAAACCAATGAAATTTCATTAACCATTGGCCAAAATCCTGGCCAATCCGGCCAAGTGAGCCTTCACAGCTCACCTCCAAACCTACATTACAATGAAGTTTTCCCAGCCTTTTATAGGCTCTATTACATGCAATACCATGGGCTAAAACCATGGGTGCACAATACCATGTGCCCCAAACCACTACTATTTACCCTAGTCAACATTGACTCTATCCCGAGTCAAGTTTACCTAACACAGATAAATGATATAAATTGGTTGTAAAAAACATTAGAAAATATACATTGGGCTTATGGAGTCATAATTTCTTCAGCAAAACCAAAATAATCTACCTAGCATGGAATTCAAGGCATATCAGAGTTCAAGTCAAGGAATAAACATGTAGAACAATGAAACACACAGTCAGTTTGTCTATGAAGGAAGTTAGAGCATCATTGATGAATTCTGAGTAACATAAGCGAACACCAATGCAATATTATATTGAAAATATGCCATCAGAAAAAGAACATACAAGAACTCCTTATGAATCTTGAGTTTTCTAAGTAGAAATTTTGTATTAGGCTGAAAACAGTCACTTACATAAAACAGAGTATTTTTGCTAACAAATGTCCAACCCTTTCTATTTTGACTCCTTTATCTTTTATAGATCATTTACATCATAATATAAGCTTATCTACAACTAGATACATCTAATTCCTATGCTTTGACACCTATTCTAACCATAAAACATGGTATTCATTACAAACACAGCTGTAAAACTAATATAGAGTCCTATTAAAAATAGAATTAGAACTCTTTTGATTCCACTTAAAACAACTTTATCTAAACTTAATTACATCATTTTAAACCTATATTTCCAATAAGTCAAATCCTGATGTTGAGCTCCAACCTGTTATGACCATAATGCTGATGATGTTGATCTCCTGCAATTTAGGAAAATGCTCCCCTGTTTTTAGGCTTAGGATTCTTTTGATTTCTTGAGATATTCTGACCACATATAATCCATAACTTCGAGGCTAATTTATGTCAGGAACATGATTGACATATGTCCCAAGTCATCCCATCATGCTATTTTTGTAAAACTACTTTGAACTTCTCAAAACAATGAAAACAAACTTGTGCTACGAAAGCACCACAGTTTCGTAGCGCTTTTTGTAGCGTAGTCTTTTTACCCATTTTCCTTCAAAATTTAGCTTCCTTTCCTTTAGGGTTGCTTTGATAATCACTTGACATAGCTTCCTTAGAAATTTCAAGTCAAAATTCATGGTTTTCCCTCCAAAATTTGATAAGGAAAGGGTGAAAAAGCTACTACAACAGTTTTGTAGCGCATTTCACCCTTTTTGCACTACAGGCACTATGAAACTGCTGTGTATGCATTTTTTCCAATTTTTCTTCAAAAATTGAAACAAAAATATGCTAGAACTTTAGAAAAACACTTTCCTCATCAAAACCATTAGCTATATGAACTAAAAACATAACCTTTACAAAATTTAATCCTCATTTTTCCATTTTGATTTTGCTTTGAATTTGTCATTTTGTACCTCTGCTCTTTAGTTCATCTTGAGACTATTTTAATTGTAGCTCCAAATCTTCCACTTGGCCTCTTAGCTTTCTATTACTAGCTCTCAAATGGGTGTTGATCACTCTAACAAATTTTTCTTCTTTAATGGTAGGAATTGTCCATGTAAAGAATTTTTGTGCACTTCTTGGGATCTCTAACCTAGAAACTGTTTGACCTCCCCAAACAACCTTCATCCTCTTGAATTCTGTCTTTTCAATGTTGTGTTTTCTTTCCCTATTTCTCATCATTTCCATCTCTTGATTTGTGAGCTTCAACATTTCTTGCATCATTTGACACTCTGACATGTGCTCCTTTCCCTTCTCAAGCTTGTTGGTTGCATGCTCCACTATAGGTGATGAGAGATCAACCACCTCTTTAGGGACTTTGGTTGCTTCAATCGTTACTTGGATATCTTTACTTCCTTCTTGGAGTTTCTTTTCATGCCTGGTTAAAGGTTTCCTAGCTTGAAAAACAAAAGCTGCATTCTCACCTTCAAATTCCAATTTCTTTGCTGATTTCATTTTTCTCTGTTTGGGTTCATTCAATTCAATGAAATATGCCTGCACAATGGGTGATTATTCTATATAAATTGCATGCAATATATCATCCAATTTTTCTTTCATCATTGGGCTATCCTCTGTGACTGAAACCCATGCTTTTCCCTTTGATGTTGATACTTGACTTCTTGTCTTTCTCTGGCTCTCCTGCTTACTGGCCACCTGTTTTTGTTTTGTTTCTTTGACCCTTCCTACTTTCTATTTTTCAGGTGATGGGGTTTTTGCAACAAGCACTAATGCTTTCTCAATTCTATCTTCAACCTGTTTACTTGGTTGCAACTTCACAAACCTCTTTGCTTTGGTAACCACTGGTTGACTGGATTCTGCTACTGGCGGTGAATGATTTCCCTTGATCTTAGGTTTTCTAGCTGGGGCTTCCATTTCAAATCCATTCATAAATAAAAAGGAATACCAATCTCTATTTATTTTCTAAAGCTCATTTAAAA
The DNA here is from genome assembly GCA_034641835.2 of Pinus albicaulis. NCBI lineage: Eukaryota > Viridiplantae > Streptophyta > Pinopsida > Pinales > Pinaceae > Pinus > Pinus albicaulis. Next base: position 1,552,420,072 of record CM076580.1, on the reverse strand, counting down.
CCAGTAACTTAATCAAACCGAGATGAAACAAATATGTTTCATAGCCATTATATTTAGCTTGGACTTTGTCAGCCATTTTGGCAAGGCTTCTATGCAAGTAAAATGGTAAATCTAATGATATCATTCCTGTGAAATGCAACAGCAATTTAAAATTATAAGTGTAGACTCTATGGTACCTTCCTTCACATGTGAAATATATTTTGAATAGCAGCTTTGCATAGTTACCCTTGATACAACTTCTGGGTATTGCATTGTTCAAGTCCATTTCTACAAATTCAAGTTTCATAAACTCCTTGCATGGCTCCATGTCAAACCTAAAACCTCTAAACCAATATTGTTGTCCCCTTGGTATCTTTGTCACAGCAGCTATGATATTAGGTGTCACTGACATATTTATCATTCCAACTTTGGTAGTGGTTCCACCGAAATGAAGGGAAACCTCTTTGGACACCTGAGTGTGGCAACCCTGTAGCTTTTCACAAAATTTGAGATAGCCAGCTTTGCTAAAAGGCTCCATTACCATTTGATCCTCCATAACAGCAGTTACATTCTCAGGCTTGTATCTTAGACAATGTCCCCCTTTGTGGACCTTCTTCTCCTCTGCCATGTTTCTTGTAAAGAAAACTTGTTAGCTTCTTTGAAACTTGTAAAACAACCTCTCTTGATTTGATGAACAGCCTCGCTTGATATGATGAACAACCTCGCTTGATAATGGTGAACAACATCACTTGATAATGGTGTGATTTGTCTTTGAAAAGAAAAACTACAAGCTTATCCTTACTGCTTCAGAGCTTGGAGAACATATGTGAAGGTAAATGAAACAGAGATGACTCAATTAAGAAAAAAAATCAAATTAGAGATCTCACCTCATGACCAAATGATGTTTAATTGATATCCTATCATGACTATGATGACTGAAGGATATGTAAGTACATCGAATCTGGTAACTAACTGACTCACCATACCCCTATCATGTCATTCCCCAACTAAAACTGACAAATCCCGGCTTATTTGACACAAAAGCTACGAAACCGCTCTTTTGTAGCGCTCACAGTGTAATTTTCACACTTTGCGCTACAAAATTAGTAGCGGTTTCGTAGAGCAAAACTCAATTTTTGAACTAACGGTGCCACGAAACTATGGATTTGTGGCTAATTGCAGAAAATCGACCCAAAACTTACTTACATGACCCTTAAATGAAAAATGTGAACATTTTGACTATGGAATGAACCTAAAAATATCTTATTTGAATTTTGATGGTGAACACTAAACCTCTAAAACTATGACATACCCTTAACCATGCTAAAACAACTTTCAAAACTATTTAGACCATGATCAAAACATAGTTGACATGCCATGTTTGAAAAAAAAAATATTTAGTGATAACAGTCAGATTGATGATAACTGCTATTTTGGCAAGATCAACCATCAATCCTTCTCGACAAACTATGTGACCGAGAAAGATGCCAAAGAATACAAAAAATATGCACTTTTTTTTATTCATTTAAATCTGGTGCTTTCTATAGGCGTCCAACATCATGCACAGGTTTGAGACGTGCTTCTTTACCAATCCGAAGACGGTCCAGTCATCAAAATAGACCTTCAAGAACTTGTCGATGAATTCCTTGAATACTATGACCACCATCCGCAAAAATATGGTAGGGTAATTCTTGAGCCCAAATGGCATGACAGTGTACTGAAGGGATCCCCATTCAGTGGCGAACGTATTTTTCCTGTGATATTTGGGTGGGATCCTGATCTGATGGTATCCCGAGAACCCATCCGTGAACAAATATGCTTCCTTCCCTCCTACGATGTCAAGGATTTCATCTGAGAATGACATAGGGTAGGGATCATGTATGCAAGCATCATTCAATTTGTGCAGGTCAACACAGATATGTATCTCTCCCTTGGTCTTTTTCTCCTAAACCACCATAGGACTTACCCAATCTGACTGTTTGACTGGTTCAATGATACTTGCGGCTATCATTTTGTCGATTTCTTCCTTGACATTTTTTTTGTACTTAGGGTTCAACCAATAAGGGCGTTGCTTCACATGGCATGCATCTAGTTTTAAAGTGATGCGCATGACCCCTAGGTCCCCTATAATCCCTTTGAGTTACGAGAATTTTGTCGAGAATAAGTCCTAGTATTCCGTGAGGAGTTCTACAACTTTTCCTACAGTATCATCATCCTAGTAGTCCCCAATTCTAGCCATCTTAGGTTGCTCCTACATTCCAATGTTGACTTCTCGTAGCTTTAGAAGCTTAGTGACATCGATAATCTGCAGTGGGAGTCCAGCAACTGCGCACTCTCCCTTTGACTCTGAGATAGAGACATTTCGTGGCTCTTCATCACATTCTTCTATTGCTAAATTGCAGTAGTTGACAATATCCTACATCTTTATTTCTCATGTTGGTGCCCCCTGTGCTGCACATGAGCGTGATTCATCAAATACTAAGGCATCCATATCCTGCAGAGCTTCATAAAGTGCCTATGTTCCACCTACCAACCCAAATGTCCCTACAAACTAGTCCTTTAATGTTTCCCAGTGGTGGGTGCACTGGTGTAGTTCTGCGTCTAAATACCATGCAGTGGGGATTGGCCCCAAGGCATGAATGAATAGGTGAACCCATTCCTCTGTAGTTCATTCGCACCATTTCTCCATCCATGTGGACAAGTGCTCACACGGGTCCCCTGGGCCAAGGAAAGTCTTTACTCGCAGGTGGACCGGAGGTTCAAACTGTAGGATCATCTTGTCTCGACACTCTTCCCAATCTTGGAATGTCCCTTTATTCGTGTCCCACCACGTTGCCGGGGTTATGCACATGGCTAGATTAAGGGCCCACAGCCTTTTCTCCTATGGGACTTCAACTTCAAATGCTAAAAAAAACTCCCTAATATTACCAAAACCATCAAAGTAGGTCAGTTCTCTTACCTCTGAGGAGATGCATCGGAAGGTCTTTGTGATTCTAAGACATCGTAGCGCACATACATCATGTAACCGATTCTTCCAATTTTCTATCACCCCATCGAAGTTAGAGAAGCATTCACTTTCCTTTTCCCAGCAAAGCACACCATCATCTGTAGGATAGATCCAATCTTTGTCCCAAGCGGTTAACTTATAGATGTGATCCACATTCTATTCTTCACACACTAGTTTTGTATACTGCTCTCCTTCCGCAAGGTCTAGGGGGACTATCACCCTTGTAACCTCATTCTCAAACACCGTGCTTCTTTTCTTTAGGTTGACAATACCTCCCATGTCTATTTCCAAATCCAAGCCTAGGAGCACAGGATACGGATCCACATCTTCCACAATCTGAATGACCTCAAAGTCAATGAAGACCTTAACTCCTACGATATCTACTATAATTTTTGACAATCTTCCTAATGATATGATCTTCTGCTGGTTGGCCATGCATAGTTGTATAGTGGACCATTCCAACTTAGGTTCTACCATTTGTTTCCACTTTTGTTTGGGTAGTACGTTCTCATCTGATCCCAGGTCCAAAATAACTTGATCCATTTCATAGTCGCCAATCTGCATTGCTAGCCACATTTCCCGACCAGTATGTTTCTTATGCTTGTAAAGTTTCTACACATCCTTAACTTCCAAGGGTGGGTTAGTCCTCTCTATGCAGTTGTCCATTAGTGATTGCAGATAGAAGCTTCATACATGCCTGTAGAAATGGTTTATCTTCATCATCTGTTCTCAGGTTTGCTGGAGCTTTTGAAGTAGGTGCCTCATCCTTAGTAAATTCCTTGTGAGCTGTGACAAAGGTTTCCTTTTCCTTCTGTAAGTCCAAGATTTCCTGTTTGACCGTTGATTTCCAAATAAGAGGTTCAGCTTTGGCTTTCTCCTCATCCCCTCCAGTAGTCATCCCGCTGTGCATTAAGACATTAATACTTGGTCCTTCGTCACGTGGTTCCGCTTTAACCCTTTGCACATTCTACGTAGGTTTCTATTTTTTTCCTTATTTTTCTCTATCATGATTGGACATTCTTCAATCACATGGTGCAGTTGTTGACAATATCGGTAATATTGTCTCGCAGGGTTCAGAAAGTCTCTTGCAAAGTGCCTTATCTCTCCATAGTTGTAACATATCAATTGTCCTCTTTCCCGACCTGCGCCTCCACCCCTTACCCCTCCCCTGCCCCCTGCTGGGGAGCCTCCTCTGCTCGAGGGAGATAGTGGTGAAGAAGGGTCAACCTGTACCCTGTATAGGTTTGCTCAATCTATCATCAAGTCGTAGATCAGGCAGTTATGCTCATCATGTCCCACAGAGGAGCAGAATCAACACCATTGTTGCTTCAACTCTGGGACATAAGTGCCAAGACATGGACAGTGGTTAGTATCATGTATCCTAGCAAAATGAAAATCAATGCACCATAACATCGGGCTACTTGGCCCCGCAGCCTCCTTAGGGCATAGTGGGCTAGGTCCCCCAGCCTGCATGTAATATGCCAGTAGAGGACACTGATCCTTGGTATGACCAGATACCCTGCATCTTATGCACCATATGTCTGGACTAGCCTCTTTCCCCTGTTCCTTTTGCATATTATTTATTTCTATGTGCATTGCCTCCAGTTGTCCCTCTATCCATTGCACCCGAAACTAACCATCATCCCTCGGTGTAGCCTCTAGTTTCATATCAATCTCCAAATCCCTCTCTTGCGTTGCGATCGATTGTTGACCCATAGGTTCGCACAGGTGAGGCAACAACATAGCGATAAACGATTCCTTGTGCTGCCTATCATCATATTGAAATTCCCCATCTTTGATAACCTTTTTCAACTGCTAATCAACTTCCCATACTGATTCAATGGGTCCCTGTCTAAAGTCTTTCAAGTCGACCACTATTTGAGAGTAGGAATTAGGATTTTGGAACTGTTGTTTTAACGCTGTCTTAATCTCTTGAATAGATGGATCCGTGTGTTGTCCTACGTACCCCATATACCAATCCAAGGCCCTTCCTTCAAAGGCGAGGGATAGTTGTGCCCTCTTTACAATGTCGGAAGCCATGTTTTGCGCAATCCATATTGACTCTGCGACAAACCAAAATTGGTCCATATCTTCATCCCCTACACCCTTGAAAGTGGGAAAATTCATGTGTGTGACCATATCTTCTTCTGGTGGTGGCGGAGGTGTGGGTGAGTTCTTACCCTTATGCTGATTGGACAGTGGTGTAGCTGGAGGACTGAGCACTGCAGATTCTGTTAATGGACTGTAGACAGATCTATATTCTTCTTGATTAGTTCGGTAGTACTTACCACTTCGCGTGGTACTCTCTCCTAGGTCAGAGGTTATTCACTGGATGTGGTTGCATAGAATTCTCTTTTCGAACAATAATATCTTAATTAATAATGGCAATGTTTTTCAAAAAATTACCCCGGAAACCTTTGAAGAACCTTTTCTTTCCTTCAAAATAGGATATGAACTGATTGACTGTGAATTCTGTCACAAATCCTCCCAACACACTATCCACCTAGTGATCTACTGTACGAGTGAGGGTATTGTCAGTCCTTTCCAACTGCTAGATCAACTCTGGAGTCCACTGTGTGGCCCGCTCATCCTTCCAACACGTCTAGAAATCTATGAGCCTGCCTAGCCACTACTGCAGCTCGTGTGCGAAGGTTACAAAAAAAAATTCATATACTTCAGTAAAAATTTAATTATTTTTCTACTTCTCAGCTGTCAGCTTTGTGTTGCGATTCTCCTTTACAACAAACTCCTGAATCTGTCTTTCAAACCAATATTCAATTTCTCGCTTCTTAGGTCTCCAATGTTCCCTTGGCATTACCTGATCTCCCTCTCAAAATGCTCCTGGTCCTAGAAACAGAACTGTTTGTTGGCTTGAGGGGTCCTAACCAAGATTCGGAGGTTAAGGTTTGCCAACAAACCCCTATACTACTGGCCCTTTTGGCAATGACCTTCTTGCGCAAACAAAGGTCTCACCTGAAGCAGTATGGTTGGGTGCTAGAACCAAGTTTCCACACCCTGAGAGAGAGTAGGTAATTCGACGAAGATATGTATTATAACTTGCTAGGTTTACCCAGAATGAGTCTATTCGCAGCCATTTAAAAAATTTACTCAACATATAACCATAACACAATTATCAGATCTAATCAGTACATTTGCATCGACATGCGCATTATCAGATACCATCACAGAGCATTTATAACCACAGCTAATAATAGATCACAGATATAATTATGCAAAACACAGATAAATTCTTAATTAAATAATCATCATAGATAACTGATCCAGATAATTTAACAATAATTCACATTCATTAACATTCAGATCCACTTACAACCAAAACCAACCTGTGCACACAACCTAGTAAGGTCCTCACACAGCAGGTTTACGGATCTTCGCGCACATAACTAGTAGGAGTCCTTACCCAAAATAGCCCAACACAGATCTAACAGTTCGCATGTAGCATCAGTCTTAGTTCATGCCTACCTCTAGACTCAAACTATTCATCTATTTATATCGATGTAGCCTACGCTATCTTGCGGTTTGAAAATCGTTTTTTGCGGATTCTAGGTATACCCTTTGACCCTTTACAATGCGTTCGGGGCTTTGACATGCCCAAAAACCCCTGCGTTGGACTAATTAATACAAAAAATATAAAAAATTTGCAGCTTAGGGAGCCCCATTCCAACAAACATATACACCTTTCAGTATTGAGAATGAAATTTCCAATATAAAAATCTATGTACCTCTTACTGAATTAGTTGCCCAAGATATATATAGATCCCAAGTTTTGAAAGCTTTAAACATAGGATAAAATGTAGATTTTGTAAATTTAAATGATGACAAACCTGAACTTTTGTTTGGACTGGAAGTAGAAGGTAAATTCCAAGAGGGAGGTGTCCCTCCATTTTATGTCAGTTTGAACATCCATGATGAAATCCTTCACATAACCTTATACTCTTTTGATTCCAACAGAGTTAAGTGTCTAGACCTAATCAAAGATATTTTTGTTATTCTAGCACAAATACCAGCCAAGAGCCTAGTAATGGATATTGTAGTGGTTGATATTCCTCCTAAATATGGCATGCTCCTTTCATGCTCATGGGGAGCTAAACTCCAAGGCACCCTCCAAATGGACATAACCTATGCTACTATACCTATCTTTAGTCAACCAAGAAGACTGTATAGGGAGATTCATATGAAATACATGGTCAATAGTCAAGAAAAGCCAGATAACTCCCCTCTCTATTCTATCCATATAGACCTTGATTCATTCATCCTTTACAATGAATAAAACATTAATGAACAAGTAGCATAAAATGAGAAAACAGCTGAAAAAGAAGAAGAAAAGGAGGAGGAATAGTCAGAAAAATTAGCCAAAATAGAAAATGAACAACATAATAGCAAAAATAGTGGCAACCATAATGACCAACATAATGATAAATCTGAAATTGAACCTCTTTGGATCATGATCTTTGATGCTTCTTGTGGAAAAACTGGTTCAAGAGCAAGTGTTTGGGTGCACACCACTGAGAATAACCATGTTGAAGGCCACTCATATAAGCTAAATTTCCAATGTACAAATAACCTAGCAGAATATGAGGCACTCCTCCTAGTGCTATAAGTACTCAATAAATTAGGAGCCCAAATAATTTCTATCCATGGGGATTCTGAGCTAGTCATTAGGAAGATTAAGGGAGAATATTAAGCTAAACATCCTAGATTAAGGGCATACATGAATGATGCCTTTGACCTCCTGAAAATGTTTAAATAATATGATCTTGCCTTTGTCCCTAGAAATCAGAACATTCTTGCCAACAGTCGAGCATTTGCAGCCAGTACTTGTCAAAAACCTCACCATAACAAACAATACACGATATAAGTCAAATATAGACTAGCAGTTCCTGATAACATAAAATATTGGCAAGTTTTTGAAGGAGATAAATAGATTAAAGATTTCCCATAGTCCAAAAATGAGTTTGAAATTCCAAATTCAGACCCAGATCATGAAGAAGACTGCTCTGTTGTGGAACAAACAAACAAAGAAGAGCTTCCTAATAATGTTGATATAAATCTGTTAGAAAAAGAACACCCACATGAAACAGAGCAATGTACAAATTCAAAAAAAGAATATTTTGAAGTACTACAGTCCAAAGATAATACTTTTCCAAATGGATTGGTTCCTTTAGAGGAAATTTTTGATTTCAATGATGTTGTTAAGAATCCAAAGATGGAGTTTGCTGAAGAAGAGGTAGAAGAATGCAATATAGGTAGTAAACAAAAACCCAAAATGATAAAACTGTCCAAGACACTGCCAACTCCTATGAAACAGAAATATATTGATTTGTTCAAAGAATTTACTGATGTGTTTTCTTGGAGCTATGAATATTTAAAGTCATATGATACTTAGATCATCCAGCACAAGATCCCTCTCAAAGAAAACCAGAAGCCCTTTAAACATAAATTACGCAGAATAAATCCTATTCAACTACCACTAGTTGAGAAAGAGATAAAGAAAATGTATGACGTTGGAATAATAGTCCCCCTGAGATATTCAGAATGGGTCACAAATCTTGTGTCAGTAAGGAAGAAGACAAGAGAAATCAGGCTATGCATATACTTCAGAAATTTAAACAAATCCTCCTTTAAGGACAACTACCCTTTACCAAAAATAGATCACATATTACAAAGGGTAGTAGGATCCAAAAGAATATCTTTTATGGATGGCTTTTCAGGGTACAATCAGGTGCTGGTACATCTAGATGATCAACAAAAGACAACTTTCACCATGCCTTGGGGCACCTTCATGTATGTTAAAATTCCTATCGGGTTAATGAATGCTAGAGCCATTTTTCAAAGAGCCATGGATATTGTTTTTTTTTGAAGAAATAGGTTACTTCATTATAATATATCTTGATGACATCATATTCTATACAAAAACTGATGAAGAACACCTAACTCACTTAATAAAGGTCTTTGAAAATTGTAGAAAGTATGGTCTGTCTTTAAATCCCAAAAAAACCTTGTTTGGCCTTCAAGAAGGGAAACTTTTAGGCCACATCATATCTAAAGAAGGGATCAAGATTGACCCAAAGAGGATTGAGGGAATATTTCAAATCAATATCCAAGAAACATCAAAGAGTTACAATCTTTCATTGGAAAGATAAATTTATTAAGAAGGTTAATACCAAACCTTGCAGAACTCCTAAGAAACATCATTAACATGCTAAAAAGAGAAACGAGAGTCAAATGGACCATATAAGCAAAGCAATCTTTTGATTTTGTGAAGCAAGCTCTTACCCAAACACCTGTTCTAATCAACCCTAACTTCACCAAAGATTTCTTAATTTTCTCCTTTGCATCAGAACACATTGTTGTTGCCATCTTACTACAAAAAAACACAATAGGACAAGAGCAGCTCATAGCTTTCTTCATCCAAGCACTCAGAGATGCTCCTCTAAAATATAATATTATGGAAAAGCAAGATTTTGCTTTATTTAAGGCACTAAATGATTTCAGAGTCTACATTCTACATTCACACATCATTGCTTTTAAGCATCATTCAGTGGTTAAAGAAATACTTACACAAGATTCTGATGGAAAAAGAGGTAAGTGGATTATTTTTATCTTAGAATATGATCTAGAAATCAAGCCCACCAAGCTAATCAAAGGGAAAGGACTGGCTAAATTCATGGCTGAAGCAAATTTTCAAGCACTGGACATAAATATGATTCACTCATTGGATGAACAAGAGGAGCTAGTGGCTCCACCTATTGAAGAAGAATTTCTAAAGTCACCCTGATATGATGATATATTATATGTGATTTTTAATTTGAATGTTCCTCCTAGTTTTTCCAAAAGAAAGCTCAGATTCTTGAAGTTAAAAGTTGTAAATTTCTGCATTTTGGATACAAATTTTTATTAGAAAAATTCCGGTGGTATATTGCTTAAAAATTTTCCAGAAGAAGATGCAGATAGGATCTAGCATGAATTTCATGAAGGAGAACGTGGAGGCCACCCTCTATTGGAAAACCATTTTCAATAAAATCATTAGAGTTGGTTACTGTTGGCCCACCCTCTTTCAAGACATCCATAAAATGGTAGTTTCCTGTCATAAATGCCAAATATTTGAGGTCAAAAGAAAATTGCTGCCATTGCCTTTACATCCAATTTCGGTTGAATCTCCTTTTCAAAAATGGGGCCTTGATTTCATTGTAGAAATCCACCCTGCCTCCTCTGCACAGCACAAATGGATCCTCACTGCAACTGATTACTTTACAAATTGGATAGAAGCCATTCCTTCCAGAATTGCCACAGACTCAATAATTATTAAATTCCTTGAAAACCATATATTATCTAGATTTGGTTGTAGTAGGAAAACCATCACTGACAATGCTACTGCCTTTATATCTAAGAAAATGGTGTAATTTTTCCACAAATATCAGACCACATTGGGACATTCTACAACTTATTACCCTCAAGGTGATGGGTTGGCTGAATCCTCAAACAAGATTTTGGTGAACATCATTAAAAATTTGTTCGAATAAAACAAGAAATCATGGCATAGAAAACTAATGCATGCACTATGGGTAGACAAATTAGAAAATAAAATATCAATTGGTATGTCTCCCTATCAGCTAGTATATGGAGAAAATGCAGTTTTTCCAACAAGCTTGGGAGTGTGAGTGATGAAGCTCATTCAAGAAGTACAGTCCGAAGAAAATGATATGCAAAGAAGAATAAACTAGACTATCCAGCTACAGAAAACTAGAGAAGAAGTATACAATAGAACATAGCAAGTGTAGGAAAACATCAAGAAGCTTTTTTATAAGAGGACCAAGGCAAATGATTTCAGCATTGAAGACAAAGTGGTCAAGTGGGATTCAAGAAGGGAGGAAAAAGACAAGCATGGAAAATTTGACAATCTATGGAAAGGTCCATACATCATCCATTCAGCAAGAGGTAACAATGCATTTTTCCTACAAGCGATGAATGGAACAGAATTGTTTGGAGGTCCTGTCAATGGCAAGATGCTCAATAATTATTTTAGTTGAAGATCTTAGTTTAAATTTTTATTCATTGTTTATAACATTGTCCAGATAAAAACTTAGAAAAATAAACAAAAAAATAAAGAAAAGAAGAAAAAAGGGCAGTTAAAAACAAAAAGGTAAAGCCCCATACTAAAAAATAAGAATTCTGAAAGTGTGCAAGTCCAAATGCCACTGCTTTTTGACAAAGAAGTCATGTTCAATCATACATCCTAATCATGATTGAACAAATTTTGAATTTTTGCTGATAGGATACAAATGAAGATTTTCCAATTTGTCTAAACTTGGCTTATCAATAGATAAAAAATGACATTGGTTCCAAATTCTAAATCTGAACCAAAGTTAATATCCCAAAATAGGGAATTTCTACAACAATAAGAACACCTTCATATGTTCCAAAGTTGGAGATGCAGCAATGTAAAAACAGATATTGGAGTAGCAACATTATATCAATACATAAAGCATGATAAAATCCAAATAGCCATCAAATTGATCTTATAGTAGCAAATGTATACAAATTCTTGAGGTAATGATCACTCAAGCTAGGCAATGCAAGCCTCAATAGAACATGTACAAGAAAATGAAGAACATTGCTACATATGGAAATCCCAAGGCTGTGAATGCGTAGCTTATAGAAGGCACTGCTACAGAAATAATGTCAATACATAGACATGGAAATGTATGGCTCAAATAATGTGGGGAGCAAAGCTCTAACCCCTGAAAAACAATATCAAGTCAATGCTAGAAGGATTGGCTGAAATATACAAAATGGAAAAAATGTCGTAGTAGCAAGGCTGAGTAGCAGCTGCAAATCAAGAACTGGATGGAGATGGTTGTAGATGATACACAAGACAAATAGAACTCCTCCAATGGATATTCCAAGTGAAAGGCTGACCCTAACATTGAAGATCTCTCCCTCCAAATAAACACTGCAACCCTCACTGCAGATACACACTGAAAATAACGCAGTCTAAGAGAGGGACTGCACTGTAGATCATGGAAATGGTTGGCCTGATGCCAAAGATGGTGAAATATGTTCATATTTCTTCCTAACTGATCTCCCAAAGGGAAGAAAGCTTCTTCCTCTGAAACATAAGCCAAGGAATGGTGTTGTGGAACCTCCACTGCAACACCTTGCAACACAATGTTATACTTCAGCAGAAATAACGTTGTAGATGAAGGAAGTGGCTTAGCCTTGAGCCTGAATGTGGAGAAATGAATAAAAAAATCCCCCAAGAGGCCTCTCTTGAAAGGATAAGGAATTCCTAAACAGGAATGCCTTGTGCTAAACAACAAGAGAATGCACAAGAGTCTAAACAGACCATAAAATCAATAATCATCAACATGAATAACAATGGCTGCCTTGCCCTCCTTTTAAGCAAGTGAAAGCCCTCTCACCATGGGTCCCACTCATTAGGGTTTCCTCCATCAAGGAACCTTCCTCCTTCTTTCACTACGTTGTCCCACAATATGATCTCCACCTCTTGTCTATACTCTATTGACTTGGTCAAACTTGACCTTGTCTACCTGCAATTTTCCTCTTTCACATATGAGGGTGTGAAATCCATCTCCAATGATTATCCCCTTTCATAATATGAGGGATTTTATTCATTTTTTTATTATTTATGGGCCTCCTTACCCAATTATTCAACTCCTAAGTGAAATCAACAAAATTTAATATTCCAATTTGCTGTATGCAAATTTTGGAATATTATAGTCCTCCCCTCCCAGATGTTGCTTGTCCTCAAGAAACTACAAGGATAGAACTGAAAGGTCTCCCTTCCTCGTACTGTAGCATCCACATATGATGAACTCCTCCAAGGAATAAGATGTTGTCTCATCAATGAATCTCCAAATTTCCCCTCCCAAGCATGCAAGCTAGCCAAATGGCTATCATCATGAATAAGTAAAGTACTCAAGGAGGAAATAAGGTGCTATCTAGAGGTCCTCTCAAGGCATGGAGTCTGAAGTGTATTGAAAAACATCCCTCCCATGTGGATCCTCCATCCCCAAGAAATCATCCATACAAGATGAGTTACCTCCCATCATGGAAACTCCTAAAAATGCTCCTCCACCTTGAGCTCATGCAATGTAGGTGGGCTGAAAATATGAACATGGTAGACATAGGAGCCTACCCCACGCTATCCTCCTATCCACTTGTGATAAGTTTGGATCATATGATGATCTTGGGCTGCAAAACAATTACCCTCAAGTGGCAAGATGAAGACTAGATCTCCAAAGATCTCCTCTCCAACGTTGTGAATCAAGCTAGCCCAAATCATCCCATATGTGATGGATAGAGAATCATCACCATATGGAATCCCTTCAATCACATGGCTCACCTCCACAAAAAGGAACAAGTGTTTGGCTGTGGTGGCCATATCTCCTCTCATGCTCCCATTAGAACATGCAATGCAAAAAGTGTGGGAGTCCTCTTCCCCCAAGGACACATCCAACTCAAGTGTCTCTCTCCCAATCATGTTTCCAATACAAATAAGATCAATTTCAGAAATTGAAATCATGATCACCATTAAAATGAGAAAAAGGCTGAAGGTTTCATGTGGTGCAAGAAGGTACCAACAGTTTTCGCAATAGTGACAGCGCAGTTTCCCAAACTGCTGCTTCAGAAAATTACATGGCAAGTTGTTTTTTGTTACATGTATAATTATGTATGTCGTGAAATATACCGATAAATAGAAAATGGATAGGTACATCAACTGAACATACATGAAATAAAACACTTTCCCAAGGCCATATAAGAGATGGCTATCTCTATCATACAATTTGGCCCAATGTTGACCATGGAGCTTAATGAAAAGCTTGCCCTCTTGTGGAGTAATGGACTGAATATGAATGGTAAGAGTATCCAAATATTTTGTTAGATAATATATGGATGCAAAAATAATATTCTTACCATGTGTTGAGAGTAATATGATGTATATGAATAATTCCTCCATAGTGGTATGAGATACTCCCATGAAGAGGAATAAACCATGTATTGTATGAAGATCACCCTCCTCATGCTTGGAAATCCAAGTTAAGAATATCACACCAATGTACAGATGTTTTCATCCACTACTTCACCATTCTCACCTCCTCCTTGTCCACCAAGTGCATCAAGTGTGAAGTGATCCTAGGGACACTGCATCAATAACCCCAAGCTCCCAAGTTGCAGTGATGTTGGCCTATGAAAATAGGCTTCTTCCAACTCATAGCTCCATTCTTTGATAGGATCATTGTCAAAGACATATCCCATAATGCTGCTACACATAAGAAGTTACTCCCCAAGTGGAAGTACCTCTTGATCATCTAAGGCCAAGGAGTAGCCCCTTTTCACCATGATAGTGCCATCTCCTACTCCTACAACATCATGCAAAGTGTGAGAGAAATTCTGCCCTTGCTCTCTCAAGTACAACTCAAGCAACAAAAATGTTTGTTGCCTCCTCTTCCTCTCATCATACAAATCATATGATGAAGAAATAATGAATGATATGAAGGTCACATCCTCACCATGCATCCATACTCTTTGCTGCTCAATGATGCAAGCATATTGCCAACTCTTCTCCATCCCCATACCCTTGGAAAGAGGATATGCCAAGTGATGGCCAAACTCCAAGAGTAGTCAGCGCAGCCAAGCCTCCTACTGCCCGCTGTCATAAATTTGCAAGTAGTTCAGCAACTTCTTGCTCTCCATCCACATCCACTCAACCAATTGTGGATGTCTCCTACCATTCTTAATCTTGGTACCCTACCCATGAAGACTACCATCCTCCCAAATCATATTTCTGTCTTTACATTTCATGGGATATTGAAATGAAATCTCCTCAATGACCAAGTTGATCCTAGAAGGACCCAAATAGGTGGTAGGAAAAAACCTCCCATCATGATGTGTAGGGCTCAAGAAGTGTCCAGCACAACCATGAGAGATGTTATCCATCCTAATATGTCCTCCATCATCTATCTGCTCCCCCTTAAATTCATAAATATCCAAGTGTGAGGAGGGAAGAATCTCCTCAAAATTTTGAAGAAATTTGCACTCCATGATGTGTTGAAGTGCACCTCCAATGAAATCTCTCCATGAGATCTCCCTCTCATCAATAGTCCTCCAAAACCAATGAGGTCTTGGATCTACTGAAAGTAGAAGTCTCTCTTTGAGCTAAGAGGTGCTCATTGAGAAAGTGTCATCTAGAAAGGAGAAAGTTCGTCTCATCTCAAGATGTCTACTATCTATCATCCTTCCATTCAAGTCTTGAAACCCCAACCTCAAGTGTGGTATGCTCTCCAAAAATGGTTCATGAGTATGATGATTTATCTCTTCCTTGAATTTTTTAATGATTGCAGGTGTTATGCTCCTATACCAATAGGTGTCATTTATCATGATTGACTTGATGGGCTATGTAATATTTTCATACCTTTCCTTGTTGCAAAGGTTTTCCATATTGTCAAAAAAATCAAAAAAATCAAAAAATGTAAAGAGGGTATACCCTAAAAGAAAAATCAAAGGGTGAAAAGAATAAAAAATGGCCAAAAAAGTAAAAGAAAATGAACCCCACCAAAAGAAAGGCCAAGGAAAGTGTGCAAGTCTAAATGCTTCTAAATGCCACTACTTTTTGCTCTTATGTAATAAACAAATTGTGTGCAACTTGTAACTTATGCCACAATTGGTGAACAGTCGAACAGCTTAAGCTTGGCTTGTTCATGTTTGAATTTTATGTTTTAGAGATAGAGAATAAAATTTGACCAAATTGTTTAATCTTGGCAGATAAGTAGATAGGTAGAGTAAATAAAGGAGCTCAATAACTTAATCTGAGCCCTTGGATGTAATAAGGTTAGACTTAGATAGATTTCTAAATGTAAAAGAAAAGAAAATGTGATAAGGGTTTACCAGTCTAAGTGCACCCTAATAAAGAAGAAAAAATGCTAGCTTAAAGTAGGTAGGGTAGGCAGATGATGTTGCAGAATTACATATGATGGATAATGACTCTAAATGTGTTAATCCATACTTTCATCACAAATGCAAGGCAGACATTACACTAGAGAAATTTCAAGCAAAACAAGGTCAAATGATTAACTCCCCTTCTCATTTTTCCCTAAAAATTTCACTAATTTCCCCTAAGTACTAAGGCATTTGAAAATTAGAGGGGCTCAAGGCATTTCCTTGACTTTTGGAGGGACCGGACCCTAGGCCCAATAATTTAAAAAGCCTAAGTACTTAAAACCATCCATGAGTCATTCATTTACTTCCATAAGTCTTTTTCTAAGTAAAATCTTATTTTACTTGGGAAAATTACACAATATCCCACAAAAAACCCTTTTTTCATTCGAGCCTAAGTTAAATACATAATCCTAATGTTTCATACTTAGTGCTTTTTCATTCATTTTGACGTATTAACTTTTAACTTATATTATCTAATTCCCCTATAACATATACCAATTCCCGTATTACTATAACTATATAAAATCCCCAAGTTTTACATATCCCGCCCCTCGGTTAAAATATAACCATGATATAACATTAAATTTAAAAAGGATTAATTAACCCTCACAGTTAATTAATAACTTTCCCGAACAAATCACATCGCTCTCGATATGGGGCCCACCCTCATTAAACTCCCTGCATCTTGCCTCCCCGATAGTCATCCGATCAACCCCTCCACATCCAACGACTGTCATCCATATCACATCGCCCTCCATGACCAAACGATAACGTGCAATCACGGAGTGGTTTTGTAAATAGTACCCCGCCACGCATCGCAAGATCTATGGAATCACTGGTTCCCGAACGAATACCACTTATCCCTAAAAGTGGTGCGATGTCATACCACTTACCGCCTTCCGCATATGACAAAAGACCCTTTCACGTGTACGTCATCCGTCCAAAATAACAAAACCCCCGCCAACCTTGACTTTGTGAATAAAACAAGAAAATGCACGTATTTTCATCATTTTATGCTGCGACCATTGTTCCCATGCAAAATTTCAAAATCATTTGTTGAAGATTTCCAACTGCCACTTTGCCAAACGATTTTCGGCTGAACCAATCAGCTATTGCCTACACATGTTTCCTCACTATTCAATTCTCGAAACAGATATTTATTCAATTTCCATTGAACCCTGCAATTCTTTGTTTTTACTTTAATTCCATAGAAAAATACTAAAAGACAGTACAATTCGGTCTTTTTTTCACCCCATAAGTTCCCAGACTTGTAATTTTGCCCATTTTTCCACTAAAAACCCAAATTCCTTTCTAAATCCACAAGAGCCAGAAATGGAAACCCCTGTGGCTTTGAATGTTACACCTTTGAATGCCCCCCATACAGATTTAGATTATCTACCACTGGTGAATAGGGATTTCCAGATAAAAGACCTCACCTGTAGCGAAAATCCTCTGAGAATATTTTGCCAAAGCAGAAATAATTACCAGAATGGCTCTGATATTTTTGGACTATGGGAATCCAATCTTCCAATGTATTTTCTACCCTCAGTTCATGTCTTTCCTGAAATAATTTATCACTACCATGCCAATTACGACCCTAATCAACGAGCAGTTATGTCCCCAAGTCAAACCATTCTTTTTCCAATAACCATTCAATCCATCAATGAAATGTTGCAATTTCATCCCAGTCAAGCCCTGACTCCCCTTTCCATGAGAGATTTACTTGAAAAATCCACAAAATTATCCCAAGAAGAACTGAATCACCTTTGTCAAACTTTCAAGCTACAAGAACAACAACCCAAAGGCCCCCCTCCTTATGGACATACCTTTTTCACAGATATGGGCAAACTCATAATCAATATGATATATTCAATAATGGGATTCAACACTAGTGAATACGTTGATAAGTTAACCCTAGTGTTGTTATCAATTTTTACTCCTGGACAGCCCCCTGCTATCAAATATGATTTTGCCTCTTACATTGTTGATAAGATTCATGACCAGTTCATAAGACTGGAAAATGAAAGAGTTTTCAAATACTCCACTTTTATTTACCATCTTATGCTCTATTATCAGTCAGAGAATTCCCCCTTTCCTGTCAAGAAACTTGACACCAAAGGAAATCCAAGGTCTGTAATCTTCTGGTCTGCAATCTTCCATAATTGCTTTGAGTCTCCTTACTCTTACATTGAATTCATTGACCTATTTTTTCACCTAGCAACCACCTTATTAACATGAGTTTCCCCTCCTAGGGTCAATAGTGATATGAAGAAAATCCTCCAACTCTCCAAGCAATACAGGGTAGGTGATTGGTACCTATACAAAAACCATACATAAATAAGAATATATGGGTGTGAGCTCTGTCCTTTCAAGCTACCAAAGTATGTGCCGATGAGGCTCTTTGCCTTAGAATACTTCAGACAAATGATAAATTCAGGCCTAGTCCATTTTTATAATTCCAAGAATAAAGCTCAGCTCAGAATCAAGAGTCAATTAGGCCCTTTTGTCTGTAATACTAGGGATGCAGGGAAAGAAGCGGAAAAAATTCTAGAAGATTATCTCAAGTTGCAAAAAAGTTTTTGGTGGGTACCTTATGACCCTAACAGCTTTATATGTGATAGGATAATGAAAAACAAATTGTCACCATACCTTCACCATAGGATTCCAGAGATTGAACAATTTGCAAACATGGATGAATGGATGGAAGGGACCCTAGTAGAAAAAGATAGTGAACAAGTCAATGTTGAGAATGTTATGAAATATCTTGAGAAAATACTTGACCTAGATTCTTTTGGGTAGGTACAAAGATCAGGAATTGGTCCCTCCTCTGCTGGAACCTCTCAGCAACATTTACAAGAAACCAGCACACCAACCACAACAACATCCAAAGGTAAGGAAAAAGAGATTATTACACAGGACACAGAGTAACTCACAATGTCTTAGCAACCCGAAACTTCCAAGGAGAAGGCCCAAATACAGACTTCTCCCACTTATATCAATGTGGTATAAACTCCAATCTTGGAAAATCCCCTAAATGAGGAAAAAATTAAAAAGAGAGACGCAGAAATAGCTACCCCTATCAGTGGACCTTCAGAACAGCTCGGTATCAAAAGGCAAGGATTAAATCCTCTCTCAGAAGAAGAATTTGTTGAAGAGACGATTTATAGTCAGAGGAGAGAAGGGTTAGACAGCCAACAAACATTCACAATCAGTGGGACATCCACCAACTCACAGAGAAAGGAGTTAGAAAGACAACAAAGTGCAGAGGTATCATCCTTTAGACCACCAGTGAAGGATGCTTGGGATATTAAGAAGACATTTATAAGCATAAAAGCCAGAAATGATCCATTAAGACTTCAAGTTTATAATCAATATTTGAAGATGGCCCCGAAAAATCAACAGAGATTGATGTCAGCCTATGACATCAAGGAAGGTAAAATGGTGATGAGTCATTTCAAGCCTAAAGTACAACAACCTCAAACAATAGCATACTATGTTATAACTAATTTTGAAGTCATGGAAAAGGATATTCATCCTTTGGATCAGATTGAATTGCACAAAAAAACTGGATAGATGATTTATTCAACCTTGATTGGTAAGTCAATGATGGCCCAAAGATTACAAAATTCCTTGGATAATACAACTGCTCAACTGCATCTGGAAAAAGCTTCCTCCCAGGCCAAGGATAACAAAATAAAATCTTTGGAAGAAATAATTATTGGATTGGGTCATAATCCCAAAGATGTTAAGGCTACATAAGCCTTGATCAAAAAGAAAGATGATGATATTGCAGCCCTAAGGAAACAATTAAAGCTACCACCTTCAAGGCATCCACAAACTGCTGAGATTATAAAGAAAAAATCTGAAGAAGAGCTAATGGATTTTCTCTTGAAACTTAATGAACAACTGAATGAGACTGAACAAGAACTTGAAAAAGCATTAAAGGAAAAGCAGGGAGAGTCGACCTCTCAGCCTCCCAATGTGATACCAGTAGTCTCAACAGCATTCCCTTCTACCCTTGGGACAACACTAGCATCAAACATCACAGCAGCCACAACAGAAGTGGTTACAGGTAAAAAAACAACAGGGCAGTCAGCAGGACTAGCATAGGGTAACACTACCAATTTAAACATAGAGGAACTAATAAAATCAATGGAGGAATTAAAACTCCAAATTACAGAGCTCCAGAAAGAAAAGGTACAATTTACTACCTTGGAACAAAAGTATGATCTCTCACGGATAAATGTTGCAGAAAAGACAACAGAGATCAACAGGTTAGAAAAATTGGTGAAAGCATTAGAAAAAGATCTCAAATTGGAGAAACCTTTGAATGAAATCAAGGAAATTCTTTGGGACAACATCATTCAATCAATAGATGATGTCTGGCCATCAATCCAAATAATGTATGAGCAAAATGATTTAGTTAAAATGGCTCTAGAAGAAGTTCAAAAGGCAAGGGCAGAATTAGGAAATATGCCTGAAGAAGCCAGCAAGCTCATACAGTTTTTAAATACCAAGAATAAATATCAGCTTGAAGAACTAGGCATTCAAGACAGAACAGGGACAATTTTGGAGGTAAAAAAGGTTTTTACTAAAAGAACTCTGATGCAAAACTTCAAAAGAAGGTGCTATGATATGCAGGAAGAAATCAATGCTTTTACGAAAAGATTTGATATTTTGCAGAGTAAAGGGTTGCCAAGTCCTTTAGTTACTCATGATAAAATAATGAGTCATCAAAGTTATGTTGAAAAATTGAATAAGTGTGCAGACAACCAGGCAAGTACGTCGACAAGTTCATCAGCAGCAAAAGCATTGCCTACGGGAAAAATTCTTTATGACAGTCTGGAAAACTTGTTTTATCTCGAACATGAGGTGAAACATTTATTTCCAATACAGCCTACTTTTTTTAGATACACAGAAACTGATGAGACCCTGAGAAAGCTTCAAAGAACCAGAATATCAAAAGCACAATGGTGGGAAGACATGTTGAACATTTTGTAAAAATATCCATGGGTGAATTTTGGTTATTTACTACAGTAAGTAATGGTAAAAAGGATAAACAGATATCAAACAGGTCAAAGTGTATCAGTACAGGTAAAGAGTATCAGTAAAAACAGGGCAGCCAGCACAGAGTTACCAAAGAAGATAGCAGCAAGCCAAATCATAGGGCCTGCCTCCAGCACACTCACAAAAATAGGAACATCACAACATCTGTTTACTTCTTATCCTATCTACGAGACTATCTGTCTCTAATTTCTTGTAACTTATTCATGAGTCATTCTAAAATATATCTCACTCTGTTAGGACATATTTTTTGTAATTTTTTATATAAATACTCCCACAATTAGAGTATTGAGGGGGGTGAATTCTTAGACTTTGCTGTAATACTGATTATTTTGGAATAAAGTGCTGTTGGACAAATTTTGCATGGCTAGCTAGATAAAGAATTGACACAAAGGACTTTTCACAGGATTCTTTAGTCAGACACCGGATCAATAAGTTTTCTATACCTTATGTTTTAATGTTTTTCTTGTTTATTATACCATCTATGTTTCATATCTGAATGATAAACGAAAAAGAATAATTCAAAAAGTGCTTGAGTGCAATCTGTTTTCAATCGTTTTTATTTTTAATTTTTTCCTCTGAAATAGTATGAACAGTGAATTCTTAATTGCTCTTGTTTCCTAGTTTATTCATTCTGATTATTTGGTAAAGAATTCTTAATTGCCCTTTATTAATAATCATTCAAGTTCCCTCTTTCGAAATATGTTGAAGGATTCTTAATTTCCCTTCACCCATTTTGAGTCCATTCCATTCATTTTAAATCTTTATTTGTTCCCTATTTGAATACCTTGCCCTGTGAAACCATCCCTTGTTAAAAAAACCAAATCCAGTTAAGCTATCTTTCTTTGACTCCATTAGCCCAATGGCCTAAACTACTCAGTTCTACCCATTTGTTATTGAATTCCATCACCCAAACACAAACAAAATCCCTAAACTTTCATAACTAGCCTAATATCTTTCAAAAACAAATCTAAAACTTAAAGAGAGAACCCTCTCTGGGTACAGATTGGCTAGATTCTGTACCTAAAAGTTGGTTTGTGGTTACCTCGGACGCCTTTCCTCTTCTCAACAACTTCAAGGAAAATCTGAGTGATAACATAGTGGCAACTCCACTGGGGAATCGAATAATTTTCTTGTTACTATTGTTTACTTTATAAACTACAGACTAAGCCTGAAGTTAGCCAGGTAGACTTTGAAATGCTCTTGCTTTGCAATTGCATAAGTAAATGAATGCTGCTTCAGTCTATCTCTAGTCTAGTTTATGAACTGAACATTCGGTTTCAAACACTTGATCAGTTCCTCTAGTCAAATAAATCTTTCAAAAAATTTAAATCTAATATCTAAAACCTCTTAAAGAGATTGTTGAAGTTGTATTGTTAATTCCATTTAAACAAAAACCATAAAAAATCACCTAGAAACCTGGCTTTAGAAAGGACTCATTACACCAGGCCTAATCCTGATCCAAATCCATCGCCTGTGTTTGAAAATCCTAATCTGATCCCCAGAATTCTTAGGAGACAGGAGAGCCAAGAGAGTTCTACTAGCTCTCGGCCTCTCTATATATCAATATCCTGTCATGTGAAGTGCATTTACCTTGAGGATGAACCCTTTGATGAGAAATTTGAAACTTCTTTATTTGTAACTTTTTCTGAATCTGAGTTGGCTCACTTGGTTCAAGAAACAGTATTTATTGAAGATTTATAACTTGAATTTGTTACTTCACATCTTGAAAAAAATTTGAGGAACTCTGTAAAATCTGAGCTTACCTCTGAAGGAACACCAAATCTTTATGTGATCACTACAGCCTCTCCAAGTTCATCAACATTTCCTCAAACATATCAACCTCAAACCACTCCTTCTACCCCTCCATCCACCACTCCCAGATCAACCTTGGTGGTTGTTTCATCACTACCTACTGCAAGGCAAACAGATATGCTCCCTTGGAATTACCAGCCAATACAGGGGCTATGCCCCAAGAATACCAAAGTAAAATCACTCCATTTTATGGTTCTGGTACCTACACTGCACAACAGCATACTAAAAAAATGACTGATTATTTTGAAATATATGAAATAGATGCTGATGATGTAAGAATGAGAATATTTTTTCAAAGTCTGAGTGGAGAAGTTAGAACCTAGTTTAGAACCCTTCCTGCAAATAGTATCAATGACCCGGAAGCTCTTTATAGAAAATTTTTAAACAGATGGGAAAAGAAGAAGGATCCTCTCCAAATCTTATCAGAATATGAAAACCTGAAAAGAGGAACACAAGAAACTGTGCAAGATTACTGCACTAGGTTCAATAATGTTTACAATGCTATTCCCCAAAACCTCAGACCTCCTCCAGATTTAGCATTAATTAAATTCCCTGATGGATTTGATTCTGATATGGCATACCAGCTTAGGGAAAGATCTCCTCGGACTTTAGAAGATATGCAAAGTATAGCTGTCAGTGTTGAATCCAACCTGATATCCAAATGAACTAAAGCCAGAAGTGAAAGGAGGATACCATTAAAAGAAGAACCCTTAGCATTTGAACAAAAACTGGATGCTATTATTAAAGGAATGGAAAGGCTAGGAGATAGAGTAGAAACAATTGAAAGGAAATCTCCTTGGTATGGTGTTGAAGCCTCGAAAATCAACGCAACAACATGGGGGATGACCACCCGGTCCGGACCTTAAAGCAGCTCCTTTTTCGTTTGGATGGTTCCAACTGGTTCAACTAGGTCCAGTTACCTTCTCTCAATCTCCAATGGCTTTAAAATATGACTTTCATTCACCAATGGAAAAGAGACATCAGATCAACCTTCTTGTTGATCAAGCAAGAAAGTGATCCTTAAGCTGATTTAGGGTTCAGCCAATCCACTACTAAAGTTTGCCTCTTTGGGAAGAGGACTTAAAAGAATGTAGAAATTAATCTAAATGCAAACTTATTCTAAGATGCAAGAAAAATGAACTATCTAAATCCTATCTCAATTAGGCAGATATAGATATAACCTAACTAAGAGCGGGTATTTAAAATATTGAGATTTAAATGTTTCATTTATAATGAATATCAAGTTAATGAAATAGTTCAATTAACTGACATTATGGATACCAAACACATCCTATTAAGACCTTTTAACTGAAATAATCAATCAACAACACTCAGGAAGAAGTTCTCAGAATGATCTTGATCATTTAATCAGTAACTTGAATAATTAAACAATAATATGCGGAAGAAGTTCACAACATATCACTATTTATTCATCCAATATTAAAAGATAGATTTATGAGTAAATAGTTACTCAGAAACCAAAATTAAGCCCATAAGAGCAGAGATAAATAACAACATAAAATAGAAGCAAATTACCCATACCGAAAAAAGTGCACAAATATGTAAGTAAATTGACACCATTCCTGTTATCATAAAATAAAACCAGCATTTAAAATAACAGTATTTGAAATACCAATTTATTGAATCCATTTCTCCAGCTCCGGTCTCTAATAGTCCTTTACAATGCCTAAGCTTTTGCTTTCAAAATCAGAGCTACAATAGTGCAAACTCTGTTCATTATACATAACTCAGGATGTAAAAGAAAAACCTCAATAATCTCCAGATCTGAGATTCCACTCCTCCCACCTACAACTCTAAATCCCTATTACAAAAGTGCTTTTAGAATTCCAGAATTGCATAGGAGAGCAGCCTCTATTCCATTCTGCAATCTACTATTTATAATATTTGCAAAGGAATTCTTGAGATAAAAGTTTGTTGAAGAAAATCTGCCCAATCACTTTTATTTGCTCAAAAATTCCAATCTTTTAATTGCTGGAGCATTCTCATTGATTAAGATCTTTTCTTCATATCTCTTCTATTGTTTTCCTGCAAAAAGAAATCAAAATAAATTAAGATGCAATCAATAAGAACAAAATATCATTTTTGGCATTAAAACAAATCCAATCAAATTTAATTTAAATAAATCATTGAAAATAAAATATAAGCTCTCTATTGATGCCTAGGATAGTTTAATTGGCCAAATATATCATTGATGAGCGAATCTACAATTAGAAGAGGCTTGGACAAATGAAAATGCAGAAAATAAATCAGAAAATTTGATTTTGCTTTAGAAATTCGGAGCTTGATTTTCTGCATGATTTTTGACCCAATTAATGATCAAATCTATTAGTGGAACCTCCTCAGAAATGTTCTCCTTGATTTTATCTTTCCAATGAGCCGTCCTGGGCCTCATTTGGCCAAGTAAAACTCATTCTATGAGCTTCCAAAGTTGATGAGTCAAATCTGGCATAAATCTGGAAATTCTATTACTGGGTTAAAAATCAAAATTTTAATTAAAAATCTAATCCTAAATTAGAATTCTAATTATCTAATAATTAATTCTAAATTAATTATTAACTAACTAATATATACAATTAATTCTAATTAATTTTCATCTAGTTAGAAATTGATTAAGTTACAAAATTAAATTAATATACAAATGATTTGAAAAAATTAATTTAAATATGATTAATATTATAATTCAAATTATATTAAAATTATAATAAATATTATAATTATAATATAATTATTATAATATAAAAAATATAAAAATTAATTTACAAACCATTGGAATCAATCCAAACCTATAAAACCCATAAAACAAACCATTGAAATCAATCCAAACCCATTAATTCATCCACGTGAGATTATGGAGGGATATGGTGAGTGGAGTGTGAGGTGAGGGTGATGTGAGGGTGACTGAGATGGAGGTGCGGGAGGCATAAGGGGTGAAAAACTGTGTATTAAAATGTTTTAACACATCGCATTTGGCCTTATCGCATATCGCATTTTGGGTTGTCAAATGTTAAGGCTTTTTAAGAATTTGCGATAAGTCTTTGCGAGAAGGAAATTTGTAAGAAATGTTTTTTTTTAATAAGTGTTTTAGTGTTTTGGGTCTTGGGGGCTATAAAATCAGAATATTTTTATTAAAAATCTAATCCTAAATTAGAATTCTAATTAACTAATAATTAATCCTAAATTAATTGTTAATTATAAAGTAAACTAATTATTTAATAACCATTATTAATTAATGTTAATCTAACTAATTAACATAATTAACTATTTATAAACTATTTAATATTAATCTAAATAATATTTAAGTTTTAATTTAATTTAATTAATTAAATTTTATATTTAAATTAATTAATATAAAATTAATTATTTAAATTAATTAATATTAAAACTAATAATAATAAAAAAATAAACTAACCTACCTTCCTACCTTCACTCATACGTATCAGTGAGTTTTTGAAACTCAAAACAAAAATAAAAGCTTTATAAAAAGCCCTTCGTTCATGCCTTAAGCCTTTTAACTATCGCATATCGCAAGAACCTTGGATCGGGGTTTTTCAAATGTGCATGTTATAAAAATTGCGATGGATCCGATATTGCAATATGCGATGTAAAATTTTTATTTTTTATTTATTTATCCTTTTTATATATATTTTTTTAATATTAAGTTTTAATTTTAATAAAATTAATTATATTTTATTATAATAATTAATTTAATTAATCTTAAAATTTAATGTTAAATATCAGTTTTTTATTTTGGTTTTATTTTAATGATGTTTAGTTTAGTTATGAAATTTTCTAAACTACAGCCACTTCGAAAATAAATAAAAAGAATAAAAATAGCATTTTTAACTCAGACTAGATAAATGATGGGACTTTAAAGGAGTACCATTTTCAAACCAGTTGACCAAATGAGGTAAAACAAGCATCAATGGGAAGCTTATTAAAAATCGATTTTAACAAAGCAATCAAAACAAGAATACAAAGAAAATGAAAAATTAACAATTGTGTAGGATAATCAAATAAATAAAAATCATAAAAGGTGTTTAGCCAAAAAATTATAGAAAGGGTCCCCATTATTTGAAGTGAACAAGTCAAAAATGGGGGGGTTGTGTTTTACCACAACAATGGCGACACACGGGAGAAGAACCAGTTATCTCTGTTTGATATGAATAAGATTTTCCTAAAATCAAAGTAAAACTAATTAAAGAAGAGAGAATTATGCTTGAAATGTTTGACTAGGTTCATTAGTCTGAATAAAAGCAAGAATCATCTAACTGTAATTTTTTTTTTTAAATCCCTCATAAATTAAAATATTTCAAAACTCTATATGAGTCTTTAATTAGTTGTAGAGGTAAAGTAGGGGTCACTTTACAGCTTAGCTTTTTAAATATACTCATTTGTCATAGGTAGAGCCACTGCTGCCAGCAAACATCTATAGTCTCGACAGGGCTACCTTTTAATCATCAATGATTCAGAATCCCATGTTTTTAAGAATTATTGACCTAGAGATAAATCCATTTATATTATTTTATTTTTTATTTTTATTTTTATTATAAATCTTAAAAGCCATTGTCCTGGTTTGGTAGCCAGATAGTTGACAATGCCATTCACTGGTTATAATTGGACTGAACAAGTTGGCTCGTGATGAGACCCCTTGTCTTACAATTGTTTGCAATTATAAGCCATTACCCTGGTTTGTTTAGCAGTGTTGGTAATGTCAGCCTATTTTTCCCCTATGATCATGGTAAGCAGGCTCATGATGAGACCTCTTATCTTTTAAGTTTAAATATATCTCTGGATTATGCTCTAGAAAAATAAGACTCTTTGGGACAGGGAGAATCATTGAATCCTTAAGAGTTAAGAATGACAATTTCAGAGTTAAAAGGTGATTTGCTGTAAAGTGTCTTTACTTGGTTAAAAATAACTTTTCTTGACTGATAATAGAACTTTGAAAGATCTTAATAAAATATTGAAATCTCAAAATGATTACAATTTTGATGAAAAAGAAATTTCTCCAGATTTTATGATACTTTGTCAACTTC
Organism: Pinus albicaulis; assembly: GCA_034641835.2. NCBI lineage: Eukaryota > Viridiplantae > Streptophyta > Pinopsida > Pinales > Pinaceae > Pinus > Pinus albicaulis. Next base: position 1,552,392,169 of record CM076580.1, on the reverse strand, counting down.
TCTAAATTGGTAATCTCTTCCTTAAGTATGTTTACCTTTATAATAAGAAAATCAAACTTTACTAAGAGATTGAAGAAAAAGCTAATAGGTGACTATTAACAATTTTTCTCGATGTATGCTGACCATTGTTAGGTAACAATTAGGCTTTCCATATAAATCATGGCAAGGTCACCAAAATCAAAACTGAAAACCAAAGGAAAATAATTCTTATGCTAAAGTGAGAAAAGAAATTAGCAAACAAAAATGAAGAAATTGAAAAGTGAAAGGAAAATCCAAGTTTTTGAAATACAAACTCTAACAAGAATGGTTATACCATTGTCTCAACAATATGAAAAAAAATAATAATCGTGTAATCATTCCTTATTATGTCGAGATTTAGAAAAATAATACCTTGTAGGGTTGTAAGTGTTTTTAGGCTTTTTGGATAGCAGTGATGATTATTTTAGCCACAACGAAAATTTTCTATCTGATATCAATCTTCTTGTTTCAAAGTATCATCTTAATCATTTTCTAATAAAAAAAAATGCTTAAAGAAACAAACGAAAAGTTTAGAAACTTCCTGGTGTAGTTGTTTCGATAAATATTATTGCTGCTTATTGAAATAAAGCGAGGAGAAGAATATAGGACTTCGAAAGTATGATCCTGTAGAGGATTGAAAGCTTCAAATGGAGAACTGCAAAACATATTTATATATCAGAAAAACAAAACTGAAATTTAAAGTAACGAAATAGAAATTAATGAAAGTGGGTACATGAATCTTACCATTGGATAATTGCTTTTGATCTTACCTGAAAGGTATCAGTTTCTCCAAACTAGCTGACTTCTTATTTTAATTAACATTAAAAAACTTGAAGAAGTCAAACTAACCAAAATCCTATAACCCAAAATCATTATTTATTTTATCTAAACTAAAGCAAGCAGTAAAATGAAAAAATGGAATGCTTAATGTTCGAGGGAAAACAAATGCATCAGAAATGAGAATGAAAATTTGTAGTAATGACTGTTTCTCAAAATATTATAAGTTTCATATAAACTCCATGATTTTATAAATTGTCCAGAATCAAGACCACATCCAAGATAATAAAATTTAAATGTGAAGATAGAGAGGTCTTGAATTTCTTTTTTAATTATGGAATTATATATTTAAAACCGAAATATATGAGAAATCAAAATGATTTGAATATGCTGCAAATTTTTCATTAACAACTTTCTTACCATAGTGGTTACCCAAGCTCGCTTTTTAAAGTAACACATCGCCGTATCAGATAATTCGTATCACATGTTTCTTCACCATGCTTCAATTTTAATTTGCAAGACTTCACCTTTGTTGCTATGCCATATATCGATTAAATGTTAATGGTTCAAAGGCATGCATTGGAAGCTATCGCACCGGAGATTGCAATGGCAAATTGCTGATATGAAAACATGTAATGAGAACATGTGCAATGAAATGAAGCGATCACATCATTAAAGATATATTATATTAGGGATCTGGGAATATTGACATTGTGCTTTCCACATTGCACATCGTTCATCGTAGATTCGGAGATGTGATGTGAGCATAAATAAAAATGCGATGAAGCGATTGCGATATCGGCGATTTCTAATTGGCGATGCTAATCGACGATTGGCGAATGTTTGGTACCCAATGTAATACAATATGATTCTTGCGATACCGATATGCGATGAATGACGTGGTTAACCGGCGATCGTGATCGGCAATCTTAAGCACATGATGTAACAATTCTCGATACGCCGATATGCGATGAAGAGTGGACCCGATGATTTTATGATGAAAATTTAATAACATACCGGATTCGAGACATCGGCCTTTTTAAAATTATGCTCCTATCACTATTGCGATTGAGCGAACACGATGTTTTTTATGACTTTGATTCAAATTTCATATCGGGTCCGAACTTATGTGGTTGTCGCAATATTGGTAAAGGAAATCCACGATAATGAAAGTATACTTCAACTGCAAACCTCCGATATGCGAAATGCGATATGACATATGAGCGAGGTAACACATCGGAGATCTTTTATTAAACAATTTGTTATCAAAAATGCTAAAAGCTACTTCTGTTGAAACATTTCACTACAAATGGTTGTGAAGTGGATGATGTGATATCGGAATGAAATGATTGACGAAGATGAGCAGGCTGAGAATATTGCAAACATTTTCACTGAAGTATCAGCAATATGAAAATCAAGTTGAATCCTATGATATTGCTTGAAATTTCAATTGGGTTTTCTGATGGTTGAAAGCAAAGTTAAAAATGTTCAAATTTTAATGAATCACAAAATAAAATTTCCCTGAACCTGTTGCAAATTTGAAATGGGTTTGCTGCTTACTTCAAGTTTTGAAAACAAATGAAAACCTGCAAATAAAACAAAACAAAAATAAAAAATAAACTAAGAAAAAGAGAAACTAATAATAAATGAGAATGAACTTATGAACGTGTACCTGGAAAGAAATTCTCTGTAGTTTTTACCTCATGAATCTTCAAATTTTTCCTTCGATTTATCAAAATTTTTCCTTTGTCCAAAATCATCTCATCATTTATTCTAAATCAGAGTGAGTAATCAGCCTAAATAAAATCTGCTTATTCATGTTCAGGAAATACAAAATTTACCAGAAATAAATATGAAAATAGTCTTCCCTTTTGAATTGAAACAACAATTTATTATCTCTGCTCATTCTGAATTAACTTGAGAAAAATATGTATTGTTATAGTGACTGTTTAATAATTCCTTTAGTAAATAAATATGATGTGTATTGCATCATCAAATAATAAACTAAAGATCAGAATGGGATAAAGCCACTAATTGTGGAAAAATGTCAAAACAGATTTGAATGTGTGCACACAGCAAAATGGACATCCTAAAGGTCAGCTTAGCAAATTTCAAGGAAGATAATATGAACTTCATATGATTACCACGAAAGGTTAGACTGACTAATAATGATTGAATCAGAATTAAGCTTATCATATACAGTCATACATTTCATGGGATAGATGCCAAGTGCAACCTCAATTGAATTTAATCAAGACATTATTCAAAATAGGCAAAGTAGAGATATTGCTGCAATAGATTTCGGTTTTAAAAGTTCCTGATGAGAAGAGAATGTTTCACTGAAAATGTAAATGATATGAGAAGGGCTGATTGCTTCCTTTATTTTTAATCTGCAGAACTATTAAAAATAAATTAACTACATAAAACAAACAAACTAAATTAATTCTACTCCTATTCTAACCATATACATGAAGTTGACTAGGTATAGTCATATTTCCAGTGTAACCATTTTCTCATTTTAATCCCTGCATGTATGTACAATTCAAATGTTAGTAATAAAAATAGAAATCTTATTGAACTAAGAAAATTAAATCTGTAATTAAAATGCACAATTATTGTTAGCAACTTAATGAAAATCTCTTTCTCTTGAAATTTCCTTTCCAATTGAATACCAATTGGATCATAGAAATCTGGATGGATTTCTATTAAGGATTGGGAAATATTCAAAGAAAGAGATAACATGCCAGATTGTAGATATGAGCTTTTAGATTCAAAAGCCTGGAAGAAACTGTTAGTGTTATGTGTAAATGTTAAGCTATTGACAATCTTCCATGAAGGAAAACTTTCCAAATATTTTTCAAATGAATTAATGAAAAATGGATGGAAATATTTCAAATGAAATGGAAAATTATTAATTAAATTGGATTGCTGGCAGATTTCTAAAAATACATTCTCTTGTTGATATTGTCTTTGAGAAGATAGAAGCTTTTGATAAAACATTAGCATTGATTGAAATTGAAATTGAAATAGCTTTTGATGCTCTTGATTATAATATAAAATTTCAATTTTCCAACAGGGCAATGCATCAATTGAATGTTTGATAGTAAAGTGCTCAATATGCCAGCGTAATGTATCAAAAATATGTAAAATAAAATCTAAAAATAAATCTGATTTTATACAAAATAAGTAAGGAAACAAAAATAAAATGAAATCACTATTGTTACAACTAATGTTACATCACAATTGGGATTGTTTTGAAATAATTTCTTTTTCACAAGGATTGGCCAGAATTATGGAATTTGAGTAATTTTGAATTCCAACTTGTGAATTAAAAAGGGAATTATGATTATGAACAGGAATGAAAGCTTGATCATGATATGAATCATAATTTGGAATATTTTCTCGAATAGTGAAATCATGAAGATAATTTGCTGCTTTAGAATGAGGATTAGTTGGAATAATTTCTAAATTGAAATGTTCCTCATTCTCAGATGTTATTTGAATTTTATCATGAGAATTCTCTTGAGAAAAATAGAAATCAACATCTTCTATGTCAGAGTAATTATCATAAATGACTTCACAAGATTCTTTAGAATTCCCTACAATCTCATCCAATATATCCAAACAAGGAGGAACAAGAATTTTATGTTCATTAATGGCAAAAGAATGATCAATTATTGTTTCTCTATCTTGATAAAAAATTATTGGTAATTTATTTAAATCATCCTCTTTAACTTCTGAAATATCATTAATACCAAGAGGGGAAAATTTACCATCATAAAAAATATCAGGATAAAGGGAAAAATGTGAATATGAAATAATGCAATTAAAAATGTCTCGGTTTGAGAACTCTTGTGCATTATGATCATTGTAAATTTCAGATTCCAGATCATTCCTTTGCGTGCGCATGCTTTCTTGAAGAAGGCTGCTTTGCTGCTCTGATTTCGGCATTTTTTCACCATGGAAAAATTCAGAAATTTGTACAATAGTTTGCATTTTATTATTTACTTTGAATGTTGTTTGCACTTGCTGATTTGCAATCTGATTTTCTGAATTTAATAGAGAGTAACTTTCTGATTCCAATGCAATTCTTTCTCCAAAATTGCTGTTGTTGTCTTCTTGCATTTAATTAGAAATATTTTCTAAGATTTTTGAAACCACTTCATCACAATTTATTTGGACATCCATATTGGAATTATCATTTATGTTAGAAGGGGATGTAACAAAGCTTGAACTAATTTCATATGGATCGGGAATAGGAGGAAGAGAATAATTATGTTCAAACCAATCTAGTGATTCTTCTTTCATAGGTTCATCTTTGACATTAAATTTTAAACAATTCAAATGAAATCGAATATTAAAATCTCTAACAGATTCATTTTCTTTTCGTAGATATTCAATTTCATCATATACCTGATCATAATTATAGTTGTCAAATCTACAAATGAAAATTGTAACAAATTGATCCCAGCTGTGAATTGAGGCAACCGGAAGAGTTCTACACCAGTTTCTGGCTTCTGCCCCAAATGTGAGAGTAAAAATTCTGCATAAGATGCCTTCATCAATTCCTTGAAAATCATAATTTGAAACATTTTGAATAAATTGAAGGACATGATTAAAAACAGAAGAATTTCTCTTACCATTGAATTTTACCTGAGACAAGAGTCTTACCACTTCGGGTGGAGTATTGGAAGATGCATGTCCATGGATACAACTCCAAATTGGAAGTTTAAGAGGAGCCATCGTGATTAAATAAAATGTTAAAATTGAAAAGACTCCAACAGACAACAAGTTTCAGGCCCTCTTTCTAGCGCCAAAATGTTGAAGCCTCGAAAATCACTGCAACAACATGGGGGATGACCACCCGGTCCGGACCTTAAAGCAACTCCTTTTCCATTTGGAATGGTGGTTCCAACTGGTTCAACTAGGTCAAGTTACCTTCTCTCAATCTCCAATGGCTTTAAAATATGACTTTCATTCACCAATGGAAAAGAGACATCAGATCATTCTTCTTGCTGATCAGGCAAGAAAGTGATCCTTAAGTTGATTTAGGGCTCAGCTAATCCACTACTAAAGTTTGCCTCTTTGGGAAGAGGACTTAAGAGAATGTAGAAATTATTCTAAATGCAAACTTATTCTAAGATACAAGCAAAATGAACTATCTTAATCCTATCTCAATTAGGCAGATATAGATCTAACCCAACCAAGAGCAGGTATTTAAAATATTGGGATTGAAATATGTCTTGTTTATAATGAATATCAAGTTAATGAAATAGTTTAATTAACTGACATTATGGATAGAAAAACACATCCTATTGAGACCTTTTAACTGAAATAATCAATCAACAACACTCAGGAAGTAGTTCACAAAATGGTATTGATCATTTAATCAGTAACTTGAATTATTAAACAATAATATGCGGAAGAAGTTCACAACATATCACTATTTATTCATCCAATATTAAAAGACAGATTTATGAGTAAATAGTTACCCAGAAATCAGAATTCAGCCCATAAGAGCAGAGATAAATAACAACATAAAATAGAAGAAAATTACCCATACCGACAAAAGTGCACAAATATGTAAGTAAATTGACACCATTCTTGTTATCATAAAAATAAAAACAGCATTTAAAATAATAGTATTCGAAATATCAATTTATTGAATCCATTTCTCCAGCTCCGGTCTCTAATAGTCCTTTACAATGCATAAGTTTCTGCTTTCAAAAGCAGAGCTACAATAGTGCAAACTCTGTTCATTATACATAACTCAGAATGTAAAAGAAAAACCTCAATAATCTCCAGATCTGAGATTCCACTCCTCCCACCTACAACTCTAAATCCCTATTACAAAAGTGCTTTTAGAATTCCAGAATTGCAGAGGAGAGCAGCCCATATTCCATTCTGCAATCTGCTATTTATAATATTTGCAAAGGATTTCTTGAGATGAAAGTTTGTGAAAGAAAATTTTCCCTATCACTTTTATTTGCTCAAAAATTCCAGTCTTTTAATTGCTGGAGCATTCTCATTGATTAAGATTTTTTCTTCATATCTCTTCTACTGTTTTCCTGCAAAAAGAAATCAAAATAAATTAATATGCAACAATAAATCAAAATACCATTTATGGCATTAAAACAAATCCAATCAAATTCTATTTAAATAAATAATTGAAAATAAAATATAAACTCTCTATTGATGCCTGGGATAGTTTAATTGGCCAAAGATATTATTGATGAGCGAATCTGCAATTAGAAGAGGTTTAGGACAAATGAAAATGCAGAAAACAAAATCAGAAAATTGATTTTGTTTTAGAAATTCGGAGCTTGATTTTCTGCATGATTTTTGACCCAATTAATGACCAAATCTATTAGTGGAACCTCCTCAGAAATGTTCTCCTTGATTTTATCTTTCCAATGAGCCGTCCTGGGCCTCATTTGGCCAAGTAAAACTCATTCTATGAGCTTCCAAAGTTGATGAGTCAAATCTGTCATAAATCTAGAAATTCTATTACTCGGTTAAAAATCAGAATTTTAATTAAAAATCTAATCCTAAATTAGAATTCTAATTATCTAATAATTAATTCTAAATTAATTATTAACTAACTAATATATACAATTAATTCTAATTAATTTTCATCTAATTAGAAATTGATTAAGTTACAAAATTAAATTAATATACAAATGATTCGAAAAAGTTAATTTAAATATGATTAATATTATAATTCAAATTATATTAAAATTATAATAAATATTATAATTATAATATAATTATTATAATATAAAAAATATAAAAATTAATTTACAAAATATTGGAATCAATCCAAACCTAAAACCATAAAACAAACTATTAAATCAATCCGACGTTTATTCATCCCGTGAGATTATGATATTATATGGTGAGTGGGTGTGAGGTGAGGGTAGTGAAGTGGAACACGGGAGGAGCATAAGGGGTGGGCGCTTTGTATTAAAATCTTTTAACACATCACATTTGGCCTTATCGCATATCGCATTTTGGGTTGTCAAATGTTAAGGCTTTTTAAGAATTTGCGATAAGACTTTGCGAGAAGGAAATTTGCGAAAAATGTTTTTTTTTTTTTTTTAATAAATGTTTTCGTGTTCTGGGTCTCAGGGGCTATAAAAGCAGAATTTTTTATTAAAAATTTAATCCTAAATTAGAATTCTAATTAACTAATAATTAATCCTAATTTAATTGTTAATTATAAACTAAACTGATTATTTAATAACTATTATTAATTAATGTTAATATAACTAATTAACATAATTAAATGTTTATAAACTATTTAATATTAATCTAAATAATATTTAAGTTTTAATTTAATTTAATTAATTAAATTTTATATTTAAATTAATTAATATAAAATTAATTAATATTAAAACTAATAAAAATAAATAAACTAACCTACCTTCCTACCTTCACTCATACGTATGAGTGAGTTTTTGAAACTCAAAACAAAAATAAAAGTCTTTCGTTCATGCCTTAAGCCTTTTAACTATCGCATATCGCAAGAACCTTGGATCGAGGTTTTTCAAATGTGCATGTTATAAAAATTGCGATGGATCCAATATTGTGATATGCCATGTAAAATTTTTATTTGTTTTTTATTTATTTTTTATATATATATTTTTTAATATTAAGTTTTAATTTTAATTAAATTAATTATATTTTATTATAATAATTAATTTAATTAATTTTAAAATTTAATGTTAAATATCAGTTTTTTATTTTGGTTTTATTTTAATGATGTTTAGTTTAGTTATGAAAATTTCTAAACTACAGCCACTCCCAAAATAAAAAATAAAAAATAAAAATAGCATTTTTAACCTAGACTAGATAAATGATGGGACTTCAAAGGAGTGCCATTTTCAAACCAGTTGACCAAATGAGGTAAAACAAGCATCCATGGGAAGCTTATTAAAAATTGATTTTAACAAAGCAATTAAAACAAGAATACAAAGGAAATGAAAAATAAACAATCGTGTAGAATAATCAAATAAATAAAAATCCTAAAAGGCGTTTAGCCAAAAATTTATAGAAAGGGTCCCGATTATTTGAAGTGAACAAGTCAAAAATAGGGGGCTTGTGTTTTACCACAACAAATGGTCTAATGAGAGCAATGCGAGAGAAATTCAAATTTCGGAAAAGAACGATCCAAAACAACGGAAGGCGGGTCACGACCAAAACATTAGGCCTCCCTTCCAGGAAAATTATGTTGAAGCTTCAAATTTTGATGAATAAACAGAAGATACTCAAATAAACTTAATGGGACTCAATAATGAACAACAAGTTTTCTTGACCCAAGATGATCAAGAAGCTCACATTCTTAAGCAGTTCCAAACTCAGTCAGGTGAATCATTTTACTTCAAGGAGGGATATGATACAACCATTTATGAAGTCCACAAACAATATAATATGACGAGCAGAAGAATTGATGTCCCTGAAACCAATAAACAGAAAGCTACAAAATAGCCCCTCAAAGGTAAAACCAATACTACCCCTATACATATTCTTTCTAGATCAGATCCTAATCTGGCTAACCCAATTATTGAAGATGTATCTGATAATCAACCTAATAACAGACAACTTTCCAATACTCTTCCTCCCAAAGGAAATGTAGAGGAATCTCCATAAGTTGATTTGAAAACAACCTCAACTCACAACCCCACTCCTGAGAAGGAGAAAAACACAGAAAATACAGGAGATAAATAGAATCCAACTCTCCAAAATACAAGAACTCAAACTGAAAAACCTTTTAATCTAGAGACTGAAGTAGGAAAATTAAAAATAGTTGTTCCATTTTATGAATTAGCTAAACATGATGTCTACCGAAGTCAAATCAATAGATCACTCAAGATCACTGGAAATGAAGACTCAGTAAACTTTTTTTATGACCAACCTAAATTACTCTTTGGCCCTGAAGTAAATGGAAAACCAAGGAATGGAGGAACTCCTCCATTCTATGTAAGTTTAAACATACATGATAAAATACTTCATAATGCCATGTTTGATTCTGGGGCATCTCACAACCTAATGCCCAAATCTGTAATGGAAAAATTGAACCTAGATATCACCAGACCATACAAAGACCTCTTTTCTTTTGATTCAAGTCAGGTGAGATGTTTAGGATTAATCAAAGACTTGTGTGTTTCACTGGTTCAATACCCTGCAAAAACAATTTTGATGGACATAGTAGTAGCAGATATTCCTCCAAAATATGGCATGTTATTGTCCAGATCTTGGGGTGTAAAGCTTCAAGGATCTCTTCAATTGGACATGTCATACGCTACTATTTCAATGTTCGGCCAACCTAAGAAACTATATAGAGAAACTTTAATGAAATATGTAGTTAGTAGTCAGGAGAAACCCAAAAATTTCCCCATCTACTCAGTACACTTTGATATGGATTCATTTATTCTTTATAATGCTGAAATTGATCCTCCCACTGAATTAGAAGTTCTAGCAGCAAAACCAAAAGAAATTACAAATGAAAAATCTAGTGTTCAAATCCAGGAAATCTCTGAGAACAATGACACATCAGATACCCAAGAGAAACCATAAGAAAGTAAAAAACCAAATCTCACTGTTAAAAAGTTCCTAAAACTCCTGATACCAATTATGAACATGAAATTCTTTGGCATTTAGAATTTGATGGTTCAGTTAACAAATTAGGAGCAAGAGCAGGAATTTGGGTGCATAACCTTGAAAATGATCATGCTGAAGGCCATGCCTACATATTAAACTTTAAGTGCACCAATAATATGGTAGAATATGAAGCTCTTTTGCTAGGTCTTAAACTTGTTAAAAGATTAGGGGAAATTAGGGTATCTGTCATAGGAGATTCTGATTTAATCATTCAACAGATCAAAGAACACTATTTCACAAATGATCCCATATTGAGAGAATATAGAGGAACAGTTGTAGAGATACTCAATACCTTTCTACAAGCTCAGCTTGCGAAAATCCCAAGAAAACAGAACTTGCACGCCCATATTCTAGCAATGTTTGCCAGCACCTGTAAATTACCATTCAAACCTAATCATCAGTTCACATCTGAGATTAGACACAGACCAGCCATACTTGACAATTTTAATAACTGGCAAGTGTTTGCAAGTGATGAGCAGATTAACAATTTCCTGACTTTAGAGAAATAATTTTCTAACAGTAACATAGATGAAGATACAGTCATTGAATTTGATCAAATAAATGAGCAAGAAACAGACATTTTAGAAGAAAGTGCAATTCAAATGCTTCATCCACCAAAATTCACCAAAAAATAAATGCAGGACCTTAAACAAATGGAGGTTGATGAGATTATAGAAGGAGAATCTGAGATCATTAATTTAAAAGACAATCATTTGCCTAAAGGATTAAATCCTCTGGAAGATCTCTTTGATTCTAACAATATTCCAAAGAAGCCCAAGATGGAACCATTGAAAGCAGCTATTGAGGAATATAACTTGGGAACTGAAGAAAATCCAAAAATGATAAAGTTATCTAAATCTTTGCCTCCTGACCGAAAACTAAAATATGTTGAACTAGTGAGAGAATTCCAGGATGTCTTTGCCTGGAGTTATGAAGAATTGAAATCATATGACACCTCTATAATTCAGCATACAACACCTCAGAAAGAAAATTAGAAGCCATTCAAATAGAAACTCAGAAGAATTAACCCTGTATTGCTGCCCTTAATTGAAAAAGAAATCAAACGAATGTATGAAGCAGGGATATTTGCTCCCATTAGGTTTTCAGAGTGGGTGTCTAATTTAGTACCTACTAGGAAGAAAACTGGAGAGATCAGATTATGTGTGGATTTAAGAAATGTAAATACGTTTTCTTTGAAGGATAATTACCCTTTGCCCAAAATGGATCACATTTTACAAAGGGTAGTAGGTGCTTCTAGGATTTCTCTTCTAGATGGGTTCTCAGGATATAACCAGATTTTGGTTCATCCTGATGACCAGGAAAAAACGGCTTTCACAACACCATGGGGCACATTCAAGTATGTTAAAATTCCATTTGGACTTAAAAATGCAGGAGCAACCTTCCAAAGAGCAATGGAAATCGCATTTGCAAAAGAAATTCATGAATTTCTTGTTATATATCTGGATGATTTAACTGTTTTTTCTAAATCAGATCAGCAACATTTGGACCATCTCAGACAAGTATTCATAAAATGAAAAAAATATGGTATCTCTTTGAATCCAAAGAAGTCCTTGTTTGGTCTTGAAGAAGGTAAAATTTTAGGCCATATCATCTCCAAAGATGGTATTAGAATTGATCCTGCTAAAATAGAAGCTATACTGCAGATACCTCACCCTAGAAATGTCAAAGAACTTCAAGATTTCCTAGGAAAAATAAATTTTTTGAGAAGATTCATATCTAGCTTAGCCGAACTAATTAGATTTCTTAATAACATGTTAAGAAAGGATTCAAGTATTAAATGGACAGTAGAAGCCAAACAAGCATTTGAAGAAATTAAAATGGCTTTGACCAGAACACCAGTTCTTACCAGTCCACAATTTGATAGAGACTTCATAATATTTTCATTTGCATCAGAACACACTGTAGCAACAGTTTTATTACAAAAGGATGATCAAGGATGTGAAAAACCTATAGCCTTTTTTAGTAAAGCACTAAGGGATGCATCATTAAAATACAACATCATGGAAAAACAAGCTTTTGCACTTGTAAAAGCCATTAAAGATTTTAGAATCTACATATTGTATTCCCATGTGATAGCCTATGTACCAAATGTTGTTGTCAAAGACATCTTAACTCAAGATGGAATTGAGGGAAAAAGAGGTAAATGGATTGCTACCATATTAGAGTATGATATTGAAATAAAACCTACAAAGCTTATAAAGGGACAGGGATTGGCTCAACTCATGACAGAAACAAATTGTCAAGCCCTGGATATTAATGAACTGGATGACGAACAGGAGATGGCGACTCCACAAATCAGCCAGGCCTTCTTAGATTCACCTTGGTATGCTGATATAATTTATGTATTGTTAAACCTGCAAGCTCCTCCAAGGTTATCCAGAACAAAGAAAAGGTTTTTAAAGATGACATCTTCAAAGTTTTGTATTTTAGATAATGTTCTTTTTTGGAAAAATCATGAAGGTATTCTATTGAATTGTTTATTCAAAGATGAAGCTAACAAGGCTCTCTAAGAATTTCATGCAGGAGACTGTGGTGGACACCTTTACTAGAAATCAATTGCAGAAAAGATCCTAAGATCTATATTTTATTGGCCAACCTTGTTCACTGATGTAAAGAAATTTGTCACTTCTTGCCATAAATGTCAAATTTTTGAAGGCAAGAGAAAACTATTACCTTTACCCCTTAGACCAATTTCTATTGAAAAAACCTTCCAACAATGGGGTCTGGACTTCATTGGAGAAATCCATCCTCCCTCTTCTGGCCAACACAAATGGATCCTCACTGCCACGGACTATTTCACCAAATGGATAGAAGCTATTCCTTCTAGACAAGCCAATGACACCGTGATCATAGGATTCTTAGAAACCAACATATTATCTAGATTTGGCTGTCCTGATAAAATCATAAATGATAATGCTGTTGCCTTCAAATCCAAGAAGATGATAAGTTTCTGTAACAAATAACATATCACTTTAAGCCATTCCACAGCCTATTACCCTCAAGGTAATGGACTGGCTGAGTCCTCCAACAAGAGTCTCATTAATATTATTAAGAAATTATTGGAGGAAAACAAGAAAAATTGGCACAAGAAACTTACAAATGCACTATGGGCAGACAAACTCACCACCAAGAAATCTATTAGGACCAGTCCTTATGAGTTAGTCTATGGCATGGAGGATGTATTTCCTTCATCTTTAGGAGTTCCTGTAATGAAATTACTTCAAGAAGCTCAGATTGAACCTAATGATATTCAAAGGAGGATAAACCAGACCATCAATCTACAGCAGACCATAGAGGAAGTATATCAAAGATCCCAAGTGTTGCAGGAGAAGCTTAAGAAGATATTTGATAAAAGAACCAAGGCAGAAGATTTCCAACTTGGAAACAAAGTGTTAAGATGGGATTCCAAAAGAGAGGATAAGGGAAAACATGTGAAGTTTGACTTCCTATGGAAAGGACCTTATATTATCTATGTCTTACAAGGAAACAATACATATTATTTGAAAAACTTGGATGGTACAGAAACTGAAGATGGGCCAGTTAATGGTCGAATGTTGAAACATTACTTTGATCCTACTTATTAATGTATTCTGATTTTTAACATGTACATACTATATCCTTTTTAATGTCACAGTTTTGAGTGGATAGTAACTTTCTAGAGTTGAAGCCTGAAGAAAAGGCCCTAAGCTTCAGAAGTATCACTATCATACATACAATAAAGAAACAAGCAGAAGAAGATTCCATAGTTCGGCCAAAATAATTTTGAGGATAACTGACCTGTTGTTCTTGACTTTTCACCAGGAAAATCCATCCCCAAGTGGAGCCAGTGTTATGCTCCTATACCAATAGGTGTCATATATCATGATTGACTTGATGGGCTATGTAATATGTTCATACCTTTCCTTGTTGCAAAGGTTTTCCATATTGTCAAAAAATCAAAAAATGTAAAGAGGGTATACCCTAAAAGAAAAATCAAAGGGTGAAAAGAATAAAATGGCCAAAAAGTGAAAGAAAATGAACCCCACCAAAAGAAAGGCCAAGGAAAGTGTGCAAGTCTAAATGCCACTACTTTTTGCTCTTATGTAATAAACAAATTGTGTGCAACTTGTATCTTATGCCACAATTAGTGAACAGTCAAACAACTTAAGCTTGGCTTGTTCATATTTGAATTTTATGTTTTAGAGATAGGGAATAAAATCTGACCAAACTGTTTAATCTTGGTAGATAAGTAGATAGGTAGAGTAAATAAAATGAGCTCAACAACTTAATTTGAGCCCTTGGATGTAATAAGGTTAGACTTAGATAGATTTATACATGTAAAAGAAAAGAAAGTGTGATAAGGGTTTGCCAGTCTAAGTGCACCCTAATAAAGAAGAAAAAATGCTAGGTTAAAGTAGGTAGGGTAGGTAGATGATGTTGCAGAATTACATGTGATGGATAATGACTATAAATGTGTTAATCCTTACTTTCATCACAAATGCAAGGCAGATATTACACTGGAAAAATTTCAAGCAAAACAAGGTCAAATGATTAACTCCCCTTCTCATTTTTCCCTAAAAATTTCACTAATTTCCCCTAAGTACTAAGGCATTTGAAAATTAGAGGGGCTCAAGGAATTTCCTTGACTTTTGGAGGGACCGGATCCTCGACCCAATAATTTAAAAAGCCTAAGTACTTAAAACCATCCATAAGTCATTCGTTTATTTCCATAAATTTTTTCCTAAGTAAAATCCTATTTTATTTAGGAGAAATGGTACAATATCCCATAAAAACCTTTTCTCATTTAAGCCTAAGTTAAATACACAATCCTAATGTTTTTATACTTAGCGCTTTTTCATTCATTTTGACATATTAAATTTTAACTTATATTATCTAATTCCCCTATAACATCTACCCATTCCCGTATTACAATAACTATACAAAAACCCCCAAATATTACATATCCCGCCCCTTGGTTAAACTATAACCAAAATACGGCATTAACATTAAAATAAGGATTAATTAACCCCCACGGTTAATTAATAAATTACCCGACCAATCATATTTCTCCCGATATGATTAAATAATCTTTGATTGTACTAGGCCCGCCCTTATTAATCTCCCATCATCTCGCCTCCCCGATAGTCGTCCGATTAACCCTTCCATATCCAACCACTGTCATCCATATCGCATGCCCCTCCACGACCAAACGATAATGCACGATCGGGAAGTGGTTTTGCAAACAGTGCCTCGCCACGCGTCACAAGATGTGTGGAATCGCTGGCTCCCGGTCGAATACCACCCATCCCCAAAAGCGGTGCGATATATACCGTTTACCGCCATCCACATACGACAAAATATCATTTCCCGCATACGTCATCCGTCCGAAATAACAAAACCCCTATCAACCTTGAATTTGTGAATAAAACAAACAAATGCACGTTATTTTCATCATTTTATGCTGCGACCAGTGCTCCCATGCAAAAAACGTCAAAATCAGTTGTTGAAGATTTCCAACCGCCACATTGCTAAACTATTTTCAGTTGAACCAGTTAGCTATTGCCTGCACCTGTTTCCTCACTATTCACTTCCCGAAATAGGTATTTATCCAATTTCTGTCAAACCCTGCAAGTCTTGGTTTTTACTTTAATTCCACAGAAAAATACTAAAAAATAGTACAATTCAGTCTTTGTTTCACTTGATAAGTTCCCAGACTTGTAATTTTGCTTTTTCCACTAAAAACCAAAATTCCTTTTTGAATCCATAAGAACCAGAAATGGAAACCCCTGTGGCTTTGAATGTTGCACCTCTGAATGCCCCCCATAAAGATTTAGACTATCTGCCTCTAGCAGATAGGGATTTCCAGATAAAAGACCTCATCTTTAGTGAAAATCCTCTCAGAATATTTTGCCAATGCAGAGATAATTACCTGAATGACTCTGATATATTTGGACTCTGGGAATCCAATATTCCTATGTATTTTTTACCCTCATTTCATGTCTTTCCTGAAACAATTTATCACTGCCATGCCAATTATGATCCTAATCAATGGGCAGTTATGTCCCCAAGTCAAACCATTCTTTTTCCAATAATTTCTCAATCCATCAATGAAATGTTACAATTTCATCCTAGTCAAGTCCTGACTCCCCTTTCCATGGGAGAGTTACTTGAAAAAACCACAAATTTATCCCAAGAAGAACTGAATCGCCTCTGTCAAACTTTCATGCTACAAGAAAAGCAACCCAAAGGCCCCCCTCCTTATGGACATACATTTTTCACAGATATGGGCAGACTCATAGTCAATATGATATCTTCAGTAATGGGATTCAACACTAGTGAATACGTTGATAAGTTAACCCTAGTGTTGTTATCAATTTTTACTCCTAGACAGCTCCCTGCTGTCAAATATGACTTTGCCTCTTACATTGCTGATAAGATTCATGACCAATTCATAAGACTGGAAAATGAAAGAGTTTTCAAATACTCCACTTTTATATACCATCTTATGCTCTATTATCAGTCAGAGAATTTCCCCTTCCCTGTCATGAAACTTGATACCAAAGGAAATCCAAGGTCTGTAATCTTCTGGTCTGCAATATTCCATAATTCCTTTGAGTCCCCTTACTATTACAATGAATTCATTGACCTATTTTTTCACCTAGAAACCACCTTATTAACAGGAGTTTCCCCTCCTAGGGTCATTAGTGATATGAAGAAAATCCTCCAACTCTCCAAGCAATACAGGGTAGGTGATTGGTACCTATACAAAAACCATACAGAAATTAGGATATACGGGTGTGAGCTCTGTCCTTTCAAGCTACCAAAGTATGTTTCGATGAGGCTCTTTTCCTTAGAATACTTCAGATAGATGATAAATTTAGACCTAGTCCATTTCTATAATGCCAAGAAGAAAGCTCAGCTCAAAATCAAGAGTCAATTAGGCCCTTTTGTCTGTAATACTAGGGATGCAGGGAAAAAAGCAGAAATAATTATAGAAGATTATCTCAAGTTGCAAAAAAGTTTTTGGTGGGTACCTTATGACCCTAACAGCTTTATATGTGATAGGAGAATGAAAAACACATTGTCACCGTACCTTCCTGCAGGATTCCGAGAGATTCTGAAACAGATTTTGTACAAGCCCTGGATTCTTTTGGGCAAGTACTAAGATCAGGGATTGGTCCCTCCTCTGCTGGAACCTCTCAGCAACATTTACAGGAAACCAACACACCAGCCACATCAACATCCAAAGGTAAGGAAAAAGAGACCATTACGGAGGCCACAGAGCAATTTAAAATGTCTTAGCGACCCGAAACTTCCAAGGAGCAGGCCCAAATACAGACTTCTCCCACTCAGATCAATGTGGCAGAAACTCCAATCTTGCAAACTCCCCTAAATGAGGAAAAAAGTAAAAAGAGAGACGCAGAAACAGCTACCCCTATCAGTGGACCTTCAAGATAGCTTGGTATCAAAAGGAAAAGATTAAATCCTCTCTCAGAAGAAGAATTTTTTGAAGAGACCACTGATAGTCAGAGGAAAGAAGGGTTAGACAGCCAACAAACATTCACAATCAGTGGGACATCCACCAACTCACTGAGAAAGGAGAAAGTAATACAACAAAGTGCAGAGGTATCATACTGTAGACCACTAGTGAAGGATGCTTGGGATATTAAGAAGACATTTATAAACATAAAAGCCAAAAATGATCCATTAAGACTTCAAGATTATAATCAATATTTGAAGATGGCCCCAAAAATCAACAGAGATTGATGTTAGCCTATGACATCAAGGAAGGTAAAATGGTGATGAGTCATTTCAAGCCTAAAGTGCAGCAACCCCAAACAACAGTAGACTATGTTAGAACCAATTTTGAAGTCATGGCAAAGGATATTCCTCCTTTGGATCAGATTGAATTGCATAAAAAAACTGGAGAGATGATTTATTCAACCTTGACTGGTAAGTCAATGATGGCCCAAAGATTACAAAATTCCTTGGTAAGTCAACTGCTCAACTGCATCTAGAAAAAGCTTCCTCCCAGGCCAAGGATAACAGAATAAAATCTTTGGAAGAAATAATTATTGGATTGGGTCATAATCCCTAAGATGTTAAGGCTACAAAAGCCTTAATCAAAAATAAAAATGATGATATTGCAGCCCTAAGGAAACAACTAAAGCTGCCACCTTCAAGGCATCCACAGACTGCTAAGGTCATAAAGCAAAAATATGAAGAATAACTGATGGATTTTCTCTTAAAACTTAATGAGAAACTGAATGAGACTGAACAAGAACTTGAAAAATCATTAAAGGACAAGCAAGGAGAGTTGACCTCTCAGCCTCCCAACATGATACCAATAGTCTCAACAGCAGTCCCTTCTACCCTTGGGACAACACTAGCATCAAACATCACAGCAGCCACAACATAAGTGGTCACAGGTATAACAACAACAGGGCAGCCAGCAGGACTAGCACAGGGTAACACTACCAATTTAAGCACAGATTAACTAATAAAATCAATGGAGGAATTGAAGCTCCAAGTTATAGAGCTCCAGAAAGAAAAGGTACAATTTACTTCCTTGGAACAAAAGTATGATCTCTCAAAGATAAATGTTGCAGAAAATACAACAGAGATCAAAAGGTTAGAAAATTTGGTGAAAGCATTAGAAAAGGATCTCACATTGAAGAAACCTTTGAACGAAATCGAGGAAATTCTTTGGGACAACATCATTCAATCAATAGATGATGTCTGGCCATCAATCCAAATAGTGTATGAGAAAAATGATTTAGTTAAACTGGCTCTAGAATAAGTTCAAAAGGAAAGGGCAGAATTAGGAAATATGCCTGAAGAAGTCAGCAAGCTCATAAATTTTTTAAATACCAAGAACAAATATCAGCTTGAAGAACTAGGCATTCAAGATAGAACAGGGACAATAATGGAAGTAAAAAAGGCTTTTCCTAAAAGAACTCTGATGAAAAACTTAGAAATAAGGTGCCATGATATGCAGGAAGAAGTCAATGCTTTTAGACAAAGATTTGATATTTTTCAATGTAAAGGGTTGCCAAGTCCTTTAGTTACTCATGACAATCTAATGAGTCATCAAAGCTATGTTGAGAAATTGAATAAGTATGCAGACAACCAGGCAAGTCCATCGACAAGTTCATCAGCAGCAAAAGCGTTGCCTACAGGAAAAATTCTTTATGACAGTCTGGAAAATTTGTTTTATCTTGAACATGAGATAAAGCACTTATTTCCAATTCAGCCTACCTTTTTCAGATACACAGAAACTGATGAAACCCTGAGAAATATTCAAAGAACCAGAATACCAGAAGCACAATGGTGGGAAGACATGTTGGACATTTTGTGAAAATATCCTTGGATGAATGTTGGTTATTTACTACAGTAAGTAATGGTAAAAAGGATAAACAGAGATCAAACAGGTCAACGTGTATCAGTACAGATAAAGAGTATCAGTAAAAACAGGACAGCCAACACAGAGTTACCAAAGAAGACAGCAGCAAGCCTAATCATAGGGCCTGCCTCCAACACACTCACAAAAATAGGAACAGCACAACATCGGTTTACTTATTCTCCTATCTACGAGACTATCTGTCTCTATTTTCTTGTAACTTATTCATGAGTCATCCTAAAATATATCTCACTATGTTAGGAGATATTTTTTGTAATTTTTTATATAAATACTCTCTCAATTAGAGTATTGAGGGGGTGGATTCTTAGACTTCGCTGTAATACTGATTATTTCAGAATAAAGTGTTGTTGGACAAATTTTTCATGGCTAGCTGGATAAATAATTGACGCAAAGGACTTTTCACAGGATTCTTGAGTCAGACACCGAATCAATAAGTCTTCTATCTCTTGTGTTTTAAAGTTTTTCTTGTTTATTATACCATCTATGTTTCATATCTGAATAATAAATGAAAAATAATAATTAAAAAATTTCTTGAGTGCAATCTGTTTTCAATCGTTGTTGTTCTTAATGTTTTCCTTTGAACTAGTATGAACAGTGAATTCTTAATTTCTCTTGTTTCCTAGTTTATTCATTCTGATTATTTGGTAAAGAATTCTTAATTTCCCTTTATTAATAATCATTCAAGTTCCCTCTCTCAAATAGGTTGAAGGATTCTTAATTTCCCTTCACCCATTGCGAGCCATTCCATTCATTTTAAATCTTTATTTGTTTCCCCTATTTATTTACCTTGCCTTGTGAAACCATCCCTTATTAAAAAATAAAATCCCAATTAAGCCATCTTTCTTTAGCTCCGGCCAGCCCAATGGCCTAAACCTATTCGGTCCTACCCTACGTGTTGAAATCCATCACACAAAACACGATCAAAAATCCAAAACTTTTCATAACTAGCCTAATATCTTCCAAAAACAAAGCTAAATTTTATAGAGAGAGCCCTCTCTGGGTACAGATTGGCTAGATTATGTACCTGAAGGTTGGTTTGTGGTTACCTCGGACCCCTTTCCTCTCCCAACAACTTCAAGGAAAATCTGAGTGATAACAGACAACGTAGGAATTTTTTAATGTTGCACAGTGCAGTGCAACCTTTTTGATCTATATTAGCAATGTTGATTCTTGGACATATGAATATGAATTTCCACAACCCTCCAAAATATTTTCTGAAATAGAAAGTAGAACTTCATTCATACCTTGATGGAACTTGGGATCTCCTTGTATGGCTACAAGAGTTCTTTCCCCCAATGTAATGGTTTCCCCATTTTCAGATGTAGAAGGCTTCTCTTCCAAGGCTGTGACAATGTTGGTGCAAGTCTCCTCCCTTGGTGGTGTGGCCTTTTTCTTCTCTGATCTTTCTTTATCAAAGGTTTTAATCAAACTTTGAGTGAACTCTACAAAAGTATTCACCCTTTCATGGCTCAAGTGGCTGAACTACCAAACATTGGCTTCACCCTCCAAGTGCAGTGCTGCAACTTCTACTGCCTCTCGCTCTACCACTGGATGTAGTAGGAAGAATGCCTCAAGCTTCCTTTCCCAAGCTCAGGCTGTAGATGATCCATCATATGTAGACAATAGAAACCTATTACTTTTGATTCCTCTTTTGTTGCAGGACCTCCTCTCTTCCTTCAATTGAATGAACTGTGGAAGAGCTAGAGTCTCTTTGAAGGCTATAGGTTGAGATTTGTACTAAAAAAGGTACTAACTTAGAATCAAATGATCTAGGTATCTCTCATGCTTATTTTCCTCTTCTTGGTGAGAATAGGAAGTGCATGGTCCTTCCTGTTTTGTTTGCTTATCCTCCTTGGGCAGGTTCTTCATAGATCTGAAGAATGATGAGACAAAACTCATCCTCTCCAACATTCTGATCTTCTTCTATCTTCTTTGGCTGAAACTCACAGGCTAAGCCAAGATGGATGCTCTGATACCACTGTAATATCCCAAAATAGGGAATTTATACAACAATAAGAACACCTTAAGATGTTCCAATGTTGAAGATGCATCAATGTAAGAACACATATTGGAGTAGCAGCGGTATATCAATACATAAATCATGAGAAGATCCAAATAGCCATCAAATTGATCTTATAGCAGAAAATGTATACAAATTCTTGAGGTAATGATCACTCAAGCTAGGCAATGCAAGCCTCAATAGAACATGTACAAGAAAGTGAAGAACACTGCTACATATGGGAAGCCCAAGGCTATGACTGCGCAATTTATAGAAGGAACTGCTATAGAAATAATGTAAATACATAGATATGGAAATTTATGGCTCAAATAATTTGGGGAGCAAATCTCTAACCCCTGAAAAAATATCAAGTCAATCCTAGAAGGATTAGCTGAAATATACAAAATGGAAAAAATGTCGGAGTAGCAGAGCTGAGTAGCAACTGCAACTCAAGAACTGGATGGATATGGTTGTAGATGATACACAAGCTGAATAGACCTCCTCCAATGGATCTTCCAAGTGAAACTTTGATCCTAACACTAAAGATATCTCCCTCCAAAAAAACACTACAACCCTCACTGCAGATACACATTGAAAATAACGCAGTCTAAGAGAGGGATTGCGTTGTAGATCATGGAAATGGTTGGCCTGATGCCAAAGATGGTGAAATATGCCCATATATATTCCTAACTGATCTCCCAAAGGGAAGAAAGCTTCCTCCTCTGAAAAATAAGCCAAGGAATGGTGTTGTTGAACCTCCACTACAACACCCTGCAACACAATGTTATACTTCAGCAGAAATAACGTTGTAGATGAAGGAAGTGGCTTGGCCTTGAGCCTGAATGTGGAGAAATGAAGAACAAGATCCCCAAAGAGGCCTCTCTTGAGAGGAGAAGGAATTCCTAAATAGGAATGCCTTGTGCTAAACAGCACAACAACTCTGCTAAACAACAATAGAATGCATAAGAGTCTAAACAAACCATAAAATCAATAATCATCAACATGAATAACAATGGTTGCCTTTCCCTCCTTTTAAACAAGTGAAAGCCCTCTCACCATGGGTCCCACTCATTAGGGTTTTGCTCCATCAAGGAAACTTCCTCCTTTCACTGCACTGTCCCATAAGATGATCTCCACCTCCTATCCCTGCGTTGTTGACTTGGTCAAGCTTGACCTTGTCTACTTGCAATTTTCCTCTTTCACACATGAGGTGTGAAATCCAGCTCCAATGATTATCTCCTTTCATACTATGAGGGATTTTATTCATGTTTTTATTATGTATGGGCCTCCTTACCCAATTATTCAACTCCTAAGTGAAATCAACAAAATTTAATATTCCAATTTGTTGTATGCAAATTCTGGAATATTACACAAAGAGAAAAGTAAGGGATGAATTATAAATGAGAGACTCGGAACCAAAGCCCTTAAGTTAAAATTTTACTATCTGCAAAATAAATATTGTGTGCATCTTGTTCAAAATGGCATAGTCCATGACAATCAAACTACTTAATCTTGATTTAGTCATGCTTTAAATTTCATGTTGTTAGTTAGTGAATAAAAATCCGCCAGACTGTTTAATCTTGATAGGTAAGTAGATTAGGTAGAGAATAAAAGAGCTCACTAGTCTAATTTGAGCCTTTGGATGCTATAAGGGTAGAAATAGATAGTTTTTTCTTTCAAAAGAAAAATGATGTCAAGGGTTTGCAAGTCTAGATGCACCTCCAAGATGAAGAAAAAATGCTAGACTAGAATGATGGGTAGGCAGAAGTTTGAGTTGCAGGAAGAATGGTTTTCAATGTTTAAAGATCACAGTTACAAAGTTGCAGCAGATCAACATTACAAAATGAAAAATCAGCCAAAATGGATAAGGCACTGATGTACAAAATCCAGAGATTTGAGATCTGAGATTATTGACACCTCCTTAAAAGGAGCTACCCTCCCTAGCTGGAGCCACTATTAGTCATTTGTATCCTACATTATCACTAGATGACTATGGTTTTTCCATACTCTGCTGAAAATAACATACCTTGAATATCATTTTTCATAAATCTCTCTGCCTTCATTCTTTTCCATTTAAACCTATATTACTATCTCTCATTATTCCTCTCTCAAATACCCTCATGCTCTGAAGATATTTTATTTGACCCTAAATTCCTCATTTTTACCCTTTCCCCTACCTGAAACCCCACTCCCATTGATAAAAAACTCATTTGGTCACTCCCCTTCATTCATATCCCTTCCTCTATTAAAACAATGTAAAAACCCTTTCTTACATTGTTTTAAAACTAAACTTTATTCATTTTACCATTCAAGACCCACACTCTTTTTAATTAAACCCCATTATATTAAAAAGACCTGACCCTTTGTGTTTTTAAACCCAACTCCTCTTAATAAACCCTCGCTCTAAAAACATTACCATATGCTCATTAACCCTGCCCTCCACTTTATAATAAGTGCCTCCATTTATTATTTAACCCTGGGTCCCACTTTATAAAGGCCCCACTTTCCTTTCAAAACCCCGCATATATAATTAACCCCACCACTTTGCTATATACCCTAGGCCCCACCTTCTAAACCTACCCACGGCCCCAATACTCCAATCGATGTTGGATCACCTCTGCTCGATCCAACGGTCTACGATCGTTATCACACCCTCCACCGCCTAGTGTTTAACGCCACCAAACCTTGCGAAATGGGCGGTATTCCCACTGTCCCATCCACCACGCAGCGTCTCTTCTATGGCATCGCATACCCTCCACCAATACCATTTACCACCTTTTTCCCATATGATAAACTATCCATCATCCTTCGCGCCATATCTCAAAACCGTTGGTCCATTCAAATATTCCAAAATCCCTGTGTAAATACAATAAGCCCCTAAGCTACCATGAAACCTCTGCAAAACCCCCAAAATCCCGACAAGCCCAAACAAACGCATAAAACCCATTGCATAGGTTTTAATTATAAAATGTTTTTTAAATTTGCAGGTAGCCGACGTATATATGCATAAATCACATTTCTAAAGTCCACAAATGGTTTAAATAAGTGCTTTGGATAACGATCCAACAACTTTTTTTACTCAGAAAGACCAAGAGCATAAGACCAAGAAAAATAATCAATGGATCAGGAACATTGATGGTCATTCAAACACTCCAAAGCAACAAGAGATGTTTCAATAATGCAGACATAAAAGGCAAAGGAATAACACAGCCAAAGAAAACAGTTAAAGAAACTGTGATAGTGAAGGGAAAAAGAGATTAAAGTTTTAGTCAAATGATTAAAGGTGAAAATCATGATCATAAAACCAAGGAAAAGACAAAGTATAGTCGAGAAAGGTTAAAGAGAGGGATTATGATAATTCAATACTAATCAATGAAGGACTAGGAATTAAACAAAGAAAGAATGACAACAAAGAAAGATTCCAAGTTAAAAGCCAAATCAGTGTTTAAAGACAAATCTAAGATAAATTGACAGAGAAGACAACTCTGAATGATAAAGCAACTCAAAAATTACTTATTCAAAACACCTTAGACACCTACAACTTCAATAAAAGTAGCTATAGTTATTAAATAAATCAGAGATATTTTAAAGAAACTCAGAAGTTATTGTAAATTTAATGAAAAGCCATAAAGGTAAAATATATCTCAAAAGTTAGCTCATCAATTAAGTTTCAAGTTATTATTACAGTGAGTCAGTCACGGATATTTTTCCTTGGGCCTTGAATGATCTCAAAGGTCAAAAATACATTAACTCTGTCATAAATACAAATCTTCCACCCTAGGTTAGGGCAACCTCCTCATTTTGTAGATAAATACTGCATGAATTTTTCATTTTTAGTGTTGGTTGGTTAGTTGGTTGCTGAGCTTGTTGATGAGCTACTAGCTGATTAGACTCTGAGTTGCAGAGATTTGTTGCATTGGAGTATTGTAATTGTTTTGGAAATCAGTAATACAAGCACGTTCACAGGATTCTTGAGCTATGATAATGGTAAAGTTATCCTTATTTGTCAATATTTTCCCTTTTGTTTCCCACATTTTCCATCATTTATCTGATAAAAGAACAAAAATGTGAGATTAAGATATGTTGTCTTGGCACCTTAATTTTGTCTGCTCCTTTCATCTCATTGTTTTCTTCTGCAAGGTATTATTAGAGAATTCAGGGTCGTCCTACTCTTTATTTCCACCTAGCTTGTTTCCTTGAAATTCACTCAGTAGAGTCCAACCAAAGAAGTCTATTGTTTTCCTTGTTCTTTGGTTTTGCTTGAAATGTTATTATTAAGATCTTCTTTGAAGTTTACATAGTAGAGTCTAGACAAAGAATTTTATGGCTTGCTCGGTCCTTTGGTTTGTCTTAAACTGTTGCTTCAAAGGTATTTTTATAAGTTTGATTAAATAATTCTTAATTTCTCTTTAATTATACTGATTTTTATCTTGAATGTTTTCTTTGTCTAAAAGTAATATCTAGAGAATTCAGGGGTGTCCTACTCTCTAGGGTTGCTGGATTGTTATCTTAAGGTTCACTTACTAGAGTTTGGCCAAGGAAGTATATGGTTTTCCCTATCCTTTGGTTTTTCTTAAATAGTTACCCAAAAGTATTTTCTTGTTGAAGTAGAGTTAAAGGATCCTTAATTGCCCTTTATTTTTATTGATTTCACAACTTATTGTCATTTCATATTTCATCTAATCTAAGAGATCCACTTGATATAGTTAGCTTTCCCTATGAAATTACTTGTAGAGTTGATGAAAAATTAAATCCTTTTATGACTCCATAGCCCAATGGACTAATGCTACCCATAGTCTATCTATTCAACTGAAACACTCAATCACTTAATCATACAATCAATTAATCAACCAAAAAAAAGAAACAGTCCTAGAACTTCATAACTAGCATAAAATTAGAAGAAAAAAGCATAAAGATATATCATTTACAAACACAAACATAGAGAGAGCCCTCTCTGAGTCCAAGAAGGCTAGGTCCCTGGAATCCAAAGTGGTTTGATGTGGTTCCCTACAGAGTTTTTCTTTCCAAGCTTGCAAATCATGGGGAGCCAACACCTCTGCATCACTTCATTCGCACCCAGCTTGTATAGTTGTCCAATGATTATGGTAAAATTAGTTATGCGGGTGATCGATTCCTTTTCTCTGTGGTACTGAGTAGTCATCGGGCGCCATACCTATGGTCAAGAAATGAATGATGTCTGCAAAGTGCTCCTCAAACACCTTGATAACAAATAGTTGTGCCTTAGGTAATCCTTCTTCCAAATTATTTGGTTCTATGTCATTCTCAATCCATTCTCAAAATCATACTCTTGAAATAGCAGTAACCACCTACAAATATTCCCCCAAACACAGGCTTATTCACCAAGTATTTCAAAGCTGAATTATCTGTGAACATCTTGAAGTGTCCACCTAATAGATAGTGCATGCATTTATGTAGAGCATACACCATTTCCAATCCTTATCGCTTCGTGGTACAATAGTTACGCTCTGCATTAGAGAGTTTTCTACTAGTAAAGGCAACCGGATGATCGATGTCCTCTTCTCTATGCTACACCAAGATAGCTCTAAAGGTTATCTCCTAATGCATCCACATTCACATGAAAGACCTTTTCCCAGTCAGGAAATATAATAATGGGTACAGTTACCATGTTTTCCTTTAGGAGTTCAAAGCTCTTGTGACACTTGTCATCTCAAAAAAATGAGACATCCTTCTTTAGCAGCCTTCCCATGGGTGAGGTGATCAGAGCGTACCCTTGAATAAACTTCCTATAGTAACCAGTGTGGCCTAACATGGAGCGCAGCTGTTTCTCAATGGTGGGGACTGCTAAATTGATGATAACTGCAATCTTAGGTGGGTAAACCATCAATCCTTGCTAATAGACCACATGTCCCAACAACATCCGAAATGGGACCCAAAATACGCATTTCTTGATATTTAGTGAAATTTGGTGTTTCCTACAGGCATCCAACATCATGTGAAGGTTTGACACATGATTCTTTACTAATCCAAAAACTATCCAATCATCAAAATAGACCTATATAAACTTACAAATGAATTCCTTGAATACTGCTGACACTATGTGCGGAAAGATGGCAGGGGAGTTCTTCAGCCCAAACGACATGACATTGTACTGGAACAATCCCCATTGATTCGTGAAGGTTGTCTTGCTGCGGTCTTCAGGTGATCTGTGGATCTAATGGTACCCTGAGAACCCTTTAATGAACAAGTATGTTTCCTAACCTCCCACATTATTGAGAATTTCATCAGAGAACAATGTAGGGAAAGGAGCATGTACGTAGGCATCATTTAACTTGCATAGGTCTACGTAGATCCTTATCTCTACTTTAGCCTTATTTTCTTGGACCACCATAGGGCTTACCCAATCTGAATGTTCCACCGGCTCAATGATACCTGTGGCCACCATCTTCTCTATTTCCTCCTTGAATTTCTGTTTATATTTAGGGTTCAGGCGATAGGGTCGCTATTTGACAGTGCGTGCATCTGGCTTCAAGGTAATCCTCATAACGCCCATATTCCCAATGATCCCCTTGAGCTCTGAGAACTTTGTGGGGAAAAAATCCTGATATTTAGTCAGTAGCTCTGTAATCTTTCCCACCGTGTCGTTATCCTAGTAATTCCCAATTTTGGCCATCTTGGGCTGCGCTTTCGTGCTGATGTTGACTTCTTTTAGCTTCAATGGTTTGGTTACATCAATTTCCTATAGAAAAGTTCCTACAATGGCATGTTCTCCTTCTAACTCTAGGATAGTGATATTCTGGGGGTCATCATTGCAGTCTTCTACTGAAAAATTTCTGCAATTGACAATATCCTACATTTGCGCATCCCAGGATAGCACAATACCTTCATGCTTATAGAAGGACTCATCAAAGATCAGAGCATATATGTCTTGTAGGGCTTCATTGATTTTCTCAGTTCCTCCTACTATACCAAACGTCATCATGAAATATTCAACCATTGTACCCTAGTGACGAGTGCGTTGGTGTAGCTCTGCATCCAAATACTAGGTGGTGGGGATTGGTCCTAAAGCATGAATAAACATATGGACCCATTCATTCCATTCTTCCATCCAGAGAGACAAGTGCCTGTGCGGGTCCCCTCAACCTGAGAAGAGTTCCATGGGTGGTTTGACAGGAGGATCAAATCATAGGATCATCATCTTTCGGCATCCCCCCCAGTTCTGAAAATATTCCTTATGGGTTTCCCACCATCTTACAGGGGTCACAAGCATAGCCAAGTGAAGGACCCAAAACCTTTGTTCTTCAGGGGCATCTGCTTCAATTGATTTAAGGAAGTCCTTAACACTATTAGAACCATCAAAGTAAGGTAGTTCTCTTATCTCTGAGGAGATGCAGCAGAAGCTCTTTGTGATCTTAAGGCACTGTAGCGCAGATACATCATACAACCATTTCTGCAAGTTTTGTATATTTCCATCTGAGTTTGAGAGGCATTCTCTATATTTTTCCCAGCATAAAATTCCATCAGCTGTGGGGTTGATCCAATCGTCGTCCCAGGCGGTTAGTTTGTAGATGTGATCAACATCCTCCTCCTCAAGTACTAGTTCATTATTTCACTCACCTTCTACTAGATCTAGGGGGACTGTTACCCGTGTGCCTTCGTTTTCAATGATCATACTTCTCCTTTTCAAATTAATGATACCTCCCATGTCAATAGCCCAATCCAAGCCTAAGAGCATAGGGTAAGGGTCTGTGTCATCCACAATGTGGATTGCTTCAAAATCAGCATAAAATTTAAAACCTGTGATGTCTATCGCAACCTTTGGCAGTCACCCTAGTGGGATGATATTTTGCTGATTAGCCATCTGTAACTGAATAGTGGACCTCTCTAGCTTAGGTTCTCCCATCCTTTTTCAGGTTTTCTTGGGCAAGAAATTTTTTTATGATCCTAAGTCAAGGATGACTTGGTCCATTTCATAGTCTCCAAATTGTGAGTCATTCGCATCTCCCGCCCAGTCCTTTTTTTGTTCTTGTAAAACTTGTTCACAGTTTTCACCTATGTTTGTGGGGAAAAATTCTTTGCGTAGCTATCTATTAATGCTTGGATATTCTCTACTGCCTTCTAGTTGTGCAACAACTTCATACATGCCTGAAGGAATGGTTTAACTGCTTCATCTTCTTTTGAATCTACTGAAGTCTTTGAGGTAGATGCTTCATCTTTGGGAATCTCCCTCAGAGCTTCTATAAAGGTTTCTTTCTCCTTCTTCAGATCTAGGCTTTCATTTTTCTCAGAAGCCCTCCTAATCAGTGGTTCAATCACCACTTTCTCCTTATCCACTCCCGTGGCAATGTTGCTACACGTGATCACATTGATACTTGGCCCATCATCTCATGGTTCTACCTTAACCCGTTGTACATTCTGTGTGGGCATCTGCTATTTCTCCTGCATTTTTACTATTATCATTGGATAGTCCTCAATGACATGGTCGAACTATTTGCAATATCTGTAGGACTGACGCGCAAGGTTCAGGCAGTATCTTTCATAATGTCCCACGTCCCCACAGTTGTAGTAGATCAGTTTCCCTCATCCTCGACCAACACTTCCACCTCTCCCTCCTCCCCTTCCTCTTGCGGGGGATCCTCCCCACCCTGAGGGAGATATTGGTGATGAGGAGTCATCCTACACCTTGTATAGGTTTCCCCTATCTACCATCAGGTCAAGTGTTTGACACTTTTGTTCATCGTGACCCATAGACGAGTAGAATTTGCACCACTATTGTTTCATTTCTGGAACATAGGCACCTAATCGTGGGCAGTGATATGTATGATGTCTTCCTGCTACCCGACAGTCAGTGCACCATAGCATGGGGGTACTGGGTCTGACCATTTCTCTAGGGCATAGAGGACTTGGCCTCATAGCTAGCATATAGTCTGATAATAAAGGGCACTGATCCTTAGTGTGGCCCGACACCCTGCAACATATGCACCAGACATCCGGGCTAGCCTCTTTACCTCGATCCCTTTGCAAGTTATGAATTTCTAAGTGCATTGCCTCTAGGTAGCTCTCAATATGTAGTTCTACAAATTGAGTATCATCTCTTGGCATAGCTTCTAACTTCATGGAAATCTCTAGGGATTCTTCCTGGGAGTCGATCTTCTGTTGTCCCAGAGGTCTGCGCAAATGTGGTAACAAAATGGCTATAAAACTTTCCTTGTGTTGTTTATCCTCTTAGAAGAATCCCACATCACTGATGAACTTCTTTGTTCGTTGGTAAACTTCTCATATGGACTCTTTAGGTCCCTATTTGATATCCTTCAATTTGACCACACACTGAGAGTACGATTTAGGCTTATGAAATTATTACTTCAGGGCATCCTTAATGTTTTGTATTGATAGGTTCACGTGCTGGCCAATATATCCCATAAACCAATCCAAGGCCCTTCCTTCAAAGGCTATGGACAGTTGTGCTCTTTTGACAACATCATTATTAAGGATTTGTGCAGTCCATACAGACTCTGCTACAATCCAGAATCGATCCATATCCTCATCCCCCGCACCCTTAAAGGTATGAAATTTCATGTGCGCAACCATATCGTCCATAGGTCATGGTGGAGGTGGGGTAGGAGAATTATTACCCTTGCGTAGGTTCGATGATGGCGTAGCCAGGGGACTGGTTCCAACTTGCACAGCCCCACCCTGGTTAAGATCAGGCAATTCCCTTAAAGGACGGTATATTAATCTATCTACTTCTTGATTAACCTGGTATTATTTAGTGCTTCATGTCATGCTTCCGCTCTTGTGAGAGGTCATTCACTCGGTGTGGCCACATAGGACACCCTTTTCATAGAATAGCATCTTAATTAGAAATGATAGGGTTTACATGAACTTTCCTCTATATCCTTTGAAGAACCTTCGCTCCACTTTAGAATAAGACACAAACTGATCAACTGCAAACTCTATCACAAACCCTCCCAAAATGCTATCAACCTAGTGGTCCACAGTCCTGGTGACTTTGTTATCAGTATTCTCTAACTGTTGAATTAACTCAGGGGTTCAATGCTTGATCTGATCGTCTTTCCAGCAGGTCTGGAACTCCACCAATCATTCCAGCCACTCCTATATTTCGTGTGCGAAGGATACAAAGAATATTTCGTCCACTTATGTAAATATGTACTTGTTCTTCCACTCTTTTGCAGATAGCTTTGTACTTCTATCCACTTTTAGGGAAAACTTCTGAATCTGTTTTTCGAACCAGTGTTCAAGTTTAGGTTTAAATGGCTTCCAATGACCTTGTGGCATTACCTGATCTCACTCTCAAAATTCTCCTAGTCACAGCAACAGAACCATTTTTTGGCTTATGGGGTCTTGACCTAGGTTTGATTTTAAGATTTGCCAAAAAACCCTTATAATACTGGCCCTTTTGGCAACGGCCTGCTTGCACAGGTCAAGGTCTCACTCGAAGTAGTATGGGAATGTGTTGGAACTAGGTTTTCATACCCTAAGAGAGAGATAGAGAGATTTAATTGAAGTGGGTCCGTTCCAGTCTGACAAACGTGCGATGGCGAAGCTGTAATGCCGAATCCCTCCGTAGTATATCGAAGCTTATAAATCAACAGATATCACGAAAATAGAGAAAATAAATTAAATCCAACCAGATCTATGCATTCATAATATTTCATCCACGTGTGCATCATCAATCATGTGTATTAAAAAATCAATTATAAATTTAGAAATAACACAGAGCGCAACCAATAATCATAATGGAGAATAATCAAATATCCCAATATTCTTTTCATTCATTAATATCCATATCCATATTATAGACTCTATCTACTAGCCTACGCACACAACCAGCAGGGTCCGCACACAGCAGGACTCAGGGTCTTCGTGCACATAGTTAGCAGGAGCCCTTACCTAGACAATCATCACAAAATATCCACAAGTCTGTATCCAAGATTAACCCTAAACATAGCCTCCTCTAGACTCGATTTATCAATATATTTATAAAATATTAGCCTACACTATTCTATGGTCTGCAAACCATGGTTTTTGGAATTTTGGTCTACCTCGTGACCCATTACAATTCATTGGGGACTTTGAACCACCCCAAATCCCCTGTGCTAGACTAGCTTATTACAAAATATTACAAAAATGTTCTACAATTTCCTCTAGGGGACCCTGCTCCAAGAAATATGTGAAACACTCCAGCTGATGACATATACACATGGGAGGGCCAAATATCTGCATGCAATCATGTGTAATACAGACTTCCCAACACTGACATATACCTGCTTGTCCTCTAGATCTTCCTTGAAACTCTTTTTTGAAAAAGATTCATTCAGTTTCTACCATGTTAGATATGACCCCTTTCCCACAAAGAGTTGAGTGTTTGCATACAATGACAAGTTTACTGATGTTTACTGGATTTTTCTCAACTACTTCCTAGATATTTCTTTTGGTGCTATATTTTGAAGTAGCTCCCTTGGGTGCCATGGTAATAGTGATTTCTATAGAGAATTTCTCAACAACTGTGATATCTGTGGGAGGGAAAAGGCACTCATGGCAAGAAAACGTTAGCTTTTGAAAATCAACTTTCAAAGCATGATCAATCAGGAAACACATGGACTGATGAGAGGGATTTTGTAAATTTCATGATCATTTGAAGGATACTGTGTAATATTCCAAAATTAGCTTGCAGCTAATTGGAATATTAATATTTTTCTTTTGTCATTTAGATAGATGAATAAGTGGGTAGGGAGACCCGTAAATCTCTTTAGTAGGAATAAAACCACTTCTCATGTGAATTTATCTCATTATATATGCTAAATAAAACACCCTTAGGTGTGAACATGGGGCTAGAGCATGTGCACAGGGTCAAGGTTGACTAGATCAACAACGTTGTTATGGCGATAGTGGAGGATTAATGGAGGATAGTGCAATCATTTAGGAGGAGTGTATTCATGAGAGTAGCTCATTTAATGGGTGGGACCCAAGGTGAGGAAGCTCACCAAGCATAAAAGGAAGAGTATGGAAACCATAGAATACATGATTTTGATTATTGATTTTGTGGTCTTGTATGACTATTTACACACTTCAGTTGTTTAGCTAAGTTTTTTGTGTTGTTTAGCACAAGGGTGTTCCCGAGCGGGAATCCAACCCTCATCCTCGGGGGACTGCGAGTGCCTACACAGGAGAGGTATATTGAGAATCATTTCCACTATCTAGCATTTCGCTAAGCTTCAGCCATTATTCCCAGTGTAGACTCCTTCAATATTGTGTTGTGTTGCAGGGCTGCAACAGTGGAGGGTTGAGAAAACCAATTTCTGAATTTGTTTTCTAGTGGAGAGAGCCTCCCTTCATCCAGGAGGCTAGTGAGGAAGTTATTAGAGCTTCATTCCACCATCCAAAATCAGGCCAAGCAGCACCATTCACTCACAGTGCAGTCTTCTCCAGAAATTGCATTATTTTGTAGTGCAGTTGCAGTGGGAGGTCAAGTACCCAAGTTCTTGACCCTTTTTTCCAGTGAGGGGACCAACCCTTTACCTATTATGTTAATTGGGTGCTATTTCAGCTGATAGATAATTCCTTCAGCCCAATATTAGCAGTCATCTCCATGGAGTGCGTAAGTTAGTCATCAGGGGTGCAGTGGGCAACTCAAAAAGGGCCAAAAATCCAAACTTAAAATTTGGCCAAACCATTTCTGGTTTTTTCTGGGTTTTGTGAGTAGAATCCGCGGTTAAAATTATAGATCATTTTGAGCACTCCAAAAAACTTTTGCACATGGTTATTCTTCTCAGTAGCAGTAGTTTCCAGCAGCAGCAGCAGTAGCAACACTGAATTTCCAATGTTTGGTTTCTTTAGTGTATTTCAGCCATCTTGTGGCCTGAGTGCATTCCTTTTGGAGCACTGTGTACTTTAATTTTCTTTTGATGTATAATGATATTGCTCAGCTATTTTTACCCATATTTATGATGGTTTGTTGTATTTCGACATTTTTCGAGTTCAACATGTTTAATTCTTATGTTACCGTAATTGGAATTGTGCATATGTTCTATATTCCTGTCTTTTCCATTTTGGGATATTACAGTGGTATCAGAGCATAATATTGTGTCATCTTGTGAGTTTCAGCTAATATGTTATAAGAAGAATAAGATAATAATAAGATATATAAATTGATGGAAGGAATGAGCTTTTCCCATATCTTTTCAAATCTATGAAGAGCCTCTCCAAGGAGGTCAAGAAAATGAGAGAGGAGAGATGCAATGAGACCTCAAGAGGGTTTCAAGATGAGGAAGTTCCATGCACTTCCTATCAGCAGTAGAGAAAACTGGTATTGCATAGAGCTCCAAAGAGATCTACTATGTCTACTTTCTTTGAAGAGGAAGGTGAAAGACATGTAGATGGAGGAAGCTTAGATCATGAGATTCTACGTGATTCTGTTGCAAAGTAAAATTCTCAATCAAGGGCTTTCAAGGGGAATCTAACTCTCTGATAGTTCATTCAGCTCAAAGAAGAGAGGAGACCTTGTAGCAATAGAAGAAGAAAACAGAATAGATTTCTATTATCTACATTTGATGGGTCATGCATATGCACAACAAGGGCTTGGAGAAGAGAGTTAGATGCATTCTTCCTGCAACATCCAGTAGTAGAAAGAGAAACTATTGAGATTGCAGCACTGCACCTTGAGGGTGACACAAGAATTTGGTGGTTCATCCATTTGAGACATGCAAGAGTGACTTCAATGCATATTTTACTCAAAGGTTGATCAAGAAGTTTGATAAGGAGAAACCGGAGAAGCCAAGGGAAGATTTCCATATTATTATTTCGGAGGAAGAGAAACTTCCACCACCACTTGCTACAAGAGTACTTGCATCAGGAGATGGAACACTTGCATTATTTCAAAGTGGTCTTGATCTCTTTACACTTAGAGTCCCATACGTTATTCAGGAGATTAATGAAGAGGAGGAGACTTATACTAGCGTTGGTGCATTCGTAAAGGATTAGCCATCATCACCAACAGTTGGGGAAGTCATCACAATGGTGGGAGGAACCCTTGTAGTTGTACAAGATGTTCCCAAGATTAACCAAGGTATGAAAACATTTTCACTTCTTATTATTTTAGTACATCATATGGAGGATTGTGGGGACATTCCATCAGGGCAATTGCATGACCTAGGGTCAAACCACACTGCTGATTTGGAGTAGTAGACTATCACTGCGCAGAGGACCCTTGACTGGATCAAGGAGGAGATATATAGTGGTCCTAATTTCTCATTGTTGAGCTGCACACAACACTTTAGGTTGGAGTGTAGAGTTTTTGACGATAGGATAAGCATTATCCTAATCAATCCAATGCGGAACTATATGTTCAACATTGAGCATGATCATGAAACAAAGATGCACCATCATGGAGATTAGCAGCGCTATCATGGAGCAGGAGTGATGAGTTGGGGGCCCAACTATTATTGGGACATTCTGATGACCATTCCACTTGTGTTACATTGGATAGGTAGATGGTTGATGGAAGGAATCTTATGATGGATGACATCTCCCATTATTTTGATGGATCCTTCTTGATGAGAACTTCATAGCTCAATGAGGAGTTTTTGCGTACAACATATTTGGATCCTTATGGGTTCAACTTGGTCTTTAATGAGTGGTCTTCATTTCAAGATCTTCAAGAGGTTGCAATTCAACATCCCATGAAGTGTAAAGATAGTGATTTGATTTGGGAAGATGGGATTCTCCATTGGATGGATACCAATTTGGAGCATGGTAGGAGACACCCACATTTGAATGAATGGGTGTGGATGGTGAGCAAGGGATTGGTGAGCAACTTGCAGATCTATGACAAAGGGCAGTAGGAGGCATGGATGTGCTGGCTACTCTTGAAAGAGTTTGGCCATCATGCGGCATAACCTATGTCAAAGTGTCTATTATGGTTTGGGGCATTGCATGGAACCCATATGTTATGGCAGCAAATGATTTGATTGTATTGGGCATTCTACAAGTCAACTATCATGATGTTACTCCATGACTTGTATGATGATGAGATAAGGAGGCAGCGAGAGATATTTTTGCTTTGGTTACTCTTGGGAGAGTATGGGTTGATTTTCTCCCATACCTTGCATGATGTTTCAGGAGTAGACAGGGGCACATTCATGGTGCAGAGGGGCTACTCCTTAGCCTTGGAGGTTTAGGAGGCACTTCCACATTGGAAGGAGTCTCTCATATATAGCAGCATTTCAGTAAGTGATTTTGGCATTGGGCATGTCAAAGAGGGGAGTTATGAGATGGCAGGAGCCTTATCACAAATGCCAATAGCGTTGTCACTTGGGATTTGGAATCTATTGATGGAGTGTTCCAAGGATCACTTCATACATGTGGTACTTTATGGGCAAGAAAGAGATGAGAGGTGTAGAGTGGTGGATGGAGTCACCTATTACCAGGACATGACCTTCTTGACTTGGATCTCCAAGCACAAGAAGAGGGCTCTACATGCAACACATGGTTCATTCATTTCCATTCACCAAGGTCTCATGGAGATATATCAGACCATTATGGAGAGATTCTCATGGGATGTCTCATCCATGGACCTCATCATCAACTTACTCACACTGCATGGTAAGAGTTGTGTCTTTGTACTTATAATTGATCATCTAACAAAGTATTTGCATTATCTTGTCATTTATATACAGTGCATTTCTCCACAAGATGGAAAGTTTCTATTTGGGCTTCATGGTCTTCCTAAGACCAACATCAGTGATGGAGATAGCCCTTTCTTGTATGGCTTTCGGCAACTATTGCTCGATTTTTGGTATGCTCAGGCGATATACAATTCCATTTACTACCTCCAAGTATATGAGCAAACATGCACAACTAGCAAGTGGTTGGGGGGGGAATTTCCACATTATGTTCAGAGACAACAGGTAGCAAAACTGCACTGTAACCACTGTGGAAACTATTGGCACCATCCAACATTTCACATAACACTCAATATCTTTCTCCTCTTGATGCCATGTTGTGATGATGTACTATTCAATATATGTGGGATGGTTTTGGCAAGCAAGGTTCATAGAACCAAAGAGTGGGTCTTTGAGGATCCAGTTTCCTTTTTGCCTCTTGAGTGAAACATTATTGCAGCCCAAAATCAGCAGCAACTCTACACATATCATAACTGGAGAAAGAGAGAGAGTGGGATAGAAAATTTGTTCTATCATGTTTAGCTATATATCCCATCTACATTGCAAGAGCAAGAGATGGAAGATTTTTTCTATGAGTTACCACTTTGGAGGGTGACCGATTTTGTTTGGATGATAGCTTGGGGATTGGAGCTTCTCATGGGGATTGAGGTTCCAAACCTTTTCAGATCACATGCCTTAAGAAGGCCTCTAGAGAGCATATAGTTGTTTTTGTGGTGGATTTGACACACGGGTGTATGAAATCACACCAGTTTTAAGGGTGTGGTCTACCCCTATAAACTATTGGTAACAAGTAGAAAGTGGTGGAGCTCAAAAGCATACAATCTAGAGGAAAAGGTATGCAGATGTATGCTCAAACTAAACTAAAAAATAAAACACAAATATACAGAAGCTATTGAAGAGAGTCAAAATGATAATAATTCAAACGATGGATCTAGGCCTCTTCTTATTAAATGTTTGATATGGAGAAGAAATTTTACCCACTTGCCAAAAGGCCCCTAGACAATGGTTCTAGGTCTTGATGCAAGGATGTTGTTTTTCCAAGATCTGCCTCTGATGCAGTCTCTCTCTCTCTCTCCACTGTGATGGACTAGGATTGTTGGGTGGCCAACAATCGATTCCCCTCTATCTCCAGTTCTGGGTCACACATTGCTGGTATTGCTTGGGAAATTCTAGCTAGCATAAAAATGTGATCACCCTTTCTTCATCCCTTGGTGGCCCTATATAGGGGATTTAAAATCCTCCCTCCCTCCCTTGGTACATGATGGATGGTGACCCAAGGGAGAGGTATGATTCCATTTTGTGCTCCAAATATTACTTTGTGTGATCATATAATGTCTAAGGAGGAGCTGGTGGCTATCCTTAGGCAACTTCATGTAAGGAGTAACTGTCCTTTGCTTTCTGTGGTCCCGAAAAGCAACATTTTTCTACTTTCAGGAATGTGCGCTTATCAGGCAAAAAGGTGCGCAAAAGGCGCTCTTCTTAAAGGATAAAGCGCACAATTTAGCATTCAAATTTGATTTTCTCAAAACCTTAGAGATTAAATACTTTATTGATTCCATAATGTCTTCCTGCCCTGTAAATCCTTTGGCTTGACATTAATTAATTTCATCTTCTGCTGTATGATTTTCCATTGATAACAGTTGCCCCCTAATGTGTGAGGTCTAGGAAGGACTGTATAGCCGAAATACATTATAGTTTCTTTTCTGTATTATGCGCAGAGAGAGAGAGAGACTTGCGTGAATCTTGCAATTGACAACACCTTGCACCATTTCTGAAATTACCATGGCCTAAGGGACTCCTGCAAGAAAACAAAATATACAACATATATAAAAAGTTTCAATGAGGCGGGCACATCCCATGCTCGTGATGCTATGGCTAGTTAAACAAAATTGACATATACATGTTCTGTCTATGTCACTACTATGGTAGTGATGCTGGCAGTTGTTGACGACGACTGCTGATGCCCTCAGGGGCTTTTTTTCTTTGACGATAGGTGGAATGTGGTACCCATATGCATAAGCTTGGTATGGCATATAGCTGTGCAATGTACGCATATGTACTGGCTAGGACCTTCCTGTGTAAGCATTGCTGACAGAGACACTTATGGAGGCATGGATGTTCGATAGATCTGATCAAAGTGCAATGGTTGTAAGGTACGATACCATCTTGACATGAAATCTTTTTTCATATTCAAATTCAGGAGGATCGATGACATCTGTGGAAAATGATGTCTCCCACAGTGCGACCCGAGGATACCCCTTTACATGGGGAGGGGTGATCCAAGGTACCACTTCCTTTTTGGAAAATAGGTGTCGAGGTCGACAAAAAGGAAGCCTTAACCGAACCATGGGTTGCCAGCCTAAGGGGTCGAGGACCTGGATGTGATGGGTTTAACATAGGCATGTTGGTGAGAGGTGACTAAAAACTGATGATGGGGATTCAATGGCTCGAGGTCGGAGTGTACTTTAGCAGCTTGACGAGAGTCATAGTTATTTCTGCAGGGAAAAGTCCCTGGAGTCAGTAGGACTTCTAGGGCAGGTGTAGACCGGCTATGAATGTCGTGATGGTGCATGCGTGGGGGTGGAATACTCCGACCAAGGGAAATGAGGGACTGCTACCATGGGATAAAAGATGAAATATGAGGGTGAAGGGGCGAAGTGCATCATTTGTAGTCTTTGTACACTTACCAAAATAATAAAATAATGAGGTTTTGTTTGTACAAAACACAGAGACAGGTACTCCAAAACATGAAAGTGTTCACTCAATGAAGGTGTGACGACGGTGTTTTTCTGGGGGTGGGGGTCCCATTGGTGGGTGTCATGTGTGGGGTTAATGAAGTGAATGTAGAAGTGTCAAAGATGGGATTATGCTGCTGGAGATATGGTGGGCCAAATGTGATGCGCGGAGGTGTGCTTTCAATCTACTTGTACAACCTGGTCGTCTGGGAAGAGGATGTTAGCTTATATGGTAAACTTGACCTTATGCATGATGGATGGATGGGCATGAGGTGTTTCTCAGAATGGAGAGGTATGGCCATGGCGTCACTTTTTTTGTGATATATGGTCTACTTTGGGTGACGAGCACCATGGAGGGGAGGCTTTACCAACCAACGCAGATGTTTATCATGTGCAAGGTGAGGTGATGATAAACACGGTTAGGGATGAGAACCCTATGGTTTATTTCTGATGGAGAAATGATGTCAGGATATGCAATTTTTTCTGGGACTCGATCATGTTGAGGGTAGCATGATACCTACTCCGAAATCTTCAGTGGATGGTGTTGTAAATGTTTTGCTGGTTCTTTCTGAACAAATAACTACCTCAAGTGAAAGCATTTTCTTTTCATCAAATATTATTGAAAGGCATGAGCTTTAAAAAGGAAGATGGGAGAGGGCATACCTGCCAAAGCTGAAATTTTATTTTTCCTGGAAAATGAATATGTGGCATCGCTTTCATTCATCATGGAATACTGATGATGGCAACTTATGGTTTGCAGAATGGACCTTCTGATCTCCTATTATGGACCTCCGAAGTTTTTGAAAAGGGCGATAAATAGGGGATTATTGCCCTAATCCTATTCATTTGTACTTGTTGAGTTTTGGGAGATCAGAGGTGCTTGCAGAGCCTTTCTTGTCGTTGCGGTCAGCTCATGTACCAAGGACTAGCAATATTAGGCCGAGGTAACTTTCATGACGTCCTGAATTTTATTTTTTCAGTTTGATGGTGGCTGGGGCCATACAAATTAGGTTTGTACGGCCTCAGAGTGACTTTTTCCCTAGATTGCATGGGCGATCTAGGAAAAAGAGCACCTTCTTTGTGCGCAATTCTGATGGACGGGCGTGTGAGGGCGCGCTGTTCCATTCTTTTTATGCACAAAGGAATGCCTGTGAAGAATACAGGCGCGTAAGGGTGCTCCTATCTGAGGGACAGGCACGCAAAGGCCACGGTGATAGAAATTTTTTTATTTTTGTCTTATTTTTGATGTGTTTCTTTGTACTAATGGGTGCCTGTATTGATGATAGGTTGATGTGGAGAGAGTGGGACTAGCCCGAGATCTAGACCGCTCTAACTGCTGATGCTGGGGCACGACGTCA
Source organism: Pinus albicaulis (assembly GCA_034641835.2). Classification (NCBI taxonomy): domain Eukaryota; kingdom Viridiplantae; phylum Streptophyta; class Pinopsida; order Pinales; family Pinaceae; genus Pinus; species Pinus albicaulis. The sequence continues at coordinate 1,552,350,521 of CM076580.1, read as the reverse complement.
GTTGGCCGCATGGATCCTTCTGAAATTTGCTGAAAATGAGTTTTTGTGGTCACAGGACTATTTATTACGTTACATTTTACAGCACTGGCGCAGGAGGTGCAACATGTCCGTGTTGTGGGGGACGGAGTTGTTGATCTGTCCCGAGACAGATATCTACTTTGTGACTGGGTTACTGCCTCAGAGGGAGGCTTTGAGATACCCGCTCTGCTCTGGGAGAGTGAACCTGGATAGATTCTAGAGGCGCCATTGTGGAGGGGCGCCTCTAACTGAGGGATGGATTAGCATTGCATCAGTGACAGATGTGGCAGAGCGGTGTGCTCTGGCAGTGATCGTGCGAATGGCAGGGTCATTTTCTCTGCATCGGGCATCTGGCCCGTAGGTTGGAGTTTCCCGCCGGTTGAGGTCCGAGTATTTCTTTGACTTCGCTTGATTGTATTTTGATGGTATGGTGTTGTGATTGAACAAGGTCCAATGTGGATCAAAGCCTTTTGTGTACGCTAGTATCTTATGCAGCATCATGTACGAGCGGGTAGTGCTACTGAGGCCGGTGGTGGCAGTGCCCATTGGGGGGCCACGGGAGCCACGAATGAGGAGGTGGGCTCCACTGATGCCATGGGGCAGTGGTGGCATGGTGGGGCATTATTGGAATGCCACAGCAGAGGCCTAGTTTGAGGCCAGCCCATAGATGTTCTTTCCATACCCGTATGCGAGGATGGACTTCCAGGGTGACCCAATCATGGGTCTCCCTTTCGGTTATGTTTGGGGACCCGCAGGTATGTTTTATATTTTTTTTTCATTTAATTGAGTACTTATGTACGTATGTGTTTTTCTATCTACACTGACATTAATTTTGTTACTTGTGCAGATGTTGGCGAGGTAGGTCACCCCGTGTCCCGACTAGTGGGTCACGATCCTCTGCTACGACCTCGAGGTGGTCAAGGAGGAGGTGATGCAGGTGGACCAGGTGCTGGTGACGGTGGACCTAGCAGAGATGGTGCTGGCCCTTCTGGTGAGGGTAGAAACTCGACTGCTGTAGAGGTTGTGGCCGAGCGAGCTCGTGTTGATGCGGCTGAGGCGTGCAATGCAGTACTGACAACTCAGGTGGCTGCTCTTGAGGAATTCTAGGGTTGATTGAACCGCTTGACCCAAGGTATTCCTGCTCGATGTTTCATGGACGACTTCAAGGAGGTTTCGTTAGAGACAGTGATGGCCTGTGAGAGGGATTATCAGCCCACTCTTTGTCGGGTGGCGATCGCAGTGGCGACAGTGGCTCTGGTGGTGGTACCGGGAGTAGTGGTGGGTCTAGGTGCCCCGCTTGATGGGGCAACTACCTAGAGTAGTTTTGTACATAGAGAAAGCACCTGTTATGAGGATGCTTCCCTTATTTTTGATGAATTTTGTTAATTTGGGCTGTCTATTGGGCCAGCGACACTATTTTTATAGTCATATATACATATTTTTTGATATATATATGAGAGATGGTTTTTGCGGCTCTACATGATGTATCACCTGTTTCGGTTTATGTGTTGTGTTATGATGATGGATGCCTATATTTTTCATTTTATGTATGATGGTTTACTCGAGATGCATTCCAGTTTAGGATATTGTTAGCTATGCAATCAACAGTTTGGTTTTGACTTCTTGGTACTTGTGAAAATGTAATGTAATCAAATTTTCTTCTTAATATTTTGGCATGAAAATATTTTATAAATAGGTGTGTATCTCTTGTCTCAAATGTTTGGTTTAGATGTGATAATACTAATTGGGAATCGAGGTAGATATGCATATGGCGAATGCCCCGATGGAGGGCGTCGCACATAAGTCTGATGATGGCATCAAATTCTGCCTGATTGTTTGTTACTAAGCCGATACACACACCATTTGCACATAGTGGTGATCAGTTAGGTTGGTAAATGACCGAGGCGGCTACGAATAAATTTTGAGACCATCTTGATGCTCCATTAGCAAATCCGAAATAGGGTTCATTTTGGTTATCCATGGTGATACTTTGAGCATTTTCAACTAAGTCTTTGGGTAAAAAATTGTTGGGTTTATGTATTCTTACTCTAGGGAAAGGGCCTTTGGGGCCCTTATGGGTATAATTTCTTGAGGTAAAGACCGTTGATGGGGTTAGTGAGGAAATTCCAATCCAGTTCCATCAAGATGTATGCCCCCTATCGGAGGCAGTGTTTGATGATGTAGGGTCCTTTCCACAAGGTTTCAAACTTTCCTATCCCTAAGGCCTATTTTTTGACATCGTAGCGGAGGACTAATTCTCCCTCAATGAATGAGTGAGGGGTGATGTGGCAGTTGCATGATGCTTTAACCCTTTTCTTATGGGCCTCGTTGTGTTGTAGCGATTGTCATCGATTTTCGTCAACAAGCTCTAGTTTTACTAAGCGTTGCTCTAGAGGCTAGGTGTCATTGAGGAGTTCGATGGCAACATGTAAATTTGGGATCTTGCAGAAATCAATACAAAAGCGCAAGGTACCTTGGTTTTTTGCAATAGGAATATGGTGGCAATCCTGGGATAGGGGTGAGGCAGTAATCCTATCACCAATATGTTATGATACAAATCGTATATGGTGGATTGTATCATGGGTTTTTGGCGGGGGAATAATCTTCGTAATGGGATTCTGTATAGGCGCAAGGTTGGGTTCCCCACCAGGATGGTCGATTTCCGGTAGGTAGAAATTGTGCCTTCCACAAAGGTGCCTGAATGTTTCCATTAGCGAGCATGACTCTGGTGCATGATTTTGGCCCCTGCAGATGGTGCATGGTGTCACTGAGCCAATGGAGTAAATGGTGTGGGATTTTATGCTACTCATTGTTCCTGACGTGGATGCTTGGAAAGGGTCGGTTGTAGAAGAGGCTGTCTTCTGTCTCCATTTCCGTATCGTTGGCTTAGATGTGTCCACCTCTTTGGTGGAATGTAGATTTAATGCAACTCATGCCGCTCTCATCTTGGGGAGATGTACACACTTAAACGTATGATGAAAGTGTGAGAAAATCCGGCAATAAGTGCGCATGATCTTCTCTTGATTTGAGAGTGTTTTTTGAGTGAGAGAAAAGACTAAGCGGAGACTGTTTTCAAGGGGCTTGAGTTCTCTACATTGGTTGACTCGGTAATCGTTCAGATCACATAGGCCACATGTTATCCTAAGCTTAGTCGAGGTTACTCTTTGGTGGTGTGTTTTCTTATTAGGCTTGATACACTATTCCGGGGGTGGGGACATTGACTCAGCGATGTAATTTTTATGCCATTCTTGGAGGTCATCCTGTCCATTCTCTATGGCATTAATCATGTCAATAGTGGGATGAATTTGCGAGGGATAAGTAAAATGTCACTCATAATGATTACCCTGACATATCAGGCAAAATATTTTTTATATGAAGGTTTCGTCGAGTTCAGTTTGAGGTTTGATGGGGAACCAGCACTAGAAGGCTGCTAAATCATAGCAATGGATGACTACATAGTCTATATTTTTGCATAATGTACATGTCGGTCATTGCTGCAAAGTACGGTTGGGGGTAACCAGCGGCTCCCTGGGGAGTCGTTCTTCGACTATCAAGAACATGATGGATCTACTCATCTCATCTGCTTGGGTCATGGAGCTACCTGTGGACTCAGTGTCCATGTCGTCTTCTTGGGAAAGGTGGACTATGGTTGAGTGGAGGCTAGCAAGGGCTAGCCGAAAGCGAGGTATGTAGTGACAATCCTCTAAGAGGTGATTGTCAGTGCATAATGGGCATGTGAATTGTGTTTCCCATAGTCCCACGTTGTAATATTCCTAATTAGCCCAAGCTAATAGGAATATTCAATTTCATTTTTATTTTCATGTTCATGAATAAAATTGTAAGGGAGGATCAATAAAATCCTAAAAACTATGTAATAAATCAATGCCCAATGTGAACAAGGCTAAATCAGGGCTGCTTTGATGAAACCCTTATGTGTGAAAAGGGTTTGTGACATTTGACTAGGTCAACAAGACCTCATCTATAGTGATGTCTAAGTGCAATGTACCTTCTAAATACTCAACGCATATCTAGAAGGAGGATGCACATGTGAAAGGAGCTAAACCTTTGAGATGAATTAGGGCTTTGTAAGACTTTCATCCTATAAAAGAAAGAGGAGAGTAGCAAGAAAAGGTTGTTCAAGATATTTAGAAATTAGTCTCCTTAGACTAATTTGAATTCTCTAGGATGTTTAGCCTGACAATAGTGTTGCTTAGCACTGGGTGTTCCCAGGCGGGAATCCCACCTCTTTCCATAGAGTAGCTCTTGAAAGAGTTTTTCATTTCTCATCCACTATCTGGAAATTGGCCAAGCTTCTAATTCCAACTACAATGTAGATCCTGTTGAGGGATTGATTTCTTTTGTAAGCTGCAGCAAGTGAAGCTCTAGATCTATTCAGATCTATATTTTTTGGGGAGTCTCTTCTCATGGAGTGTGTCTTTTAACCTCCTGGAAGAGTGTCTCTCCTATTGGAGCATAATTTCAGATCTTTGCATCAGTCCATATCATATTCCAGAGCCTACTATGCAGTTACCCTTCCTGAACTGCACAATCTATAAGGAATAAGTTGCAGGGTGATTCAGCTATCTCTTGGGAGAGAGATCTCTGGTGTTGGGAATCTTCCCTCACTGTGGTGATCCATGGATTGGCCAACCAATCCATGTACCTTCCAGATATGATCTATTCATATATGTATTTACTTCAGAAATTTTGTATAAATCTACAGATCTGCTGCATAATATTTCAGATCTACTCCATATGCTTCATGATTTGTTGAAAACCCCAAGGGGTATGTAAAATAGGGACAATCTAGTGTAGAGATCTCATATAGATATAATATTTTGTAAAATTATCTATCCTAGATCTTATTTTTAACCTGAAGTTGTTGTATGCTTCAGAAAATAACACTGTCAAGGTTTTACAACGAAATACAATTGTTGCAGCACCTCTTTTAGAGGGATTTTCTCATAAAAGTCTTCATTTTCTCTCTTCTATTGTATGAGTAGTGTTGTGTAACTGATTTAATGATTTTATTAACCTATTACAACTAATACCTTCAGAAAATCACGCTTCTTGAGCTTCATTAAATTTTTGCATACATTAAGTCATGGGAAATCAGGGTTTTCCAGCCTAGTCGGGAATGGAGGAACTGTTTAACACATCTAGGAGAATTTTTTTGAGCTGAAATTAGGTATGTAGACTCCTATTAGCCTATGATATCAGATCCATCCATCCCCCCTGCTTATTATTATGTAAATCCTTGGAATTAAGAATTTTAGGGCTGAAATAGTTGTTTTCCCCCACTTTTTGGCTTATAAATTACTGTATAAAGTTTCTGATGCACATAATATTGAAGGAAAAGTGGTTATAAATATATTATCAAACATATATATACCTCTCCATCTTTGGAATATCTTAAGGTATTCTATTTTTTGCAGAATATTCCAGATTTGGAATATTACAGTGGTATGAGAGCATGATCTCTGGCTCTGCCTGTGAGATAAATATTTCAAGAAGATAGAGAGAAGAAACAAGAAAAATATGATGGAGAATTCTGGTTACACTTAATACACAGAGGATAAGGGCCTAAACCCCTTTTCTGGAAGACTACAGAGAGAAGAGTTTTCAGAAACTCTTCATGTACTAAAAGAAGAAATCAGGGGAATGGAGAAGGGAGGTTATGCAGATCCCTCTGATATTAAAATCCCCATAATTAATTATGCGTGTGATCATTCAGACATGCAATATGATCTACAGCGTTGTAACATGCCTCCTTTCTTGTCAAGAGAAAGAGGAGGAAGAAGAATGATGGAAGAGGAGATCTCCCTGCTCCTTTTTCAAACTATGGAGGCCATCACAAAAAATATCAAGGAGATAGAAAGGGAATATTGCAGAATATTTCTAAAAGGGTTTGGACATGAAGTAAGCCCTAGCTAATATCATGAGGGGTGTGAGCATTCAGCCACACATGTAGATCCACAGCGCAGTACATTTCCCACATTCACTGTAAGGAGAATGGAGGAAGAATATGAGGCCATTGGAGTAGAAGTGTTGCAACTCAAAGGTATGGCCCATGATGGGTGGTTTCAAAATTCTATTTCTTGTTATCATGAAAATTTAAAAGCATATGATGAATTCACTAAGGGATTGATGAAGAATTTGATGAAAATCAATGTGAACCATCATGTATCAAAACATCAAACACTTTGCATGCATTAGAGGAGACCATGCAACCAACTCCACTCCTTATTTATAAAGGGGATAAGAACATGTATGATGGTATGCTAAGGGAAATATCCCCATCTTATGAAGGGCCCTCTTCTACTTGTGATGACATGGAGGTACCTCCTTCAAGAGATGACCAAGATCTAGGGTCTCTCACTGATGATGAGGCATTCTTATATATTGATGAAGAAGATGAGAAGAGAAGGAATACCAACGGTGTACCATTAGAATGAGAAGAAGAGCAGAAGGATCAGCATGAGGAGATGATGAACATTCACTCTTATCTATTTCAGAAAGTTTTTGCACAAAGGAAGGAGACTTGCACTACGCAGAGAAGAGAGGGACAAATCAGTCCACTCATACATGCAATCCACTTCAGATTTTGATGTCACATTACATGGAGGCATTCCACTTGGGAGGCCACCAGATCTAGATTTGGCGAGAGACATCTTGCCTCTTGGCTCACCATTATTGGATTCCAAGGAGGTGATGAGTTTGGAGGATGAATTTGGCATGGGGGATGTCAAAGTAGCAGGCAGCAGTGTGAGGAGAGCTTCATATGCTAGATCACCAGCGATGTCTCTTGGGAGGATTGATCCCTATTGGAGGTATCAACTTTTGGTAGAGTACTCCAAGGATCTAGGTGCATGCATGATCCTTGATGACCTGGATGGAGATGATAGTTACATGGTGGATGATGTGGTCATCTATTGTTATGGAAGAATCTTCTTGACTAGGACTTCTAGTCTCAAGGAGAAATTACTACATCCAGCACATGAGAACTTCTCTTCCATGCACTTTGATGCATATTTCCATTTGATGGAGGAGTTCACTTGGGAGGGCATCTAGAATGACATATTTCAGCATATGGAAAGATGCATATCCTAGATGATGATGAAGAAGAGGTCACAACCACTTCCCTACTCATTGGAGGTGAGGGAGAAATTCCAGTTGAGCCATTTCAGCTCAAGGTCTCAAGTACATGATGGAGGAGGTATAATTTCACATTTTGTATTGTACTTATTTTCCTTGTTTGAGCAACATGATGTATCAAGGAGTATTGTTCCTTCTTTTATGATGTATGATGATGTACTTGCAGCTACTTGTAGTACTGATTTTGGCTACCTTAATGGTGGCTTGTGGGGGAAGCCACATGACTTTTGGTGTGCGCCATTGACACCTCTTTGTACTTTCATGTTTATATTTTGTAATATGATTGTGGCAACAAACAAGTGGCTGGAATAGCACTTGTTCTTGTTTGAATTGATGCAGGCCAAGGAAGCACTGCGCTGGTTCCAGGAGAGGAACTATGATTCACTCTCCGGTTGTCATTTGGGAACTTGCTTTCATTGTATTCTGCTTCCATGTATTGCTGATATGTTTATGCTCATGGGAAGCTTTGTTTGGAGAGTGGGCTATGAGTTGAAGATGCCCATTGGGAGTATAATTTTCCCTACTTTGCATGATGCATGTTTTAGGAGAAGAAATGGGTAGTCCATGATTGTCAAACTACATCTCTTTTCTTCATGTGGAGAAGGCATTTGGAGAACTTGAGTCTTTGGAGGAGGCTTTCATGGTTCATTTTTTTGGTGGGGTAGCTTGGGCCACTCTTGAAGGACATAATACTTCAGCCCAAGAGCAGCAACAACCCCATACTTATCATAAATGGATAGAGAAACCACTTGGGTGGGAGGATCCAATCTCTCCATGTAGCCCCAACACATTGTATGAACGAGGGGTTGAGGATATTTTTGAGCTAACTAGATTGGCTCACTTCATTTGGATGATAGCATGGGTATGGAGGTCACTCACTGGGAATAATATTCCCCATGTTCATCATCACTCCTACCTTGAGGAGGCTATTGAGCAACAAAGAGATCACCACTTGTACCTTCCATTTTCTCATGATGTACACTATGCTATCTTACACTTGGAGGGAATCATTGGAGGAAAGATTCATTGCATATCATTTTCAGCCATGGTGGGATCCATTGATGAGGCCACAAGAAGAGGAAAGGATAAGTTTTTCTCTACCTTGCAGTTTCTTGAGGACAAGCAACATTTTCAAGGGGGAGTGCTATAATATTCCTAATTAGCCCAAGCTAATAGGAATATTCAATTTCTTTTTTATTTTCATGTTCATGAACAAAATTGTAAGGGAGGATCAATAAACTCCTAAAAACTATGTAATAAATTAATGCCCAATGTGAACAATGCTAAATCAGGGCTGCTTTGATGAAACCCCTTATGTGTGAAAAGGGTTTGTGACATTTGACTAGGTCAAAAATACCTCATCTACAGCGCTGTCTAAGTGCAATGTACCTCCTAAATACTCAGCACAGATCTAGAAGGAGGATGCACATGTGAAAGGAGCTAAACCTTTGAGATGGTTTAGGTTTTGCAAGACTTTCATCCTATAAAAGAAAGAGGAGAGAAGCAATAAAAGGTTGTTCAAGATATTCAGAAATTAGTCTCCTTAGACTAATTCAAATTCTCTAGGCTATTTAGCTTGAGAACAGTGTTGCTTAGCACTCGATGTTCCCGGGCGGGAATCCCACCTCTTTCCATAAGTAGCTCTTGGAAGAGTTTTGCATTTCTCATCCACTATCCGGCAATTGGCCAAGCTTCTAATTCCAACTGAAATGCAGATCCTATTGAGGGTTTGATTTCTTGTGTAAGATGCAGCAATTGGAGCTCTAGATCTATTTAGATCTAGATTTTTTTGGGGAGTCTCTTCTCATGGAGTGTGTATTTTAACCTCCTGGAAGAGTGCCTCTCTTGTTGGAGCATAATTTCAGATCTTGGCATCGGGCCATATCATATTCCAAAGCCTACTACACATTTAGCCTTCCTGAACTGCACAATCTGCAAGGAAGAAGTTTCAGGGTGATTCAGCTATCTCTTGGGAGAGAGATCTCCGGTGTTGGGAATCTTCCCTCACCGTGGTGATCCATGGATTGGCAAACCAATCCATGTAAATTACAGATATGATCTGTTCATATATGTATTTACTTCATAAATTCTGTAGAAATTTGCAGATATACTGCATAAGATTTCAAATCTACTCCATATGCTTCATGATTTGATGAAAACCCCAAGGGGTATGTAAAATAGGGACAATCTAGTGTAGAGATCTCATATAGATATAATTTTTTGTACACTTGTCTGTATTAAATCTTATTTTTAACCTAAAATTTCTGTATTCTTCAGAAAATAACGTTGTCAAGGTTGTACAGTGAAATACAATTATTGCAGCACCTCTTTTAGAGGGATTTTCTCATAAAAGTCTTAATTTTCTCTCTTATATTGTATGAGTAGTGTTGTGTAACTGATTTCATGATGTTATTAACCTATTACAACTAATACCTTCAGAAACTCACGCTGCCTGAGCTTCAGTAAATTTCTACATACATTAAGTCATGGGAAATCAGGGTTTTGTAGCCTAGTCAAGAATGGAGGAACTGTTTAACATAGATAGGAGCATTTTTTTGAGATTAAATTTTTTATTTAGACTCCTCTTAGCCTAATATATCATATCCAGCCGTCCCCCCTGCTTATTTTTATTCACATCCTTGGAATTAAGCATTTTAGGGCTGAAATAACTGTTTTTCCCCACTTTTTGGCTTATAAATTACTGTATAAAGTTGTTGACACACATAAGATTGAAGGAAAAGTGGTTAGAAATATGTTATCAGACATATATCTGCCTCTCTAGCTTTTTAATACCTTAAGGTATTCTATTTGTTGCAGAATATTCCAGATTTGCAATATTACACACGTAGTAAACCCTTTCAATTGGATACCATCTCTGAATGAGCTCCAAGGTTGCACACTCTCTGAGGTAGTGGACACATTCATCGCATATCATGCAACATATAATGGACATTACTGGGGGTCTTTCTACAATCCTATGTTCCTGCTATAAGTATAGGATGGTACAAGGCTCATTGCCGACAGACTGGATGGATGGATCCTCTTAATAGGATCGCTCGATATCATGTAAGGCATACCTATATCATGGTATATCTATAAAATGGTGGGTATAGTGCCCATATTTTCCACAAAGAGCACATGCATGATTGGTACACAATGGTTTTCTTTCACCTTTTATGGTAGGTTCCTTTTCACGGGAACACGGTGTCAAGGTGTCTGCTTCGGAGCTGAGGAGTGGTTTTAATTCATCCAGCTCCAGATATATCTGGGTAGGGTGGCCTATAACGTCACATATGGTACAGAATGGTGATTCACTTTGAATTGCGGGGGTCACCCTCTTCTTTCCTCTATGTACGGTTTTCTTGGCCGTGATCACCAGTTTCGCAATGGGAACTTCCTTTGCAGGGGCGGTCTCAGCCATTTCTTTGGTAGGTGGGGGCTCCTCTGGACTGATGAGCTTTAACATTGTGGGAGTAATGTTGGTGGATCCTGTTACGGAAGGAGGAATGAGGTACCAAACTGGGAATTCCAATGATATGTTGGGTAATACCAATGTTTCCAAAACCTGCTAGGAGATGAAGATAGCTGGGGGGTAGAGGAAAGGAGTTTGGGAGACGGTGTAGGCTAGAGAGGCTATCATGGTCGATGCCTCGGTGTTGTTACTTCTTGAGTCTGTGTCCTGACTAACCTCAGTGCTTGATGTAGACATAATGCACACTGGGGCCCCTGTGGCATCGGGAAATGCCTCCGGGATAATGGGTGGATCTCCTAGGAATGACCCTAGAACAGATGAAAGTTTGAATTTTCCAAGGCCATATTCTTGGTATGGTGAAAGACCATCCAAGGCTGTATCTACATATGGTAGAATTACATCCGTGTTTGTTAGAGGGAACTTCTCGCTGTGATTCAGCTGGTCTACAGTAATTATGTGATCCTCGTGGGGGAACATCATAATGCGGAAGATGGAGGAGGCTATGATGGACATGGCATACATATAACTCTGCCTGAGGAGTATATTGTAATCCAAGTGAGCATCCAAGAATTCAATTTCTATGTGGACTGTCTTTGTGGCTAAGCAAACCAGGACATTTTGGTAGAGGCCGACAGGGGTCGAGGGACGACCGTCGTATGCTCGAAGCATTATGACTGAGGGTTTTAGTTCAGGAGAACCCAAAATTGTCCAAACATTTTTCAACATGATGCATGTCGATGCACCCTTGTCCATGAAACATCGATGAATAGTGATATTCTGGACCGATACTGGTATCTGGTAGGCGACCATAGAAGGGAGCCTAGGGGTGGCTTTGTCTAAGTTAAAAGCTTGCAGGTGTGTATCGGCAGGGTCGATAGCGCCTAACATGGAAAGTAGAGCTTTATGTTACTTTGGGCACAACTGCATTACTTCCAAAGCTGACATAGTAGTGGGTGATTGAGCTAAATCGTCCGCGATGCTATAATTATGGGCCGCTTTGGAGTAGTTTCCTACTCGCCTATTAGGTCCCTTTGCAATCTTTGGCAATGGTTCTATAGGAATATTTGAAATGGTCAAAGGTGCATTCGACGCACTAGTCCTATCCCCTAAAGTAGTGGTGTCTGGTGGGGTGTCGTAGCTACGATTCCGTGTTTGGAAAAACATCTCTTCCCCAGTCATGTAGATTTCATGGCTACTTTTCCCGGAATTGTCTTGGTTTTGCTAGTGAGTGCTTATCGTCCGTTGGTTGGGGAAAGGTTCTTGCTCCTCGGTTATGACGAAACACTTAGTGAAAAAATCACTTTAAAAAAATTAATGGCCGATAGGGAGGAATAGGTAAACACCACAAAAGTGTCAAAACAGTTTGTTGAACCTTTGAACTTTAGCGAACCAAACACAGGTCTTGAACTACAAATCATGCATCCATCGCTTTTTAACCTTGGTAGTCGAGAGAGTAACACTCAACACAATGAAAAACTAGAGGATTTAAAAAAAAATCAACTAAGTGTTGATATTCAAGAATCACCCGAAATCACTGTAGTTGAAGAGGACAGTACCCAAGATGAACCTGAAACTATTCCTCTATGGAGTATGTACTTTGACGGGTCATGCACTAGAACTAACATTGGTGCAGGTGTTTGGATTTGCAACACTGAGAACAACCACACAGAGAGAATTTCCTATAGATTAAACTTCCATTGTTTGAATAACATAGCGGAATATGAATCCCTGCTTTTAGGCTTGCAATTATTGAAAAAGTTAAGAGCCAAAAGAATTAAAGTCCATGGGGATTCAGAATTAATCATAAGGCAGGTCAACAGGGAATATAACGCTAATCATCCCAGACTTAGGGCCTACTGAAACAATGTTATGGACCTTTTAACTACCTTTGAGGCGTCCCGGTTAATTTTTTTCCTAAGGAAAAGAAATAACGTAGCCCACAGCTTAGCTTTTGCAACCAGAACATTCTTAACGCCATATGAAATCAAAGAATGCACCACTCAGATTAAATTCAGATCAGTCGTTCCTGATAACGAAAAATATTGGCAAGTGTTCGACGGAGACAAACAAATAGAAGACTTCATGCAATTAAAAAATGAATTTGAACTTCACAGTTCTGATTCAGATTATGAAACAGATTGCAATGATGAAGAAAATTGTCTTGGAGAATAAGAACTATCTCTTGAGCTTGTCGATGTTAATCTACTGTCTAGCAAACTTAAAAACCGAACATAACTAACAGCAAAATTAGAAACAGAGGAGTTAGAAACCCTACAGTCTAAAGATCAAAGTTTGCCCAAGGGTCTAGCCCCTTTATAAGAGTTGTTTGATTTTAATGATGTGGCTAAAAAGCCAAAACTGGAGCCTGTAGAGATTGAAGTTGAGGAGTGCAATATAGGCAGTGAACTAAAACCTATGATGATTAAATTGTCTAATACTTTACTAGCTCACATGAAACTCAAATACATAGAGTTGTTTAAAGAATTTTCTGATGTTTTTGCATGGAGTTACAAAGATCTTAAATCATATGACACTAAAATAATACAGCACAAAATCCCTCTCAAGGAAAACCAAAAGCCTTTCAAACATAAACTGCATAGAATAAACCCTGTTCAGTTGCCTTTGGTCGAGAAGGAAATCAATAAAATGTATGAAGCAGGTATTATTGTCCCTATTAGATATTCTGAGTGGGTGTCTAATATGGTGTTTGTTAGGAAGAAAACAGGAGATATTAGGCTTTGTATAGACTTTAGAGACTTAAACAAAGCTTCATTGAAAGACAACTACCCTTTACCTAAGATGGATCATATTTTACAAAGGGTGGTAGGGTCTAGAAGAATTTCTTTGCTGGATGGCTACTCAGGGTATAATCAGATTCTAGTCCACCCTGATGATCAATTAAAGACAACTTTTACTACACCATGGGGCACTTTCATGTATGTGAAAATGCCCTTTGGTCTAATGAACGCTGGAGCAACTTTTCAGAGAGCCATGGACATAACATTCTCGGAAAAACTAGGCTACTTTATCATTATATACCTTGATGATGTTACTGTATTTTCAAAGACAGATGAAGAGAACTTAGAACATTTAAGAAAAGTTTTCAAGAAATGCAGAAAGTTTGGAATATCTTTAAACCCCAAGAAGACACTATTCAGTCTCCAAGAAGGTAAACTTCTTGGGCACATTATTTTTGAGGAGGGTACAAAGATAGACCCAAAGAGGATTGAGGCTATATTGCAAATCTCTCATCCTCGAAACATCAAGGAGTTGCAATCTTTCATTGGAAAGATTAACCTTTTGAGAAGGTTCATACTCGACTTGGCTGAGCTCCTTAGGAACATTACAAACATGTTGAAGAAGGAGCTGGACCTTGGAAGCAAAGAAGTCCTTTGAACTGGTGAAACAAGCGTTAACCAAAACACCGGTTCTAATAAGTCCTGATTTTTCAAAAGATTTTTATATTTTTTCATTTGCATCAGAAGATACAATAGTTGTTGTCCTATTGCAGAAAAATCCACAAGGACAAGAGCAGCCTATTTCATTCTTTAGCAAGGCATTGAGAGATGCTCCTTTGAAGTACGACATTATGGAAAAGCAATCCTTTGCTTTGGTTAAGGCTTTAAAAGACTTCAGAGTATACATCTTGCACTCACACATCATTGACTTTGTCCCAAATTCAGTTTTGAAAGACATTCTAACACAGGACCTAGATGGTAAGAGAGGTAAGTGGATTGCTGTTATTCTTGAATATGATCTAGAGATAAAGCCCACTAAACTCATCAAAGATCAAGGTCTAGCTAGATTGATGGTTGAATCCAATTTTGAAGTTCTTGACATTAATATGATTAATGCTTTAGATAACCAAGAAGAATTCTCAACTACAATTGTTGAAGACCATTTTATGAATTCCTCCTGGTATGCTGATATTCTTTTTGTTTTGCTTAATTTGAATACACCTCCTAGTTTGACAAAAACAAAGGAAAGGTTTCTAAAGTTAAAAGTTGTAAACTATTGCATTATAGATAAATGTCTTTATTGGAAAAATGCAAGTGGGATATTGCTTAAATTGTTTCCTGATTTTGATGCAGAGAAGGTTCATTAGAGGAATTTTGAGGTCTAAAATGGGCCTCCTAAGGAAATTACAAAATAATAGTGGAAAAAATCAAATAAGATTTGATGACATCATCAAATTTTAGAGGGAAAAATGAAAAAACTATTTTTTCAACTCATATTTTCAACTTATCTCCCAAAGTTTTTACTCAAATTTCGAGTGGGAGTACTCATTGGATGCGAAATTTAATTCCTCATCCAAGGAGTACCCATGTTGCATACTTTCGATGGGTCCTACTACATGAAAAATGAGAAATACATAAAAAAACGTGATTACAATCACGTTTTTAATGTATTTCTCATTTTTTGTGTAGTAGAGTTCATCGAAAGTATGCAACATGGGTACTCCTTGGATGAGGAATTAAATTTTGCATCCAACGAGTACTCCCACTCGAAATTTGAGTAAAAATTTTGGGAGATAAGTTGAAAAAGTAGTTTTATTATTTTATTATTTTTTAATATTTTTACCATTTTATTTAAAAAATGGTAAATCATCCCCCATGGTTGACATCATCATCTTGAATCCTATTGGTTGTTATAAAGTTTATTTTTGTTGTACATTTTTCTTAGGAGGCCCATTTTAGACCTCAAAATTCCCCTAATGAAACATGAGTTCCATGAAGGAGAATGTGGAGGCCACCTATACTGGAAGACAACAACCAACAAAATCTTAAGGGCTGGTTACTATTGGCCTACTCTTTTTCTTGATGTACATAAGATGATCATTTCCTGTCATAAATGACAACTTTTTGAAGGCAAAAGGAAGCTGCTACTCTTACCTCTGCATCCAATCACTGTTGAAGCTCCTTTTCAACAGTGGGGACTTGACTTGATAGGAGAAATCCATCCACCATCATCTGCCCAGCATAGATGGATTCTCACTGCCACAAACTACTTCACTAAATGGATAGAAGCCAGTCCTTGTAGGCAGGCCAATGATTCTATCATTATAAAATTCATGGAGACTAATATTCTCTCTAGATTTGGCTGTCCTGCCAGGATCATCACTGATAATGCAGCAGCATTTGGATCAAATAAGATGGTTGAATTATGTCACAAATATCAAATAACATTGGGGCATTCCACGGTCTATTACCCTCAAGGTAATGGACTTGCAGAATCCTCAAACAAGAGTTTGGTGAACATAATGAAGAAGCTGTTGGAGGAAAACAAGAAGTCTTGGCACACAAATCTAGTTCATGCACTTTGGGCTGACAGATTGACTTTGAAGAAATCTATTGGTATGCCACCCTACCAGCTTGTGTATGGCACTGATGCAATTTTTCCATCCAGCCTTGGTGTGCCGGTTATGAAGTTAATTCAAGAGGTTCAGTTTGAAGAAAATAACATGATCAGAAGGATAAATCAGACTATTCACCTTCAACAAACCAGAGAGGAGGTTTATAACAAAGCATTACAAAAGCAGGACAACATTAAAAAGCTTTTTGACAAAAGAACAAAGGCCAGCAATTTCAATGTTGGGGACAAAGTTTTAAAGTGGGACTCAAGGAGGGAAGACAAGGGCAAGCATGGAAAATTTGACAACTTATGGCTTGGCCCTTACTTCATTCATTCAACTGTTGGTAGTAATTCCTTTTTCATACAAGATTTGAATGGAACAGAATTGTTTTGGGGTCCTGTCAATGACATGATGCTTAAACATTACTTCTCTTGATCCTATTATGTTCTGAAAGCCTTTTTATCTTTTTTCCATTATAAATATTTCACCCATCAATGTATTCAAAGTTAGAAAAATAAAAAATACAAAAACAATAGAAGAAAGAAAATAGGGCAGATTGCAAAAATAAGAAAGGTACAGCCCCATACCAAAAAAGAGAAACAAATTCTGAAAGTGTGCAAGCTTAAATGCCGCTCTTGAAGAACACACTTCTAATTAGTCATACAGCCTAATCATGACTAATTAGTTTTAAACTGACTTCTGATAGGATAGTGAATTCGATTTTCCAAACTGTTCAATCTTGGCTTATCAGTAGGTAGAATAGGCTAGAAATTAAAGGTTCAAACAAATTCAAAATCTGAACCGGAAGACAAGCGAAGAACAACTCATACAAAAGTAAAAGCGGACGCAGAAAAAAAGATGAAGGAAGTGCTTTGAACTTTCGGATCTTAAACCTTTACATTTTGATTTAATTTTATGCAAAATAATATCTATGTGCGACTTGTTTTTTTATGCCATATATACGGCATCAAGTTAGATTGTTCAATCCTAACTTGTATGCTTTTAATTCTGTTGTAGAATTTAGAGAATAAAAATATTTTAGGCCCCATTTTAATCCTAACAAATTGGTAGACTAGGTAGAGAAACATATGGACTCAATTTATTTTAGGCGGGTTCATGGAGAAATAAGGAGTAGAATTAGATTAGTTTTATTCTTTCAAAAGAACAAAATGTTGTGAAAAGAGTTTTCCAATCCAAGTGCACTCTAAAGAATAAAAAATGTTAGATCAGTAGGATTGGGTAGGTAGAAAGCTTGTGTTGATGAAGATCCATTATTTCTTCATGGCTGCTAATATTTTCAGAGCAAAAGAAGAACATCCAAGAAAAGAAAGTTGCTGCCCAATGGATAAGGCACTGATCAGCCTCCTAGAGAATGCAAGTCTGAAGTTCTTGATGCCTTCAAGAAGGCACCATCCCCAAATGGAGCCACTGTTAGCCACCTGTAAAATTTGTTATATCAAAAGGTGGCTAAAACTTTTTGGAGCCTTCAAGAAACAAGTTTTATTCCTAAAAAATGTTATCTCTTGAAGACTCATTGGAGACATCATGCCCTTGGTTCAATCTTCACTGCTATTTCCATTTCAAACTCATAAATTCTATTGATTCCATAGAGAAAATACTGCTGCAAACACCATTTTTCCCTTCCTTCCACATAAAAAATAACCTTCATTTTACCTTCTCTTTTTCTCATAAACTTCCTCTATTTTCATTTTTTCCCATTTTCCCTTCATAAAAGCCACTTTACAGAGTTTAAGACTCCTTTTTAAACTCTGCTGAAACCCCCAAATCCACCAAAAAACTCTGAAAAAATCATAAAAATACACTTTTTGTATTACAAGCTTAATCCCCCTTGGGCTAAGTCCTAACCACTTCCCCACCACATGCCCTGGCACTAGAACCAATTGCTAAGCCCTTTCGACGCTTATCGCATCGGAAAAATCAAAGCACGCAAGTCAAATTTTTATGTTAAAGCCTCTGATGCCATTAAGCCCTCTGATTATAAACCCCAAGTCTTTCACCATTTCATATAACCCATAGCCCCGCAATCGGGCGCTTAAACATTGTATAAACACATTCCCGATTGCCTTTTTCCTTTGTAATTTCAATAAACCCACTTTTTCCTAAGTTTGGTCTAAACGTGCCCATGCAATGTTTTTTAATCAAAATGGGTAGATTGAAAAGCCCACATCAAAGTTCCGATGCGATTAAAGCCCCGTTTGTATAAACTCCCGCCCTCCACTTCACTCCATATAACTTACACCCGGGACCAAGAGTTGAAGTCCCGAAGCGCTAATCGCATCGGAGAAAATCAAAATGGTTAGATTGAAATACTGGCGCTGAAGTTTTGATGCGATTGGCCTTTATATATAAGCCCTGGGCCTATCTCACTCTATATAATCCATAGGCCCCGCAGTCGGGTGCCAGACCATTTCATATCCCGCCCCGAGCCACCAAAAACCTTTGTTTTTATTAAATTTTTGGTTTTCATGTGTTATAAAGGGTTTTCCACCAGTTCGTTATTTAAATAAATCACGACCATTGATCTAAAGCCGATCAACGATCAGCACAGCATCGCATTGGAAATTTTTCATTGGGCTCATTTTTTTCCCCTCTGATTCATCGCCCCTCCGATTCACTCCCCACAGTCAATTTGATCTGCAGATTGACGACCAACGCTTAATCACATCAACGCCCTCCCTGTCCATTACCCCGTCGATCGAATGCCTCTGATTACATCTGGGTCGTCCACGTGTCCAAATCGGACGGTCTAGATCGCATTTTCCAACTTTTGTTTAAAACATGCAACCCCGCTCATAATATTTTTTTAGCCAATCATAGCCGTTGATCTCTGCAAATCAATGGTCCTCCTTCACCCTTTCTCTGCCTATGTATTAATTCATTTTAAACCCAGATTCAATCCTGGCCGTCAATCTTCTACATCCAACAGCCTAGATTAACCCGACAGGCCTGTCTCCTGTGGGTCCTGCCTTCTTCAAAGATCTAATCCGGTCGTCCATCTTAGATCCAACGGCTCGGATTGAAACTGCCCATCTTCCTACCGCCCGCGCATCTTGCCGATATCGTGCTCGCTTCCCCACCATTAGATCTGAGGCGCCAGATCTAACGGCCGACATTCTATATCACGTGACTTCAAGCACAAAGGTTAATTTCCCAAGGGCCACACGATACAAGTTGTTTTTTGAGGAAACGTGTCGGGCGGGAATGCATATCGTGTTCAAAAAGGCAAAACCACCTCCCCACATTTTTCTCACTAGAAAACAGTTTTTTTTCCCTCCGAAACCGCTTTTCCCCATTTCTATTATAATTCATCGCACGCAGTGCCTACCGTTGATCTCTGCAGATCAACAGCCCAGATCTAATCTAGCCATACACCATTGCCCTCCACCCTCGCCAAAGGATTTCAATGAGTAATCTCAACCGTTGATCACCCGGGCTGATCTCATCCGACGGCCCGGGTTATATCTGAAACCTCGAATTTCATTTAAATGCTTTTTCCTCCTCCAAAGGGTTTTTAACCTTATATCTTCATGTTTTCTTCTATTTTCACAATAATTCGACTCCTTCACATTATTATTTCACCGCTAATCTCGACCGCTGATCTCCTTGATCAGTTATAGATCAACGGTTCTGACTTAATTCTTCCCTCACTCTCCTTTTTAACCTTCTGCAAATGAATCTCCACCGTCAGATGTTGCCATCCAATGGCCACGCTCCAAGCCAAGCCTTCTAAGAAATCTCACCAAAAAACATAGGATTTATTAATTTTTATTTTTTTATGCAGGATTTAATGGTTTTTCCATTATATTGAAGAAAAGCCAAGGGTCAGGAATGACGATTCCCATGCCTTTGATTCATAAAAGAGAAGCCATCCACGGGGTCCAATTTCACGTTTCGTCAATGCTTCATGGGAATTGATGCCATATGGACCCTTTGCAGAACCTGCACATCAACAAGACATAATGAATTAAATCAAAACAAAGAGTATTAGTGTTGAAGACTTAAATACAGCAGTACAGAGTATTGAAGGCCATTTTCACATCTTTGGAGGATTACGACTAAGATCGAAAATCAAAAGCCTAATCCTCGAAATTAAAACACAATTAAAGAAAATCAAAAGATTTATCAGTCATGAAGAGCCTCCACTGCCACATCAGAGGCTAATTGATTCCTCTCAGCTACCCAGAGCCACCTGTGCCTCAAAGCATTCAAACAGAAGCCGAAATTATTAATCAGAAAGAAGATATTTTCCTCACAACCACCAAAGAGTTAATTCAGCCAAGGAACTTAATGCAAAATATATCAGCAGAGTTATTACAAGCATGAAACAGAGCCTTAAAGTCAACAAAATCTCCACCGAGCTTAAATCTTAAATGTAAAACAATTAATACAGACAAACATCTGTAAGCTTCTTCATCGAGCCCCTCAAAGGCCGAGAAGCATTAAGTCTGTATTAATTGACCAAGGAGATATTTTATCAGATCCCACCTCCTCATTCCTTCTATAAATACTCCTGTAGAAGATGAGAAAATGTTGGTTGCTGAACTTTGAAATATACTTGAGCTTGAGACTTCTACTTGTAAATAGTGTTCACGGGCTCTTGAAGCTCTGCTTGTGATTAGACAAGTTATTCTAGGAAGTGTAGATGATTGCTAAACTGAAACATTCGAATTAAATCTGTAACTAGTTTGGAGCATCAATACAAGCTGATTTATGGGATCTTGATCTATGTCGACAATGATGTTACTTCTTATTGTAAATTGTTATTTTATTTCTGTTTCCACTTTGTTCATCTTCTCTGATAAAGAACAACAAGCATAGAGTTAGGATTTACTGTATATCAGTACCCTTCTCTGATTGATAAGCTTTATCTTAATTTTTTCTTCTAAATTGTGTTGTTTAGGAATGATTTAATTCAGTTCAAGTAGTTAGGAATGCTGGCATTCCCTCATCCTACTGTTTAGCTAAATATTATTCTTGAATGTTATTTTCGGGTTATGTTAAGTAGAGATGAACCAAGGAAGTTATGGTGAGCCCTGTCCTAGTTTTATCCCAAAAGACTATCTGAAATTTTCCCTAAGAGTATGTTGAAAGCTGGCTAGTTTCAAATTACTTACCAGATCTTAGACTATTCTTTGTTACCTTATGTGTTTGTCTTGAAAGTTACCAAGTAAAGCAGAGCTAGGAGAGGCTTGTGGTGAGCCCTGCTTGCTAGTTTCTTCTCCAACAGTTGCCTTTAAGTTTCCCTTTGTGTTTAATATGTTTTCTATTGAAAGTGTATCAAAATTTGGCTAGTTTCGAAGTACTTAGAAGATCTTAGATTACTTTTATGTCTTTCTTAAGTGTATGTCAAAAGCTGGCTAGTTTGAAAGTACTTACCAGATCTTGGGCTGCTCTTTGTTCTTCATCTGTTTATTTCCCCTTCTTGCTGTAACACTTCATTCCATAAAATAAACTTTAAATAGATCCTTAGACATAGATGACTTGCCCCATGGACCACTCTTGCCCCTTTTTGTTTCAATTAAACCCTATTATGACTCCATAGCCTAATGGACTAAAACCTGCAATTATCTATCTTTTGGCCAAAGCTTGTTCTGATTGCTTGCAACTTCACACCTTTGAAACTATTTGCATTTTAGAACTTTCCACTCAAACAATAATCATGCTTAACCATCCAAAACAAACGAAAACCCTTGGTCTTCATAACTAGCCTAATATCATTACCCAAAAGCTTTAAAGATAAATCCATCTTTACACTTATTGGAGAGATCCCTCTCCGAATTCAGGAGGCCTAGATCCTAGAATCCCAAAGTGGTTGAAACGATGTTCTCCCTGCAATTGGAATTTTTCCAATCTTGCTGATTACAGGGAACCAAAAGCTGGCACAACATCCCGTAAGAGCTGGTGACGCCCCTAGTCAGCCGAAGACAATCCACCAAGATAAGGGTAGAGTGTCTAGCGCTTACCTGCACCGTCACCTATAGGGTAAAGGATGCCCTATTTTTTTGCCACTAAGAACCACCATCCTACATGAGCATTTGATTCTTGGGCTTCTTGGCATTCAGCTAACAGTACCGAGTATCGTCCGAGTAAGGTAGCCCCAACTGATACTGCACGCACTACGCCTAAGCCTAACTCCCTCTGAATCGGGTCTCTGCCGCGCTCGGGTTTTCTTTGCCGTGAGCTAATAGGTGGATTTGAAGCTCCCTAAATACACAACTTCTATGTTTCAATATGAAGTATGATCAAGGTGACTTATTGGATACCTACCCCCTTGATCCTAACTTAAACTATAAATTAAATTGTGGCCCCTGTGGGAAGAATTTAGTGAGTTTGGTTAAGTTAGTTTTAGGTGTCTTCCTTTGCTTAGTGGGTGAGTGTGTGTGAGCATAAGGTGAACAAGCTCATAATTTGAGCATATGGATATCGGTGATCCTTTACAAAAATCCCCTAATTAAACTATGTTATATTGTTCCTGGCTCAAATGGAAAACATGATGTGCGGATAATGGGCCGCTTTCAAATTTTCCTAGTTAATCTATGTGAATAACTAAAGGGAGATAGCTAATTGTAAATATAGAGCGTTCATATGCTTACCTAGGATCACCAGAGGGTGCAAAGGTAGAAGAGATTACTTTCTTTAATCGACAATTCAATCCTAGTCCTGCAATTCCTAATGCAAAAATTGAACTAAACTAAACAATTTCTACACTAGAAAAAATTAAAATAGCTGTGCATGCATGGTCTTGGGCCACTTACTTGGGCTAGTTTATCCGTGTGAATACCAGAATTTGCAAAACATAAATTCTTTGGAATGCAATGGTTAATTTTCCCTCTACTTAAACTATGTGAAGATTTTTGCAAAACCCAACTTGAAGCAAAACTAACTCTAAGCCTACAGAAGACAGCTAAAAGTAAGTTCTAACAAGCTTTGGGGTATCAACAAAAGTGTTGGCAGATATATTATGTAATATTCCCAAATTAGCATGCACCTAATTGGAATAAGTGGGGCAAGAGACCCATACTTAACTTAAATAAGCATAAAAAACCCTCTTGGTATGAAAGGGGATCGTTCTGGTAGCTGGATTTCACACCCTCATGTGTGAAATGGGACTTTTGCATGTGGACAAAGTCAAGTTTGACCAAGTCAGCAGTATTCATGAAGAGGATTGGATCATCAATGTAAATAGCTCAATGTGAACAAGGATCAGCTTAGATAAACATATGAGAGTTGAATTGAAGACACTTGGGTGTGAAAAGGGATGAAGCAGGTTGAAGAGGTCAACTTTGACCAAATCAAACAGCGTTGTTATGGGAGAATGGCCTTAATGGAGATACAACATAGTTTTTGAGGGAGATTGATCATGTGCATGTGGAAACCCTAATGGGTGGGACCCAAGCTGAGGAGGCTCACATAGCTTATAAGGAAGATAATGGCAGCCATTTGAGGTTAGCTTGATGATTATTGATCTTATGGTCTGCATGACTATTATGCCTTCTCCAACTGTTTAGTTGAGATTCAGTGTTGTTCAGCACAAGGAATTAGAGATTCCTTCTCCTTCCTTGAGTGACCTCTTGGAGGAGCATTGTACTTCAGTTTTCCACATTTAGAGCTGAGGCAAAGCATCTTCCTTCAACTACAACATTATTTCTGTAGTAGTATAACATTTTGTTGGAGGGTGTTGCAGTGGAAGGTTCACAACACCACTTCCTTAGCTTGTTTTTCAGAGGAGGAAGCATTCCTCTCTTTGGGAGATCAGTGAGGAAGATTTCTGAGCTCATTTCAGATCTTGGCACGTGGCCGATGTACTTCACATATCCTATAGCACAGTCCCTTGTAGGAACTGTGTAATTTCTCTCAGTGTTGTAGTAGCAGGGTCAATACCCTTGATCTTGAGCTTGTTCATAGGGGAAAGGGCCAACCCTTCTCCCAAAAATATTGTATAAAGCCTCTTATTCTATTCTTGTACATTTAAAATAGATCTATATAGAGCTACAGTATACTTGCATTATTTTAGATCTAGATATGCAGATCTGTCATTTTATACTTGTACCTTCATGAAGCCCTTATCGCGTTATTCTCCTATTGTATAAAAAGGAAGAGATTTCCAATTTTCTCATCTATTGAATGATTGCAATCTCATGATCTTTCATATCTTATAAATTTTTTCATAAACCCTCATTAAAATAACGCTATCACATGCTACATAATTTTCTGTAGACATAAGTCATGGGGTTTGGGCATTTTTGAGTTGTATTGGTTTGGGGAGATATGTTTAACTTGGCTAGAGTGATTTGTTTTTTCTCCCATTATACATGTGAGATGTATACTGCATGAAATAAGGGATCCAAGTCCCCTTTCTCATAGTTATAGCATAATTTATTGAAGACACCTTTTTATGGCATTTATTACTGCATTTCCCCAAATTTTGCGATCATAAAAGGATAATAAGTTGCTTCTGTAACACTAAATGATAGATATGTGTTTCTTAACACATTTTATGAGTTGATGCTCACTATATTTACATATTTTTATGAAAACAATGTTTTCATTGCATGGATTGCTGATTTTTCCCATTTAGGAATACTACATATTAGGGGCGGCCCAACACATTACAAGCAGAAAAATGCAGAATATAGGGAGAAAAATCTCATTCTGTAAATTGCACATAAAAGGATCTCGTGGGTGGGCTTTCCTGCATGCAGTTCAACCCTGAACGCGCACACTATACATTTGTGAGGACAAACTGCATGCAAATTACTGCAAGTAAAAAATATTAGAAGCTATCCTTCTTCAATCTATCACTCAAAGTGAATCTAGGGACTACAAGATGGATCAGAGGACTTTTAGCTCCACTCTCTAGTGTAGAAAAAGGTCTCCTGCAAGAGATGGCACAGCTACATAAACTTGTAAAACATCAGTGGAGTCGCCAATCTTGTTGTGGTGGATTTGACACATGCGTGTACGAAATCACACCAGTTTAAGGGGTGTGGTCTACCCCTATAAACTATTGGTAACATGCAGAAAGTTGTGGAGCTCAAAAGCATACAATCTAGAGGAAAAAGTATGAAAATGTATGCTCAAATTAAACTAAAAACTAAAACACAAATATACAGAAGCTATTGAAGAGATTCAAAATGATAATAATGCAAATGATGGCTCGAGGCCTCTTCTTATTAAATGTTTGATATGGAGAAGAAATTTTAGTCACTTGCCAAAGGGCCCCTAGACAATGGTTCTAGGTCTCAATGCAAGGATGTTGTTTTTCCAAGCTTTGCCTCTGATACAATCTCCCTCTTTCTCCGTTGTGATGGACTAGGATTATTGGGTGGCCAACAATCAATTCCCATCTATCTCCAGATCTGGGTCACACACTGTTGGTATTTCTTGGGAAATTTTGGGCAACATAACAATGTGATCACCCATTCTTCATCTCTTGGTGGCTTTATATAGGGGATTTCAAATCCTCCTTCCCTCCCTTGGTACATGATGGATGGTGACCCAAGGGAGAGGTATGATTCCATTGTGTGCTCCAAATATTCCTTTGTGTGCTCACATAATGTCTAAGGAGGCACTGGTGGTTGCCCTTAGGTGACTTCATGTAAGGAGTAATTGTCCTTTGCTTTGTCTGGTCCTAGAAAGTGACATTTTTCCACTTTTAGGAATGCACGCTTATCGGGAAAAAAGGTGCGCAGAAGGTGCTCCTCTCGAAGGATAAAGCGCGTAATTTAGCATTTAAGACTAGTTAAAATTTGATTTTCTCAAAACCTTATAGATTTTAAAGACTTTCTTGATTCCATAATGTCTTCTTGCCCTATAAATCCTTTGTCTTGACATTAATTAATGTCATCTTCTGTTGTATGATTTTCCAGTGTTAATAGTTGTCTCCATTGATATCCCACTTCTTCATGATGAGAGCCATTTGGATTTGTCACCAAAGGATAACTTGTACACTTGGGAGGAAAAACTAAGGGACAAATTGATGAGAGAGAATCTTGTTCAGTGGAGGAGCTTATTAGATGAGGATTATATAGGAGGAGGAGAGGAGGCTTTGCAGTTTATATCCTTGCAGTTGCTTGAGGACAAGGAACATTTGGGAGGGGAGGATTGTAATATTCCAAAATTATCTTGCAGCAAATTGGAATATTAATTTTTACTTTTTTCATTTAGATAGATGAATAAGTGGGTAGGGAGACCCATAATATCTTTAATAGGAATAAAACCACTTCTCATGTGTGTCTGTCTCATTATATCAACTAAATAAAACACCCTTGCATGTGAACAGGAGCTAGATCATGTGCACAGGGTCAAGATTGACTAGATCAACAACGATATTATGGAGATAGTGGAGGATTAATGGAGGACAACAGTGTCATTTACAAGGAGTGTATGCATGAGAGTAGCTCCTTTAATGAGTGGGACCTAGGGTGAGGAAGCTCACCAAGCATAAAAGGAAGAGGATGGCAGCCATAGACGACTTGATTTTGATTATTGATTTTGTGGTCTTGTTTGACTATTTGCACGCTTCAACTGTTTAGCTAAGTTTGTTGTGTTGTTTAGCACAAGGGTGTTCTCTAGTGGGAATCCCACCCTCATCCTCGGGGGACCTCGAGTGCCTACTCAACAGAGGTATCTTGAGCATCATTTCCAGTATCCAAAATTTAGCCAAGCTTTAGCCATTATTCCCAGCGTAGACTTCTTCAAGATTATGCTGTGTTGCAGGATTGTAGTAATGGAGGGTTGAGAAACCCAATTTCCGAACTTTTTTTCCAGTGGAGGGAGCAACCCTTCATCGAGGAGGCTAGTGAGGAATATCTTAGAGCTTCATTCCACCATTCAGCATCAGGCCAAGCAGCAGCATTCACTCATAGTGCAGCCTCCTCCAGAAACTATGTTATTTTGCAGTGCAGCTGTAGTGGGAGGTCAAGTACCGAAGTTCTTGACTCTTTTTTCCAGTGAGGGGACCAGTCCTTTACCTGTTGAGTTGATTGGGTACTATTTAAACTGATAGATGATTCCTTCATCCCAATATCAGCATTCATCTCCAGGGAGTGCATAAGTTAGTTAGCAGGGGTGGAGTGGGAAACTAAAAAAGGGCCGAAAATTGAAACTTAAATCTAGCCAAACTATTTCTGGGTTTTTTTAGTAGAATCCATGGTTAAAATCCTGGATGATTCTAAGCACTCCAATAGCTTTCCACACATGGTTCTTCTTCTCAGTAGCAGTAGTTTCTAGTAGCAGCAGTGGCAACAACGCATTTCCAGTGCTTGGTTTCTTTAGTGTATTTAAGCCATCTTGTGGCTTGAGTGCATTCATTTTGGAGCACTGTGTACTTTCATTTGCTGTTGATGTATAATGATATGGATCAGCCATTTATACCCATATTTATGATTTTTTTTTGTATTCCGGCATTTTTCCAGTTCTACATGTTTAATTCTTATTTTACTGTAATTGGAATTCTGCATATGTTCTATATTCCTGTCTTTTCCATATTGGGTATTACATACTGGCCAAGTGAAGTGCATATCTTCCCATCGAGGGTGTAGGAAACAAGAATATCTAAGAGATAATGTAATTTAAATTGTATATCTGATGAAGTATGGATGGATCGGTGTGAATAAAGTGAAAAAAGTCAACAAATATAAGGAAAATAAAATATGTGAAGAAAGTCACCAAAACGGCGATCACCAGTGTGAAAAAACAAGAAAATTGATGTGACACTTATGAAAGGTGAATGAAAAATTGAATCAAAACTTCTACAAGATAATATAAGTTAAAATTATTGCAACCATCAAGATAAATAAGAAAAAAAACACTCAAAAAAGTGATATGACGAAGCGACAGAAAAAGCGGCAAAAGACAACAAAAAAAAACTCACTCGGAAAAGCGAAGCAAACTCCATCGAAGGTTCCTTTATCTCCTTGGGAATGCTAGAGCTCCAAGATTGAATGTATAAGTGAGATTTGGAGGAGTTAATTAAATATATTTGAGTGAATTAGGGTTTATGATGTGCATGCCTAAAATCAAGGAAAAAGTGACACTTGGCGTAAATTTCTAAAAATAGAAAATATCCCACCTTTGGGAAACTAATAATTAATCCCTATTTTATAGGGATTCTTTTTCGATTTTTTTATTTTTCTTTTATGTTTTTTCTTAGAAACTTTCCATTCAAATTTCCAAGGAATATTGCGCAATTCTAGGGAATAGGGAAACTTCATGGCTCAGTGCATTATGTAGTTTTTGAGCTCAAGGAATAGATTGCACAGATTCTGAGCTTAGTGTAGAGCTTCCATCCATGGTTGCATAGTTCTCAAGCTCAAGGTTGAGTTTACATTATCAATTGCTCATTTTTCATCATCAAGGTTGGTTTGCCCTTATGGATTGTGCAGTTTTTAGAGGCAAGCCTTCAACTAGTGTAAGGTCAAGTCAGAAGGTTAGATTGTGATTCAAAATATCGTATAAGTATCAAAATAATATAACATAAGAACAGATGAAAATAATAAGTCTTGATAAAATCATTAATACTTGACGATGGTACAAGATAAACTCCTATGAATAGAAAGGAAGGCTCCAAAATCAAAGCATAGGAAAAATTTTGGAGGGTGGTTGTAGCGGCTACAACAAGTTGCAAGCGGAACCCTAAAATATTGGAGATGGGGTGGTCCATTGTATACGTTACCAGATTGATTTTTGGAGATGAATCAAAACAAACCATTGGAAACATTTGATGCTCACGACTTATCTTGGAAAAAAGGATGTTTCATGACACTATAGTCAAATTCTAGATTAGACAACTCATATGATGGATATTATTATTTCATTTAATTCCTATTTTCGAGAGGACCAAAATATACCTAAATACCACCTTATTTGGACAAGTATATGTTGGATTTTGAATTTATTTACCCACACATTTACATTTGGACAGGTCAGCCTCAACATCAAATTGACGCCAAATGGACACCCATGAAATCCTATAAATACAAGTGAGTTGTGACCTCAAGCTCATTTGGAGATCATCATCAAACATCTTATTCTTCTCTTCTTCTATTTTTTGGTTTTCACAGGTCTTGTTATCACACCCTAAATTTTCATAATCATAACTTGAAATGTGTCAAGTTTGTAATTAGATTGGTTAGATTGCAGAGCATCATGAAATGATAAATTTTATGATTAGCATAAGCTTCAAAGATTGTTTTAAGTTGTTAGAGATGATCTCAAGTCATATCAAAGGAACAAATCTTGAATAGATACTTTAAATCAACCTAAAGTCTCAAATCTAGCCACCTATCAGAATTTCTCTGACTCCGCAGCGATTTTAGTACAAAATTAACAGATTTTGCTGCAGAAACACCTAGTAATTTTGTAGTGAAACTAACACTTGTAAAGCTAAATGCGCTACGAAAGTGTGTCATCATATAATGGTTTTTTGCATAATGATGATTTTTTAAACTTTGAGGGCTTCGAGGTCATGTTGTCAGAATAGGGTCATCATTGAAAGTCTTAGGCACGTTTTGGCATCAGCCACCATTTTCTTAATAAATCCCATCTCATTCTTTCAAATTCATCCCTCATTCCTCACGCTTTATTTTCCACTCTTGTAAGTTTCTACCAAAGCAACTTGCTATCATTTTCATCTCTCGTAGAAATCCTCTGTCATGTCAGCCCTCTTTTACCATAACTGCTCGATGTCATCAAAGACTTTTACTAAATAGGTGTAAATATACAAAGAAGGCCACCACTGCAGAATAAAAAGAAATGGCTACACCAAATAAAGTGAATAAAGGAGGTCTGCCATTCAGGTACGAGCCTACAAGTCCACGTTTAATCATGGAAGATCCATATTTTGTTGAGCGTTTTATAAGAGCAGGCTGCATTCAGTTCTGTCAAAAGTTGCAAGGTCCTAACAAACAAGTATCACAAGACTTCGTACTCAATTTCAAAGGAACATATAAAAAGGTTTGTTTTCTTCATGTGCCAATTTCACCTGATAGTATTTCTCAAACAATAGGGATCCCTAGGACTAGAGAAGAATGGTTTAAAGCTACAAAGTTTGATTTAAGAAGTTGTGATAATTATCTAAAGCCTAAACATGTAGGGATAAATATGACTATAGGGATTCCCAGAACTTTCCTTAAATATAACCACTCCAATTTATTGATGGTCATACAGAAATACTTTACCTGTGAAGGCAGATGCCAAACAATCTACATGCATCACTTGAAGTTTTTGCTTCATTTTACAAGGAAAAATCTGATAGATATTCCTTTTTACCATTTTAGAAGCATGGGAAAAATGGCAGATAAAGTGCAAGGTAGACCTTAAAGAAGTGAAACTTCCATCTTCCACCATGGATTGATGTAATTACTAGCACTGGAAGAATTAAATAAACTAGACAGAGACTAGGCATCTTTCTTGTTTATGAATGGGTATGAAATGGATGTTTTATCTCCAAGGAAAGCCTCTAAACTCAAAACTCCTTCTCCTAGACAAGAGCTGAATACTACTGCAGAAGTAGAAGGGAATCAAAAGGAAGGTTTAAAAGCTACAGCTAAAGATGTGGAGGTAGAAACTAATATCATCCAAGAAGCAGCACGACATCCAAAAACTAGTAAGCATGCTAAAAAACATGTCATAATTAGTAAGACTAAACCTACAGCAAAAAGGTCTAAAAGAAGCACAAAGGAAACTATTGGAGGTTAAGGCAAGCTTGAAGACAAATTATAGGCTATAGAAATTACAGAAACCTCTGTAGTGAAACAAAATGAGGTAGAAGGATCCAAGGTCAAAGGGAAGGGGCTTATGGCCAAGAAATTAGATTTTCATCAGAGGATTCAGGTTTTCTTTTTAAACCTATAAATCCTTTCACTAGATCAAAAAATTTTGAGACTATCACCATTGGAAATAAGCAGCAGAAGGAAGATAAAGAAAAAATGGTAGCAGTACAAGAAGTCATAGTTATATCTCCTATTTATACAAAGTTTACTAAAGAAAAGAAAGGTCAATCTAAAAGAAATATTCAGAAGAAATTTGAGGCAGATTTTCCAGAAGGATAGTTTAAAGATAAGGAAGAAACAATCAAACAGAGAAAGGGAAAGGAAAAATTCATAGAGAAAAATGAAAAAGAGCTTCTTGAAGAATAGTTAAGAGTAGTTAGGGAAGATTTGTCTAAAAAAAAGAGAGAGATGGAAAGATACAAGCAAGATAGAAAAATGATAATGAGGTGGAAAAGAAAGTGAATGATCAGGTTACTCATTTTCAAAAGTCTAATGGAAAGTTCAAAAACTTGTTGAAGAAATCATAACCTTTACACATCATGATGACACACACAAGGCAAAGAAATTTATGGTTACAGGCAGAGAGGAAAAGTCTTCAGAGACAAGTCAAAGAGTTGAAATAAAATACGGATATGATGAAGATGGAATTAGAGAAGAAGGATTTGGAAAGAGGAGCTATGGAAAAAACTATTAAAGCTTCTCATGAAGAAACTACTGGTAAATAAGAAGGTAACAATGGATTATAGACCTTTTTTTTCTTATATTATCATACTTTTCATGCAAGTATATCCATGGATCTTTTCATAGTTCAGATCCTAAGTTTTTTCAAGTCTTTGAGAAGTTAGGCAATTCCGCAGCATATGCCAGGCTTGAAGCCCATTTTCTGCTGTGGAATTTAGGAAGAATTCTTTTTGGTTTTAAGATACTTGAACTAACAGGGTTGAGGAACTTTGAGGTTTTGGTTTAAGTGTTTTTGATCACTTAACACCCTCCAATGGTCAAGAATAGAAGAGGATGATCACATATGACCTTTTTGTTTGTGCTACTAAACTAGTTATGAAAGTAGCTCAAAACTCTATTTTGACAGCAAGGTTAGTTTTGGAAGAAGGAGAAAGGTAAATAGATATTTCAAAGCTATTCTCCATGAGAAATGAAAAATAATATCAGGGAAATGACAAAGAGTATCAAATCAAAATATTTCTAAGTGAAGATATTATGTTAAGGATACAGTTCAAAGATACCAGATCACTATGTTTCCATATCATCAAACTAACAGCTCCTTAATAGTAGGCAGAGCAGCTTCATGAAGACATTCAGAGTATTAGTGGTTTCTTTGTGTCCAGTATGGTTGCAAAACATGATTCCTTTCGAGGAATATTTGGATCATCTTTATATTAAATGTAATAAGTAGGTGTTTGAGTCATAGTAGGACTCTAACTCCTAATTTGAAAGGTGTCAGCTCTAGTTTTAAATATCTAGTTAGTGGTTAGATTTGGTGCCAGTAATAGAGTTTAATGATCTAGCCACTTGGCAGATTGGATGTAAAGGCTAGATGCCTATAAGTAGTGAGTACTTCGATGTATAAAGGGTGGGAAAATGTTATCTCAGCAGACTACTTTTGTAAAGCTTTGGAGTTTCTGATATACAACTTTTCTTCACCTGAGATTCTTAGTATATTTCAATGAGTTTATGTCCTGTATTTTGAAGTTTTTTTCTTCCATATTCTTAATGCTTATTACTCAAAATTCATGATTGTTCATGCTCTAACTTATTTTAAGTGTTAAGCTATGGTGAATGAGTTTTAGGTCCTATTTTTTAAAGGTTTTTTTTTTTAATGTCTTAATGCTTATTACTTAGAATTCATCACTGTTCATGCTCTGACTTCCTTTAAGTATTGAGCTATGGTGAATCTCTTTAAATATTTTACTTCATTACCTTGATGTCTCTGTTAGATTCGGTCCTTACAGCCCTCCGTCAGTGATCATTTCGTTTTTTGCATATTCATTCTTAGGTGTCTCGCTTGTTCCACTTCGTTGCATTTCGCTAGGAGCATGCCATTGACTGACGAAGGGGTCTGTTGTCTTATGTTTCCTCATGCTTACACCTGCAGGGCTATTTAAAAAAATTTCCCAAAAAATCACTCAAAATCATTATCATTTCATTTATGGTCATTTAATGTCAATAAGTGTCTTTAGTCCTAGAGTCTAGGGTTTTCAAGTCATTTGCATACATGTCATAAAGCCTGCAGGATAAGGATGGTTCCGCAAATTTTGATTTCATATTTTTATCATAAGTATTTGAAAAAAAATTTCTAGTCCAAAACTCTGTTTTGGAACTAGAAATTGTTCAATTTTATTTTTGTAATAAATTGTATTCATTTCACCAAGAAGAAGTTTCAATGCAGACCTCTGATCTTTTCCTAAGCTAAAGAGCCATACCCCTGCAAGAGACAACAAAATCATCAATTCAAAACTCAAAAAAGCCAAAAGAGAGATATTGTATTAAAAAGCCAAATGTGAAAATGCAAAAACATTGTAATGTGGGTTATCAAATAGATTTGAATCAAATCTGATTGTGAAAGATATTTTCCTCATGTATAAAAGAGAAAACAAGTTCATTTGCAATGATCCGCAGCATAGAAGTCGAAATATGGAGTTTGGAGGCCGAAATCGAGTTTTGGAGCATTGTTGACAGAGTTTGGAGGTCGTGAGACCCACTTGGGCAAAAGCGACCCACTTGGCAAATGCGACCCACCTGGGCGTTTTCTCCAGTGTAAATTATAACGCATGCGACCCACTTGGAAAAAGCGACCCACTTGATCGCATGCGACCC
Source organism: Pinus albicaulis (assembly GCA_034641835.2). Taxonomy (NCBI): domain Eukaryota; kingdom Viridiplantae; phylum Streptophyta; class Pinopsida; order Pinales; family Pinaceae; genus Pinus; species Pinus albicaulis. The sequence goes on along the minus strand of CM076580.1, from coordinate 1,552,316,896 downwards.
ACTTGCTAACAGAGTTCAGAAAAGTTGCGTTGGGCGCCCAGTTTCGATTTAAATCATCTCCAACTGCCTTCAAGCAGGTTCTAAACTATTGCTCAGTTGATTTTAATGTGTTGGTGGTATCTTGAAGACTTTAAACATTTGAATGGAAGAGTAAAACCCTACATTCATGGCAGATTTGTTCCTCAGGGTTTTTAAATATATATGGATGGTTTTATGAGTATTTTCCCACCTTATATCATTGATATGTCTACCTTTGCATGTATTGTCAAAGCCCCACTGCCTTTACACTCGTTATACCACCATTGTCATCACCATTGTTTTACCACTGTCATGGCTTTTGTTTCATGGTGATCACTGTCATATTGTGTCTCATTGCCCATTGATAAACACGTTCTTATACTCATTGTTCACTGCCCATTGACAAACACAGTCTTATGATTCATTGTTCCCTTTGACAAAGTTTATCCAATATTCTAAAGGCTGCCTGCTACCATTTGTCAAATTTCACTTGCAATTAAAACAGAGACTGTGCTTCTATCTCAATCCACCTAAAACAGAGCTGTTATCATTGTTTGTTTCCTTATGGTGCTTTGACAGTGGGGGTATTTATTGGGTGTTGAAACATACATTATAACTCTGTTTTCACTACATTTATATCAGTATACATAGTGCCAATATCTTGTTCAAAGCCATGTCAGAGACAGAGTCAGTGTATGAGCAAGGGTCAGGCAGTGATTCCACGACTGAAGGTAATGTGCCACGGGGGTCTCATAGAGTTATCAGAGGTGGTAATCATCGCAGAGAGGAGCCTACTTCTTTGGCTCGGTTGCAGGCATGTCCACTAGCAATGGATTGTTTTCGGTATTTGTCATGTTTCTGATTTTGCGAGATGATTGCACAAACCCGGCTTCATCGTGAATTGGCTCGTCTGTTTGTTCTACATTTACGGGATGGCCGGGTAAATCTTGCCGGGGTTGATTTCATTTTGTCACCCTTGACTATTGCTCAAGCCACTGGCATACCAAACATGGGCGAGGAATGGAACAAACGTCAGCATTTAAAGAAATTCCACTATGAGCCATACATTAAAACTGGATATATGAGGTACTTGGGCAGAGTTTTTCCATTCAGATTCTTGAGGGATGAGTTTGCACCGCTGATGAAACTCATCATTCAGTATTTTAGTTGTGAGGGCAGATATGCCCGTCTCTTTGCGCACCATATTCGTTTGTTGATGCACTTCACAAGGGTACGTATGATGAATATTACGTACTTCATATATCGCAACATAGAGAGGATGGTGATTTTTGTGCAAAAGAAGAGGAGCCCAGTGCAGCAGTACAGGAGTATATACCATTACGCTTTGATCAAGATCATAGTGTTACATCAGTTGGCAGAGCAGGGCATCACTTGGGAGGATTTCATTTCTCGAGACTTTTTCACAGTGCCACAGCCGCCTCCCGAGACAGTTCATGATGCAGGAGAGCCTTCACACCAGCCGGACATGCCTGAGGTTGAGCATATCAGCGCTCCTTTGGTTCGGACATATCAGCGAGGCCACAGGGCCTTATTTGCAGCGACACGGTGAGTATTATCTCCACGTGAGGTGGAAGGGGTCTTGCCGACTTCATCAGCAGAGCGAGTATTATCTCCACATGATGTGGAAGGGGTCTCGCCTTCTTCTTCAGCACGGGTACAGATCCAGGACAGGGGCAAGAAGCCCATGCATGATGAGGGCCCATCAGGAGGCCGGGACACGGATTTCACGATCATTGATGTTGATGCGAGCTCTCCTAGCTCGAAACTGAAGGAGATCATCCAGGAGGCAAGAGTAGAGAATAATGACTGAAAAGATGCAGTGCGGAAACTCGGATGGGTGATTAGCTGACTGGGCATTGCATGACAAACAGCTAGAGGATGAGCACACACTTTATGAGTTGCGTCGAATCCGTGAGGATCGACAATTGGCCCGGAAGAGACATGGTGATATGACACCGGCTAGCAGGGATACTGTACTCACACATGTGAAAATTCATCTGGAGAAGTTTTTGGCGAAGGCCAATCGAGACAAAGACATGCTTTGTCACATGAAAGGCCATTATTGGGCTCGCATGCATGTCTGCAAAGCGAGAATGAAGATTTTGAAGAGGAGGTTGCGCGAAGCACTAAGACGGCGGAAAAGGCCTAATCCACTTCGGATTTTGGCTGAGGCTTCGTTGACTGGTCAGGATACATGATGGAGGACCTCCGCTCCGAATTTGAACAAATTCGGAGAAAATTTTGTCATTTTGAAATTTTTAGGTTTTTTTGGGCTAAGTGATTCGCACTCATATGCTCACTTATCCATAAATCCAATTTGAAGTATCAAGATCATCACCTACCTCGCCCCAGCTTGATCTCTGCAAAGGTCTGACCTTATCCCCGGACCCAAAATTTGTTTTCCCATTACTCCAGCGAAAACCCAAAAAACCAAAAATCAAACATACCTATCTCTTTACTAGCCTAAAATCGGTTCTTATTCTAAGTCATCTCGCATTCTATTGCTTATTTTCTCGAGATTGTGGATTTTATATTCTTCTCCTCGTCCCTCGCAGGGTTACAGCCACGGCAGGCCGAGCGTATTTCTTGATGTGGCCTTGAGTTTTATCTCATTTCAGCCTGAGGTAGATTTGAGCGCTAACATAGTGGCGACCATACTGGGAAAATAATCTCAATGGTTTGCTTGTTAATGTGTTCGTTTCATGAGTTTTAGACGGAGTCTGAAGTCACGCTAGGCTTTCGAAACGCTTTTGCTATGCATAAGCGGTAGTAGATAAACGCTGCTTCAGTCGATCTCCGGTAAGCTTGTGAGTGCAGCACTTGATTTGTAAATCACCCCAGTATACTTATTTCGTTCTAGACCCTTTGGATGATTGAGTCTAGAAGTCGAAAGGCTGAAAATAATTGATTGTGTTCCTTGAAGATTTATCCCAAGAAGATCAATACACTGGCTTCAAGAAGGAATACTAGGGCGAATCCTGACCCTGATCCACCAACAATATTTGAAAATCCAAATCTGATTCTTAGGACCCTTAGAAGACAAGGAAGTCAAGAAAGTTCTGAAAGAGAAAGTCAAGTGAGTTTTGGGAGTTCCAGATTGCTTACCAGATCTGCATCCTGTCCTGTGAAAATCATATATGTTGATGAAATTCCTTTTGATGCACGGTTTGAAACATCTTTGTTTGTAAATTTTTCTGAAACTGAATTGTCAAGATTAGTTCCAGATCCATTGTTTACTGAATATTTGCAATATAGATTTGTTTCACATTACCTGGATAGACAGTTGCAAAATTCCATTGTGGATACCAACACTCCTGAAATCACTGAATCTGCTTCACAAATTCTTGGACCATCTGAAATTGCATCTAGTTCACGGATCCCTACTGAGCCTCCCTTTATCCCTACCATTCCGGTTCAGCCTGATTTTTCTGATCAGCAATCCATAGTAATTTCTCCTCCGTCTCCACCAAATACACCTCGCAGACCTACTGCTCCTAGTCCTCCTGTTTCTCCTCGACAGCAGATTGTCATCAATCCACCAAGAGCTATGGCTGCTCGTTTTGCACCTCTTGTATTACCACAGCAGTTGAATGATATGCCCGCAGATTATCAGAGCAAGATCCCAACATTTGATGGCACTCCACAGAGTCTTCCTGCACAACAGCATGTAGACAATATGGCAGATTTCTTTGATCGTTTTGAGATTGATGAAGAGAATGTGAGTATGAGGCTTTTTGTGCAAACCTTTGGAGGAGAGGTAAGAAAATGGTTTAGAGCCTTGCCACAAAGAAGCATCACTACATTGGCAGAACTCCAGAGGCAGTTTTTAGATCGATGGGAGATGAAAAAGGATCCGCTGCAGATTACTTCAGAATATACAAACATCAAACGTAATCCTGGTGAGTCTGTTCAGGATTATATTATTAGATTCAATACAGTGTATAATGCAATTCCAGATGACTTGAGACCGTCTAAAAAGTCTTCTCTCCTTAAATTCCTGGATGGCTTTGATCCGGAGATGGCTTATTCCCTTCGTGATAGAGATCCGTCTACTTTAGAAGATATGCAGAAGATCGATGTCAGTGTTGAGGCAAATCTGAATGATAAAAGAGCCCGGTTGAAAGCAGAGAAAAGAGTGACAATAAAGGAAGATCCTTCCACATCTATATCTGAACAGCACTTGATTCGTGAGATGGAAAAGGTGTTAAAGAGAATGAATCTCGACAAATCAGAAACGCAGATTCGAAATCCAAATTACCGTGGCCAGCAGCAGCCACAGTTCAGAATAAAGCAGCGTGAACAAAGACCACGAGAGCTAGCAGCCCAACAGCAGATTAAGACACCTCTTTTAAAGAATTTCGTGAGTCAAGATTCCGATGATGATGATGATGAAGCAGGTGAGCAAAATCATTTATTCACTCCCGATGATTTGCCTATCTATATCACTGAGGATGAAGAATACGGAGAAAGTTCAGTTGTTCAGAAAGATGAAGATTTCATCCTAACAAATGATGCAGATTTAGAGGAAGAATCGGAAGAATATCAAAGAGGATATATGAATGCATTGACCGCTCAGCAGAAACAATATTCATTGAGAAATCGAAATGTGCCCATAAATCCCATTCAGAAAAGAAAAGAAGCTTCAGCACCGAAGACAGATTCACCGATACCACAGAAGAAAGGAAAAGAGACCATTGATCCCGCATCTAGTAAAGTATCATCAGCAGAAAGGGTAAATCAGTCAAACATAGTGGCGACCATACTGGGGAGAAACTCAAAACATTTTCTTGTTATAGACGGAGTCTGAAGTCACGCCAGGTAGCCTTCGAAACGCTGTTGCTATGCATCAGCGAAGTAGATAAACGCTGCTTCAGTCGATCTCCGATTTAACTTGTAATCGTAGCATTTAACTTGTAAATTGCCCCAGTACATGTATCAAGTTTAGATCTGATGGTTGATGGTGAACAACGGTCAGACATCAGAAGGCTGAAATCATTCACCTGGCGACTTAATTCACTGAACAAATCCAGAAATCGATGCTTCATGGTGACTTCACTGCAGCGAGATCAGTAGCTGTGAGATTTTCAAGATGGACCGAATCACGAGAAGATATGCTCCCATGAGCCGAGATCACATTCCAGGTTTTCCGAATAATATGCCCAAGGTATATTGGTCAAGGAATCTGCCTACGTTTAACAATGATGGTAAGAAAGATGCTGCTTTACATCTGGTTAGATTTCACATGCATATTCGCAAGCTGAAGGTGGATTTTCCTGAAGATTGCTTGATGAAGATATTCCTAGCCACTTTGGAAGGTGAAGCCCAATCTTGGTATGAAAATTTTCCGCTGGCCTGTATTTATTGTTTAAAGGATTTTCATGCCCTGTTCATTGAAAGATATCAAGTATTTTATCCATCTTTAAATTTAGTTCATGACTGTTGCAAACATGCTTCTACTTTTATTGAAAGCCTTGAGAAATATTATGAAGATGATAATTTCATGGATGATGAGATCATGGAAGCCCTATATGAAAATCCATTTCAGCAGCATAAAGACGATCATGAAAGTTTGCAGCAGGATCAAAATTTTAGTGCAGTGGAAGATGAAGGAATGTTGCATCTTGACAGTCAACCGGAATTATATGAAATGGATCAGCAGTATGAGGAAAGTTTGTATACTCCTTCACTTGAAATCAATGAAGACAATCACTGTTTGAGCAAAAGAAAACAAAAGGTATTATCTCCTCTGTCTGAAGATGAGATAGATCAGCTATTGAAAGGTCATGTTACAGCTCAAGTTAACGCAGATCCGCATTGTGCACATGGTCAAGAAGGTGATGGTGGAATTTCTTCCTTTTCTGAAATGGATGACAGTCCTGTAAGCAGCCTTATAGATCAGCAGGTTGAAGATGTCTATATGGCGGAAAATGATGAAAGAGAAGAGCTTGTTTCAGATCTGCCCACAGAAGAAGACAGCATGCCGGAAATTCAAGTTTCAAATGCAGATGTGATAATGTCCACTCATTCATATCAGATCCAGATTCAGATTATAATGACCAAGAATACCTTGTGCTGAATCTTGAAAAGGAGAACTTTGCTGTTGAGTTCATCTGCAATGAAGAAGACAAAGGTATGGACTCAAATGTTTTCAGTTCATTAGAACAGAGCCTTCATGAGGAGGTAATTCAGTCAGTTCATGAAAAACAAGATGAGATATTTGTTCAAGTAAGTGAAACAGTTCCTTTGGATGAATTTATGGTAGATGATAGGAATGTCATGTTTGGGTTTCAAGAATCATCTAAAGTTTCTTTTCTCATGATTGATGAATGAAATGAGGAACATGATAATCTGACTGTCATATCATATGAAGACAACCTACAATACATTCATACTGTGGAAGATCAGAACATTCAGGATTCCCTTTCAATTTCTTCTTCATATGTCTCATGTGTTGAAATGTTTTTACAAGAGGAGATTTGCTCATCTACCTGTTCAGAGTTTTTTGAAGCCCAGGAGCATACTTTTACTGAAGTACATGATGAAGGAAGATCAGAATTAGAAGCAGGAGAAAAAGACACCTTGTTCTTTCAGCAGGAGGTAAATCTTCATGTTTTTCATGATCCATTGGAAAAATTGTTACAGTCAGCAGTAAAGGTGAGTATTGCAGTGTTCAGTGACGAAGGAGATCATGGTCAGCTATGTTTTTGGATGCCTAGTTACCAGTATTTTCTATTGACCAGGAGATCTGATCGGGAGAATCAGTCAAGAAGCCATCTTCTTGACTGGTTACATTGGAAAGCCAATTATACATGATTGTACATATTTCATTAGTATGCAGGTGGTTGTCATCATGATTCCAAATCTTGATGGACTGCTGCCTTTTTTCCAAAAGCTTTGTAAATTCTTGTTTTAAGTCAGTCATGAGTCATTTGTGTTTGGTCTATTGAGTCAGTTTTTTCAAGTTATTTCAGTTTGCCATCGAGTCGGTTTGAGTCAAGTTTCAGTCAGTTTTCAGTCAAGTTTTCATTCAATAAATGTGTCAAAGGTTTTGTGTTATCCGTTCAAATAATGATTCCATCGCCCAATGGATGAAGGCACTGGTCTGCTCTCCCAAAGATCTGTCGTTCTTGGCATCTCCATGGAGCCACCATCCCCATTGGAGCCAATGTTAGAGTCGGTCCTTACAGCCCTCCGTCAGTGATCATTTCGTCTTTTGCATATCCATTCTTAGGTGTCTCGCTTGTTCCACTTCGTTGCATTTCGCTAGGAGCATGCCATTGACTGACGAAGGGGTCTGTTGTCTTATGTTTCCTCATGCTTACACCTGCAGGGCTATTTAAAAAAATTTCCCAAAAAATCACTCAAAATCATTATCATTTCATTTATGGTCATTTAATGTCAATAAGTGTCTTTAGTCCTAGAGTCTAGGGTTTTCAAGTCATTTTCATACATGTCATAAAGCCTGCAGGATAAGGATGGTTCCGCAAATTTTGATTTCATATTTTTATCATAAGTATTTGAAAAAACATTTCTAGTCCAAAACTCTGTTTTGGAACTAGAAATTGTTCAATTTTATTTTTGTAATAAATTGTATTCATTTCACCAAGAAGAAGTTTCAATGCAGACCTCTGATCTTTTCCTAAGCTAAAGAGCCATACCCCTGCAAGAGACAGCAAAATCATCAATTCAAAACTCAGAAAAGCCAAAAGAGAGATATTGTATTAAAAAGCCAAATGTGAAAATGCAAAAACATTGTAATGTGGGTTATCAAATAGATTTGAATCAAATCTGATTGTGAAAGATATTTACATCATGTATAAAATGGCAAACAAGTTCATTCGCAAAGATCCGCAGCATAGAAGTCGAAATCTGGAGTTTGGAGGCCGAAATCGAGTTTTGGAGCATCGTTGACAGAGTTTGGAGGTCGTGCGACCCACTTGGCAAATGCGACCCACCTGGGCGTTTTCTCCAGTGTAAATTATAACGCATGCGACCCACTTGGCAAAAGCGACCCACTTGATCGCATGCGACCCACTTGCTAACAGAGTTCAGAAAAGTTGCGTTGGGCGCCCAGTTTCGTTTTAAATCATCTCCAGCTGCCTTCAAACAGGTTCTAAACTATTGCTCAATAGATTTTAATGTGTTGGTGGTATCTTGAAGACTTTAAACATTTGAATGGAAGAGTAAAACCCTACATTCATGGCAGATTTGTTCCTCAGGGTTTTTAAATATATATGGATGGTTTTATGAGTATTTTCCCACCTTATATCATTGATATATCTACCTTTGCATGTATTGTCAAAGCCCCACTGCCTTTACACTCGTTATACCACCATTGTCATCATCATTGTTTTACCACTGTCATGGCTTTTGTTTCATGGTGATCATTGTCATATTGTGTCTCATTGCCCATTGATAAACACGTTCTTATACTCATTGTTCACTGCCCATTGACAAACACAGTCTTATGATTCATTGTTCCCTTTGACAAAGTTTATCCAATATTCTAAAGGCTGCCTGCTACCATTTGTCAAATTTCACTTGCAATTAAAACAGAGACTATGCTTCTATCTCAATCCACCTAAAACAGAGCTGTTATCATTGTTTGTTTCATTATGGTGCTTTGACAGTGGGGGATATTTATTGGGTGTTGAATCATACATTATAACTCTGTTTTCACTGCATTTATATCAGTGTACATAGTGCCAATATCTTGTTCAAAGCCATGTCAGAGACAGAGTCAGTGTATGAGCAAGGGTCAGGCAGTGATTCCATGACTGAAGGTAATGTGCCACGGGGGTCTCATAGAGTTGTCAGAGGTGGTAATCATCGCAGAGAGGAGCCTACTTCTTTGGCTCGGTTGCAGGCATGTCCACTAGCAATGGATTGTTTTCGGTATTTTTCATGTTTCCGATTTTGTGAGATGATTGCACAAACCCGGCTTCATCGTGAATTGGCTCGTCTGTTTGTTCTACATTTACGGGATGGCCGGGTAAATCTTGCCGGGGTTGATTTCATTTTGTCACCCTTGACTATTGCTCAAGCCATTGGCATACCAAACATGGGCGAGGAATGGAACAAACGTCAGCATTTAGAGAAATTCCACTATGAGCCATACATTAAAACTGGATATATGAGGTACTTGGGCAGATTTTTTCCATTCAGATTCTTGAGGGATGAGTTTGCACCGCTGATGAAACTCATCATTCAGTATTTTAGTTGTGAGGGCAGATATGCTCGTCTCTTTGCGTACCATATTCATTTGTTGATGCACTTCACAAGGGTACGTATGATGAATATTCCGTACTTCATATATCGCAACATAGAGAGGATGGTGATTTTTGTGCAAAAGAAGACGAGCCCAGCGCAGCAGTACAGGAGTATATACCATTACGCTTTGATCAAGATCATAGTGTTACATCAATTGGCAGAGCAGGGCATCACTTGGGAGGATTTCATTTCTCGAGACTTTTTCACAGTGCCACAGCCGCCTCCCGAGACAGTTCATGATGCAGGAGAGCCTTCACACCAGCCGGACATGCCTGAGGTTGAGCATATCGGCGCTCCTTTGGTTCAGACATATCAGCGAGGCCACAGGGCCTTATTTGCAGCGACACGACGAGTATTATCTCCACATGAGGTGGAAGGGGTCTTGCCGACTTCATCAGCAGAGCGAGTATTATCTCCACATGATGTGGAAGGGGTCTCGCCTTCTTCTTCAGTGTAGGTATAGATACAGGATAGGGGCAAGAGGCCCATGCATTATGAGGGCCCATCAGGAGGCAAGGACAGATTTTACAGTCATTGATGTTGATGCGAGCTCTCCCAGCTCGAAACTGAGGGAAGTCATCCAGGAGCAAAGGGCCGAGAATGACAAGCTAAAAGATCAATTGCAGAAGGCTCAGTGGGTGATTAACTATTTGGAGCAGCGCAACAAACAGCTTGAGGATGAGCTCACATATTATGAGTTGCGTCGAATCCGTGAGGACCGACAGTGGAATCGAAAGAGACTCGGTGACATGACACCAGCTGACCGAGATACTGTACTCACACATGTGAACATTCATCTGGAGAAATTGTTGGCGAAGGCCAATCGAGACAAAGACATGCTTTGTCACATGAAAGGCCATTATTGGGCTCGCATGCATGTCTGCAAAGCGAGAATGAAGATTTTGAAGAGGAGGTTGCGCGAAGCACTAAGACGGCGGAAAAGGCCTAATCCACTTTGGATTTTGGCCGAGGCTTCATTGACTGGGCAGGATACATGATGGAGGACCTCCGCTCTGAATTTGAGCAAATTCGGAGAAAATTTTGTCATTTTGAAATTTTTGGGTCAAAAAACAGGTTTTTCAGTTAAGTGGGTCTCGCACTCATATGCTCACTTTTTTTTGGGACACTTGTTGGAGGAAATTTTTGCATTTTTGGATTTTTCATGGTTATTTATGCATCCTCAGACATTACCTAAGCATTTCATCAAAATCTGGATGGTCAAAGAGCTCAAAAACACCATGAAAACCACCTTGCTGCCACCTTTTGCACCAGCAGGAAGTACTTATGGGAGAAAGCATTTTTGGAGAGTCAAATGAGCTCCAAATTGGAAAATTCCACTTGGGTTGGATAGTCAACATCCAGGGCTTTCCAACGAGATATCATGAGCTCAATTTGGATTTCGGGAAGTACCTCAAATTCAGGCTGAAAGTAATGTGACCCACTTGGCTCAAATGCGACCCACTTAAATTTTTGCTGAATTTTCAACTGCCAGATCAGATTTTCGCCTAGTATGGACTAGTTTTGCTTGTGGATGGATTTTTTGGGTTTTTATGATGTAAATTTGTGTTTTGCATGTAAATTTGGCTTGTTTTTATCTATTCTAGAAGATTCACTCTCAAAAGGGTAAAAATCATGTAAATGGATCAGTTCCCACTCTTTTAGAGGCAAGTTGTTAGCTGCCTAGATTGTAGTTCCATGAATAGAATTGGTTGAAACTGATCCCTGAAGAGGGAATTCGACCCCTAGAGGTGGGGAAAGGTGTTAGAGTGATCTATATATTGTAATTTCTCAATCATTTTCAGGGGTTGGAGAGGTTTGACTCTTGGGATACTTTTGATATCATTGTACATATTTTTCATATTTTGGCTAAGGAAAGATTAGGGGTTTTGCGGCACTTGTTGGGATCCTTGTGGTGTTCTGTTCTTGATGGTGTTTCTTCTTTGTTTACTGTAAGTTTCTTCATGTTTAATGTATACCATCCTTTCATATGCTTCTGAACTAAATTGAATGAGTGAAATAAAGTTGAATCCATTGTTTATAGTGCTCGGCTTTTGAATTCAGTTAGTTCTATATGTTTTCAACTGTTTGGAGAGGATCCAAGTTCTTTTTTGCCCTCTTCAGCTCCTCGTCGGTCTAATCTATCCATATATCCAATCAAAAACATCAAGACATTCACCTACCTCGCCCCAACTTGAAATCTGCAAAGGTCTGACCTTATCCTCGGACCCAAAATATGTTTTCCCATTTCTCCAGCGAAAAACCAAAAACCAAAAAATCAAACATACCTATCTCTTTACTAGCCTAAAATCAGTTCCTATTGTAAGTCATCTCGCATCCTATTGCTCATTTTATCGAGATTGACGGAGAGAGCCCTCTCCTGTCCTCGTAGGGCTAGCTACGAGGCTGAGCGTGGTTTGATGTGGCCTTGAGTTTTATCTCATTTCAGCCTGAGGTAGATTTGAGCGCTAACAGTCTCATTACTTATAATTCATGTATTACATGCTCTGACTTCCTTTGAACCTCAAGTTATTGGGATTTTCTTGAATATTTTACTCTTTCATTGAAGTATATGGAAGCCTTTGTTATTGAGAGCCATATCACTAACTCCATATCCCAATGGTAGTATTAGCCTCCAACTTTTCAACCTACAAGCATACAAAACCAAGACACAATTCATAGAGTTAGCCATATATATTTATCATTCATCAATATCATTAACCCTTGAGAGAGCCCTCTCAGATTAAGGAGGCTAAGCCTCAATCACAAGATTGGTTTGAAATAGTTACACTGGAGTTGTCTGATCAACAGCCAATCAGGTACGATTTTTGTGATAAAATTTTGGTGTCGTTTTTGGGGACCGAAGGTTTATATCTTCCCTGGGAAGAACGAAAAAGTTTCACTTCTAAGGTCTGAGAGAAGCAGACACTTAGGCACATATTGGCTGTATTTCTTCTTTGGTGATTCCACACATCAAATAATCAATTGGAAGGTGACTCCACTGCTTGAAGATCAGTAGCTTGTTGAAGTTACAAGATGAGTTCCATTGCAAGAATAAATGTGAGGTATGCCCCTATGAATAGGTCTCATATCCCTATTTTTCCAAATCCTATGCCAAAGGTTGAATAGTTAACTGATCTTCCTATATTTAAAGATGAAAAGAAAGAAAATTCCGCTCTTCATTTGGTTAGATTCCATATGCATGTACACCATCTTAAGGTTTAGTTCCCTGAAGATTGTCTCATGAAGATTTTTATGGCCACTTTAGAAGGAAAAGCATGGTATTGGTATGAAAGCTTGCAAAATGGTTCAGTATATTCTCTTGTTGATTTCCATGTTGCATTTTATGAGATGTATGAAGAGTTTCATCCCTCCCTATTGCTATTCAAAGACTGTTGTAAACACTGTGTGAGTTTTATTGAATATTTGGAGAATTGTTATGAAGATGATGAGTTCATGGCTAAGGAAATTTTAGAGGCCCTTCATGACAATCCCTTTCGTCACCAAGAAGAAAGGATATCCTCTCCCTTGGATGAAAATGAAACCCAGCAGGAGCTTATTTATGAAAATCATGTTGCATCGTCTAAGTTTGATGAAAATTTGCAACAGACATGTCAGTTTTTTAATCATCAGGAGTATGAGAATCATTTAAAACAACAAGAGGAAATATTGGAATATGATTGCTACAATCCTCAAGTACAGGAAAAATTTTATTCTTCATGTTATTTCTTACATCAGTCTACATCAAATAATGATCACACTAATGAAGAAATGGGTGAAAATTTTTCTTTATCCTTGCCTTCTAATCTAAAATCATTTGAGTCCAAGTCAGAAGTTAAAATTCAATTTGTGGATGAAGTTGCTAAGAAAATTGAAAAATATATTGATATTTTAGAAGATAAAATTCAACCTTATAGGCTTCATGGTCAAGATCAGTCTTTTCAAGCGTTTTTAATGCTAGAACACAAAGAGGCAGTGCTGCTACCTTTTTCTTTTGAGACTGAAGAAAGAAACCTTGTTCTTGAAAATCAGTTTGATAATGCACAAATGAAGTCTTATGTTGTTGATCAAAGCATGTATGAGTTGGCCAAAGATGCATAATGTCATGAGAAGCATCAAACAGATCATGTATTCTTTGATCCTATTGCTGACTAAATGGAACAGTTCTACAGTCCATATTTCCAGTTATATTTTCATTATGAAGATAAGATGCATCTTATGTTTCCTTGGTCATTTTAGTATCATGTTTACTTTTGGTTCAAGTGCAGTCAACAGGTTCAAGTGTCAGATTAGATCAATGACTGGCTTCATTGGAACTTTCATGTTGCTTGAGTTTAAAATGGAGATTGTAGCTGATAGGATAGGTAGGAGTGTGTGAATAAGCTCAAAGTTGACTGAGCATATTTTCAGTAGGTACAGATGTTGTGAAACCAGCTCCAAAAATAGAAGAAAAGAGATACAAACGCCTTAGAAATAATCCACATTGAGGGGGAAACCTACAATACATTACATGAATGAACAATTCTTGGATGATACAAATTACAAAACCTCCTTTCTATATATAGGATTCCATGGGGCCACAATGTAATCCTAGCTGACCTAACAATAATAATTTAAGGGCACAATAATAAAAATATGGGGGTTACATGGGTACAATAATAACAATAAGGAGGTTACACTAACAACAATAAGGGACTATACTAGTAATAAGGGACCTAACATGCCCCTCTCCTTAAAAAAAGTGTTGTCCTCAACACTTGAGTAGCTCTAGGTGCTTCTGTATAAAATTCTCATCCTCCCATGTAGAATCTTCAGTGGGTAAGTTCTTCCACTTGATGATATACTCTGAAATTGATTAATTCCGTAGCTGTCGAATTCTTGTTTCTGTGACCACTTCAGGTTCCAATATGATTTTTCCTTCCTCATAAAGTTTTGGCAATATTCTTTGAACTGGAATATTTTCACCTATAACCTTCTTTAAGCACGAAACATGGAAAACTGGATGCACTCATGAAGAAGCAGGAAGCTCCAATTTGTATGCCATAGTACCAATCTTTTGCAACACCTTGTAAGGACCATAGTACTTTGGTGATAATTTACTATCCTTCTTAGCTTGCTTGAGGGACATTTTTTTATATGGTTGTAGCCGTAAAATACCCAGTCTTCTACATCAAAAATTCTCTCGCTGCGATGTTGATCTGCCTGTTGTTTCATTCAATTTTGTGCCAAATTCAAGTTATCCTTTAAGAGTTGGAGAACTTCTTGTTGATGCTCGATGTGATCTTCCACTGCTTGAACCTTCAAATTTTCTGTTAAAGATGATGTGATGGATGGTGGATGATATCCATAAAGTTCCATAAATGGGTTCATTTTTTCTGCAGTATGGAAGGAAGTGTTATACCACCATTCAACAAGAGGTAAACACTTGACCCATTATGTTTGTTTATCAGATGCAAAACAACGAAGATATCCTTCCAAACATTTATTTACTATCTCAGTTTGACCATAATAATGAGGATGATAAGATGAGCTATGAGCTATTTGAGTACCCAAACAAGAAAATAACTCTGTCCAAAAATTTCCAGTAAAAAAGGGATCTCTGTCACTCACAATAACCCTTGGGTTTCCATGTAGCTTTTGAATTGTGTCCATAAATGTAGTAGCAACTGTACTTTCTTTAAATGGATGAGATAATGCACAAAAGTGTGCATACTTGGTAAGTCTATCAACTACCACCATGTTGACACTCTTTCCTCAGACTTAGGTAAACCTATGATAAAATCCATTGAAATCTCCTCCCAACATTGACTTAGAAAGGATAAAGGTTGTAGAAGTCCCGGGGTCTTAATTGTCTCAACTTTATTCTGCTGGAAAACCAAACATTCCGCCACAAAATTTTGAATATCAGATTTAAGGCCATCCCAAAAAAAAAATTCTTCACCCTGTGGTAAGTTTTTAAAAATCCTGAGTATCCTCCTAAAGGAGAAGTGTGCAATTCAAAAAGAATCTTTTGTTTTAGTTGGGAATTCTTACAAAGATATAAGCGATCTTTGTACCATAAGGAATCATTTTTCCAACTAAATGTATCAGATGTACTAGGATCTTGCTACAAATTTTGAATGAGTGTCCATACTTTTTTGTCCTTCTTCCATTCATCTGTTTCTTCGGTTATCCCATCTGGTTGGATAATATAAATGGAACAAAGAAATGCTTCCACCTCTTCATTCTTTCTTGAGAGTGCATCTGCAACAACATTAAGCTTCCCTTTTTTCAGATTATTTCAAAGTCATAACCCAACATATTTGTGACCCATTTTTCCTGCTCTTATGAAGATAGTCTTTGTTGCAAAAAGTATTTAATACTATCATGATCAGTTTTTACCTCGAAGTTTCTTCCCATTAGGTAAGTTCGTCATTTCTTTAGTGCATGCAGTATTGCTAACATTTCCTTCTCATAAATAGGTTTTTGTAAATACTTTCCTTTGATTGGATGACTTTCAAAAGCAATGGGTCTTCCTTCCTGCATTAAAATAGCACCAATTCCATTTCCTAAGGCATCACATTCCACAATAAAGGTTTTTGTGAAGTATGGCGTAGCTAAGACTGGTGCTAGGCACATTGCCTCTTTAAGATGTTCAAAGGCCCTAGTTGCTTCAGGAATCCATGAAAATGCATCTTTCTTCAATAATGTTGTTAGATGTGCTGCGATTCTCCCATAATTCTTAACAAACTTGCGATAATACCCTGTTAACCCAAGAAATCCTCGCAACTGCTTTATGGTTGTGGGGACTTTCCATTCCTTAATGGATTTAATTTTGTTAGGGTCTACGTTAACACCCTCGTGAGATACAATATGACCTATATATTCCACCTCTTATACTCCAAAGAAACATTTGGATGTTTTTGCATATAATTGTTTCTCCTGCAATAGTTTGAGCACCCTATAAACATGTTCAACATGATCCTTCAAAAACCTGTTGTAGATTAGTATATCATCAAAAATTACTAGCACAAATTTTCTAAGGAAGGGTTTGAAAATGGAATTCATCAACCCTTGAAATGTAGAAGGTGCATTGGTAAGGCCAAAAGGCATGACCAAAAATTCATAATGACCCTCATGAGTTCGAAATCCTATTTTTGGAATATCTTCAGTCTTCATTCTAATTTGATGATATTGTGAACGAAGATCCAACTTGGTAAAATAAATTGCTCCATGTAATTCGTCCAATAATTCATCAATCACAGGAATGGGAAATTTGTCATTAATGGTGAGATTATTTAGCTCCCTATAATCCGGACACATGCACCATGATCCATCCTTCTTGTGTACCAATACTACAGGAGCAGAGAAATAACTTTGACTAGGTTGAATTATACCTGTCTCTAACATTTCTGCAATCATATGTTCAATTTCACTCTTTTGGACATAAGGATATCTATAAGGCCTGATGTTTGGAGGAAAACTTCCTGGAATCAAATGAATAGCACGATCATGATCACGAATAGGTGGGAGTCCTTTGGGAGTTTCAAACACCTTGGAATGATTTTCCAATACTTGTTGGAGATCTGCAGAAATAGATGATTTTGATGTTGGAACTTCTAGTGAGCATAATTGTGCAATTACACCTCGTTGTTATTTCTTTACAAGCTTTGTCATTACATTAGAGCTTATTATCTTTCCCAGCTTCCCTGCAATACCCCATAATTCAACTTCCTTTCCTTCTGAAAAAAATTTCAAGAAAATTTCTTGAAAATTAAAAGCTACCGTCCCCAAAGATTATAACCATTGTACTCCTAGTACAACATCAGCACCTCCCATAGGAATGGAAAGAATTGGACTATTAAATACATATTCCCCCATGGTTAGCTTGATATTATGGCATTTTCTAGAGAAATTTATAGTTCCTCCATTTGCAACCATCACTTGACATTCTGGTGCTGGGTATAGGAAAAAATTCAATTCCTTGGCTACCTTACAATAAATAAAATTATGGGTGCTACCTGAATCAATCAACACTATTACCTTTTTCTTCTTGATATGTCCTTCTATCTTGAGAGTTTGAGGAGTGGTAATTCCTACCAATGCATTACACGATATGGTCGGACTCATTTCTTCCTCTTCTAGGGCTGGTTCCTGGTGTATATCCTCTTCTTGTTCATTTTCTTCTTCCTCTTCATAATCTATGTAAAATAACTTATTCTCAACACACTTATGACCTTTAGTGTATTTTCTATCACAACTGTAGAAAATCCCTTTTGCTCTTTTTTCTTCCAATTTTTCTTGTGTCAACCTTGTAGGTTGTGGAAATCTAGGTGTAGCAACACTTCCTTCTTTATAGAAGTGAGTGGTAGGCTTCCTTGTTGCCATAATTTTACATTCAATCTTTCTTGTCAACCTGAATGCCTTCTCCAATGAATCAAGTTCCAAAATGTGAACTTAATGTTGGATGTTATCCTTTAAAGTACCTATGAAGAAATCAATCCTATGTTCCTCTGGAATATCAGTTACCCTTATATTCAATTTTTGGAAGTCCTCAATGTGCTGCCCCACTAAACCCTTTTGTTTGAGATTTATCAATTGGCTAAAGAAGGTGTTGCTCTTTGTATCCTCATAATGTGCTATCATTTCCTCCATAAAAATTGACCAAGTGACAATTGTTTTTACGGGAGCAAAGCCATTGATACCATACAAATGTATTTTGTTCTAAATGTAAAGTTGCAATGCGTACCTTTTGTGTGTTTTCACATTATGGAGATCAAAATATTGCTCCATCTGCAGTATCCATGTTACAGGATCCTTTCCATCAAACTTCCTCATATCCATTTTTGGAATATGGTGGTTCTTCCCGCCAACATTAGAGTTTATGAAGTCACAATTAACATTTATTTTGTTTTCATCATGAGTTTTCTCTACTATCTTTTCACCATTAGGAAACATTTCTTGTATCAACTTTGTCAAAACTTCCATGTCTACTTTTAGATCATTCTTCATGTTTTCCATGTTGTCTTTCATTTTTTCTTCCATGTCATCCATATTAGCTTCCATGTCAGCTTCCATGCCATCCATCTTAGCTTCCACACCTTTCTTCAAACCATCCATCTTCACTTCCATGCCTTTCTTCAAAACTTCCATTTCATTTTTTGTTGCTCTTTGCGAGAGAAAAATTTGGTGCACTTGCTCTTGTAATTTTTATAGATCATGTTGCAATTCTTCATCTTCATGAGTCATAGTAGAGCCTTCTAAAGGCTTAATGGGTGTTGAATTATTTTTACGGGGCATTTTTTAGAACCCAATATTGATATCTATTCTACAATATGCCCTTGGAATCAATTCAAATTGATTCTTCAAAAAAGGCTTATGCAATTCGGAAAAAATTACACACCTTTTTCTTGCTTTTAAAGAGCTCGATATTTAAATTGGATTATCTCTGTAGTTACACCTCTTCAATATCTGAAATTTGGCACTGTGGTAGCATTCTAAATCCTCTTTTGAATGCCACAAGTCTGAGCTGATTTGGATTCTTCAAGGTAAAGTTATGTCCAATCTCCCACAATGACCTAATTATGGATTGCTTTAGTAGATCGAACTTGTATGACTTTCCACGTGTCATTGTTTCATCTTTTAGCTCTGAAATTGATAGAAACGAAACTAAAGTCTGTGCACTTGTGGCCACTTTTTATGGCGCTCCAATTTGATGCTCATAGAGGGAGTTATGAAGATTTTCCCACGATCACCTATTTGAGATGAAATTCAGGAGCCTGAAAAAGCACTACCTTCCACAGATCATATCTCCGAAAATATTAGGCACCAAGCTCTGAAATTTTGTGACGAGTTTCTGCAGGATTTCAGATTCGTGCCCTAAAAATTTCATATTTTGAACCTTCGTATAAAAAAATTTATAGCGCAAATTCCACGATGACTTGTTTAGATTAAATTGAAGAGCCTGCAAAAAGACCTAACTTCTACAGATCATATCTCCAAAAATATTACGAACCAAGCTCTGAAATTTTGCAACAATATTCCTTAGGATTTTGGCTTCATACCCTAACAATTTCAGCTTCTAAAACTTTGTAGAAAAAAAATTTTAGCGAAAATACCACAATGACCTATTTGGAGCAGCGAAACCCTAGAATCCAAAGCTTTGATACCAAATGTTGTGAAACGAGCTCTAAAAATAGAAGAACAGAGATATCAACACCTTATAAATAAGCCACTTCGAGGGGGAAACCTCCAATACATTACATGAATGAAAAATTCTTGGATGATACAAATTACAAAACCTCCTTTCTATATATAGGAGTCCATGGGGCCACAATGTAATCCAAGTCGACCTAACAATAATAATTTAAGGGCACAATAATAACAATATGGGGGTTACAGGGGTACAATAATAACAATAAGGGGGTTACACTAACAACAATAAAGGACTATACTAGTAATATAGGGACCTAACAATAGATTTGTTTCTTCTGCAGTGATCATCAAGCTTGAGCCCGAGGTGAAGGCCATAAGAGTTTGAAGAAGACTTGGCAAAATTTCAGAGCTTTTATTCCAAAAGGATGGATGGTACTGCAACTACAGGCTCTTTGGTATACCATAGGGGCACACCATCCCAAGTGGAGCCACTGTTATCACACCCTAAATTTTCAAAATCATAACTTGAAATGTGTCAAGTTTGTATTGAGATTGGTTAGACTGCATAGCATCATGAAATGATAAATTTTATGATTAGTGTTACACATTATTTTGTCACCGTCCCTGCAATCCCTCGTCCTACACATTGGAGGGCTATTCCCGTGACCTGTGAGCAGTGACATGACCTGAAACCAGCTTCATGGCATCCCCTTGCATAAGGAAAAACATTCCCCTGAAGAACATTTCCTCTGAAAAACCCTAAAAATAGATGTTTTAGCCTTGGCGCGACTAGCCAATTTAGCCCTCGCGCCAATGGGGGAAATCCACCATAGAGGGCGCGCCAACTAGCGCCCTATCTCTATGTTTCACTTGCGCAAAGATTAATAAGGGATGTTTTTTAAAAATAAATGGCGGAAGTTTGATTTCAGCAAACTCTTGAATGAATCATCAGAAGGAGTTAAGTGGTTTGACTCCAAATCTCTATGTATAGGAATTATTTTTCCACCTATCATGGAATCTTTTTTAGAGATAGGGCCTATCCCATGATTATAGGGATCCCAAATCCCTCTCCTCCATCTATAAAAGCTTGCCTTCTCCATTAGCAAGCTAGTTGAACTTGTTAGAAGGAAACTATAGCTGGTTAACCTTTGAGAGCCAAGCCGAAGAGAGAGAGATTCATCCAGATTCCCAACGGGCTTTGTTGAGACATGCTCTACTGTCAGTTCCGCCGAAGGAAGATCATAGCATCAGAGCATATGGTCGTAATCTCCCTTTTTTAATTTATAATATAAGTGACTCTGATTATGGTTCCATTCATGTGTTCGTTTCTTTATGTAATGCAATGAATTATATCCTCTCTGACTGATATATGGTTACATGCTTTATATTTTACCTTGTATGTTGTTGTCTCCTTTCACGTGTACAAGTGTCCGGATGCATCGAACAAAAGGATCGTGATCTGTCAAGCGAGGGACGGGAAACATCATCTTTTCTTCAAAGACAACTACGTGGGATTTGAGGTAGGCTACTTATTGCAAGTCTTGTCTTTTTGTAACTAGGAACCAACGTCATTGCGTGACCTGATTGTTGCTAGACCCGATCTGGGCCAGTAGGGATCACCTCTGTCTGCAGAGGGGATTTACCTCTTCAAAAATTAGCATAAGCTTCAAATATTGTTTTAAGTTGTTACGGATGATCTCAAGTCATATCGAAGGAAAAAATCTTGAATAGATACTTTAAATTGACCTAAAGTCTCAAATCTGGCCACCTGTCAGAATTTTTCTGAGTCTGTGGCGATTTTAGTACAAAATTAACAGATTTTGCTGCGGAAACACCTAATGGTTTCGCAGCAAAACTGACACTTGTAAAGCTAAATGCGATATGAAAGTGTGTCATCCTATAACGATTTTCTTCATAATGATGAGTTGTTAAACTTTGAGGGTTTCGAGTTCATGCTATCAGAATAGGGTCATCATTGAAAGTCTTAGGCACGTTTTGGCATTAGCCACCATTTTCTTAATAAATTTGATCTCATTCTTTCAAATTCATCCCTCATTCCTCATGCTTTATTTTTCTCTCTTGTAAGCTGCTACAAAAGCAACTTACTGCCATTTGCATCTCTTGTAGAAATCCTCTGTTGTGTCAGTCCTCTTTTACCATAATAGATCGTTGTCATCAAAGGCTTTTACTAAAAAGGTTTAAATAGATAAATAAGGCCATCGCTGCAGAACAAGAAGAAATGGCTACACCAAAGAAAGTGAATAAAGGAGGTCTTCCATTCAGGTACGAGCCTACAAGTCCATGTTTAATCATGAAAGATCCATATTTCATTGAGATTTTTACAAGAGCAGGATACATTCAGTTCTATCAAAAGTTGCAAGTTCATCGCAAGCAGGTATCACAAGACTTTGTACTCAATTTCAAAGGAACATCAACAAAGGTTGATTTTCTTCATGTGCCAATTTTGCCTGATAGTGTTTCTAAAACAACAGGGATCCCTAGGACCAGAGAAGAATGTTTTAAAACTACAAATTTTGATTTAAGAAGTTGTGATGATTATCTAAATCCTGAACATGTAGAAATAAATATGACTGTAGGGATTCCCATAACTTTCCTTAAAGATAAATACTCTAATTTATTGATGGTCATATAGAAATACTTTACATGTGAAGGCAGATTCCAAACAATCTACATGTATCACTTCAATATTTTGCTTCATTTTACAGAGAAAAACATGATAGATATTACTTTTTACGTTTTTAGAAGCCTGGGAAGAAAGGCAAATAAAGTGAAAGGTAGACATAAAAGAATCGAAACTTCCATCTTCCATCATGGATTGATAATATTACTAGTACTTGTAGGGAAAAATACTGAGAGGGGGGTGAATCAGTATTTAGAGCTTACTGAAAATATTTTAACTTTTTCTTTACATTATTCCATACGTGACTTTGATGAACCAAACTCATGTATACACATGAATATACTAGAAGAAACTAGCGTATAGTGATATAGTTTTGCATATTAGAAAACAATTTCAGGAAAAATATTTAACTCGGTTTATCAGTGATGCATCTGTTAGATAATTAGTAAATATGTGCAGTAACAACAATATAAATCATCACACAAGAGCAACACACACGAACACCAATATTTCAGGTGGAAACCCAATTCAGGAGAAAACCACCTCTGCTGTCATCTTTGTCTTCAATATTTATTATATGGAAAATTGTTTACAATTTTTTATTGATGTAGACTCATATCAGTACGCAAGCATCTACTTGCAGAAGTCTACAACCCTCTCTCGTTTTCCAGTTGCTACTAGAAGGGAGCTACAACCCCCTAATCTCGTTTACTAGCCACTACTGGAAGAGAGCTTCAACCCCCTGATCAGAACGTCGGCTTTTACTAGTAGGAAGTTTCTATTTCCCTCAAAACCAATGTAGACCACGTTTCATCAATTTTCATACTGGATCAAATAGCATCAATACAACTCTTCATAAATATGAACAACGATAAAATTTACCCAATACATCAACCATAATAGTGATATCATTGTAACCAAAACTCAGAAATAACCTAGACTTCAACATAAATATGTAGATACAAACTCAACCCTAAACATTCATCAACTTAAAATGCATACTCTACTTCGCTTCTCTGAACCTGCATGTATACGCGCTTTCCTTCACTCCAACCTGTGTATAGCTCTGTGAATACTTTTTTACAGAATGTAATTAGTCTTGGATCCAGATCTGAGGCTTTCAGTCAGATATCTTTAGAAATGCAGAACCCTTCATCAGTTAGTCACCATCAACCATGTTTATTCTCTCATCGATCAGATTTGTACATAATCAACTCAGTAGCCTATACAGTATTCCGACAACCCAGATCTATAAGAATACTTCATTGATAGACAACATACAAATAGTAGGAATAATAAAAAAATAACCTCTGCAATAAGCTTCAAAAAATCCTAACTACCATACGTGCCTTTTCTGAAGCAAACGCGCGTATATACGCACCTTTACTGAGATGAAATAGCGTATAGATATATAAATATAAAATTTGCAGAATGAACCAGATCCATAGAACTTACCCAAATTTCTTTACTTGACTTCAACAAACTTTTGCTAGGTCATAGATCTAATCATCTCTTCAATGGATCACACAAGAGCATAGTCATTTTAGATCTAGAGATCCTAAACCATCATTGTATCCATGGGTGCACCATAGATTCAGATCTATCAATTAAGACAGAGTTCATCCCATACAGATATACCTCAGATAAATTTATTCAGTAACAACCCTTACTCATGCACACTTTTCACTATGATCTTCTTCTCCTTATATATATTTAGCCTTTACCAATACCATGAGTCAAAACCACACAACTGCTGATGGTATTCTTGGATGGAATCAAATACAAAATACAATGCTCAATATTGTGGGATAATACCATGGTAATGCCCCTTGGTATCATATTTTTAGAGCAAAAGGCATACGTGACTTGGATCATTATTATCCGCGTGTATATGTGACTTCTCATCATCAAAATTGTGTATATACTTATCCTGAATGTACACGCGGGTTTCCTTCATAAAAGTAGCATATACATTGCATCCATACGTGGGTTACCTTCATCAAACCTGCATATACATTGTGACAAATTATATTTATCATTTCTCTGGCACTTACTGGAATTCCTTTCTCTGTCACATCTGAACTGATCTATAGAAACATCATTTTTAGATATTTAAAAAATAGGTTTATATCAAAAGGAAACTCATCAAGAGGTTTCCATCAAGTATAGCATCATCAAGTAGGTTGCCATCAAGGACAACATATTGCATCATATTTCCAACAATATCCCCCTTTGGACTTGATGGCAACCATGATGGTGTTTGATCACCACAACAAATATATACATTAATCATAACCATTATTCCACCATTATTCAAACACCAAGATACTCTCCCGCTTTGACATCAAGGGAAATGGGCAGATCAACACCAAAACAAGGTTTCTCTTCCCTTGTAGAAAGAAGAGTTATATAGATCTGATGTGCACTGAAATTACCATGCTCCCCCTGAGTTCATGCTGAATCTTCGGACATATTTTTCAATGAATTACATGATTCTATAACCCAACCTAGTATGACCTTTCCTATCACCAAGGACTCATACTTAAATCAAAGATCCAACCAAGTGGAATTACATATTTGACTCAACTCCCCAACTAAGTGGGTTTACAAATTTGAAAAAATCCTTACATGACTGAATATAAAAATTTTACATCATAGGTCTCAACATGACCTTTTCATCAAATTACAGATAGGATTTTTTATAACCGAAACCAAAGAATCTCAAACATGAGATCATAACAAAACAGCCAATCAAAATTCCAACAATGCATCCTTTCCACAAGACAAGTGCTCCCCCTTAGCTTATGCATCCTGAACATCTTCAACAACCAAATCATCAAAGCATCTTCATCAAGGAGAAAAATATCAGAGAGTGATACTAAAATATGAATACTGGAACAACAATATAGATTACCCAACATCACCACAACTATTCTGAAATGCTGACCTAGAGTATTTTTGTCAGCAAAGCCCATACACGGTTTTATGCACAACACCTCATGTATATACGCAATTTTCCTTTATGAAACCCGTGTATCGAATTTAATTTTCTGAAATCAAGTAGATCTGATCTTCTGAGAGGCAAAGGAAACTCCCAGCCTTTGTCTGAGATATTCAAATGCTTCCCTGGGAAGAGGTTTAGTAAATATATCAGCAACTTGTTCTTTGGAGGGAATATAGTCCAATTTAACCTTTTGTTAAAGCACTTGTTCACGTAGGAAGTGGTACTTGATAGGAATGTGCTTAGTCTTGGAATGCATAACAAGATTCTTTGAGATACTAATGGCACTTGTATTATCACAAAAAAATGGAATGGGAGGTGAACATTTGATTTGAATGTCTTGTAAAGTCTGCATCATCCAAGGCAGTTGTGTGCAACATGATGTGACAGCCACATATTTTTCTTTTGTTGTAGATAAGGCAATAGAACTTTGTTTCTTGCTGAACCAAGATACCAATTGGGGCCCATATAGAATGCACCACCACTGGTAATTTTTTCGATCATCAACATTTCCAGCCCATTCCTCATCTGTGTAAGCATGAAGAATGAGATCAACATTATTTGGATACCATAGAACAAAGTCTTGAGTCCCTTGTAGATATTTGAATATTCTTTTTACAGCCTAAAGGTGAGACTCTTTTGGATTCGCTTGGAATCGTCCAACAATCTCGACTGCATGCATAATGTCAGGCGTTGTCCCAGTTAGATAAAGTAGACTTCCAATCATGGATCTATATTCTGGTTGATTCACCTTGGGAGAATCGTCATAACAACTGAGGTTACACCCAGTCACCATTGGTGTACTTACACGTTTGCAATCTTCCATCCCATTATTCTTCATAATTTTCTTAATATATTTTGCTTGAGATAAAAGAATGCCATCTATTGCTTGTTGCACTTATAAGCCAAGAAAAAATGTTAATTCCCCAAGTAAAGACATTTCAAATTCTTTCTGCATAATAGAAGCAAATTTTTGACTCATGGACTCTTCATTACTCCCAAAAATGATGTCATCAACATATACAACTACAATAAATAGTTTATGATTTTCATTTTTTGTGTATAAGTTGCTATCAGTAGATCCCTTTGAAAAACCTTATTGATGAAGATATTTGTCAAGACGATAGTACGATGCCCTTGGAGCTTGTTTGAGATCATACAAAGCCTTTTTGAGATTATGAACAATTTTTTCATCATTTCCCAAAATGAATCCTTCTGGTTGTTCTATATAAACTTCTTCTTCTAGATCACCATTGAGGAAAGCATATTTAACATCCCTTTGATAAACTTTGAATTGTTGAAAGCTTGAAAAGGCAAGAAAGTTTCTTTTGGCTTCAAGTCTAGCTATAGGAGCAAATTTTTCTTCAAAGTCTATACCTTCTTGTTGAGCATACCCTTTACAAAAAAGTCACCTTTGTTTCTAATAACATCTCCATTTTCATTTAACTCATTTTTAAATATCCATTTTGTTCCAATAACATTTTTATCATGAGGTCTTGGAACCAATTCCCAAGTATGATTATTTTCAATCTGATCAAGTTCTTCATTCATGGCTTGAATCCAACATTCATCTTTGCTAGCTTGATTAACATTTTGTGTTTCAATAGTGGATATAAATGCTAGATAGCTAGGAGATCCTACAAGAGTTATTCTTGTTTGGACACCTGATCCCTTTTCTCCCAAAATTTGAGATTCTGGATGATTCTTTTGAACATACCTGGATAGAGACTTTTCAGATAGATCTTATTCTAGTGCTTCATTGGGTTCACCTTCTATATTTTTGCTATTTGATTCAGGAAGATATACATCACCATTATCTTCATTTTTTGTTGGTATTTCCCCTTTTGGAGCCAAGAGAGACTCATCAATTACAACATCAATGCATTCAACAATCTTCCGAATTTTTTTATTGTAACATTTATATGCTTTGATTCTAGAAGAGTAACCAAGAAATATTCCTTCATCTGCTCTAGGTTCAAACTTACCAAGTTTTTCATAATTATTATTGATAAAACATTTGCTTCCAAAAACTCTAAAATTCTTTACAGTTGGAATATTACCATACCAAATCTCATAAGGAGTTTTATCACTGTTCACACGAACATGAGCCTTGTTAAGAATATTTACTACAGTATATGCTGCTTCTCCCCAAAATGTATCAGGCATTCCATAATCATCAAGCATAGCCTGGGCCATTTTTTGCACTTTTCTATTCATTCTTTCTACCATGCCATTTGTTGTGGGGTTCCAGCTACCGAAAACTGTCTTTTTATGCCATGTTTTTCACAGAAATCAAGGAATTCATCTAATATATATTCCCCTCCTCGATCAAATCTAAGACATTTGATTTTTAGATATAATTCATTTTCAACCAGGACTTTGAGGATCTGAAATTTTTCAAATGCTTCATCTTTGTGTTTTAGTAACCCAATCCAACACATTCTAGAGAAGTCATCAATAAATAGAATACAATATTGTTCTCCACAAGGTGAATTTTTCGTCATAGGTCCACATAAGTTAGTATGTATGAGTTCAAGAGGATTACTTGCTGATCCTTCTTTGGCATTGAATTGCACTCTAGTTTTCTTACTGAATTAACAAGATTTTCATATGATATTTTCAAGCAGAGTGATGCTGGGAAGATCACGAACAACTTTGAGTCTGCTAGATTTGATGATTTGAGAGAAGCTCAAGTGCCCCAATATTCTGTGCCATAACCAATTTTCTGAAGATTTACCCAAGTAGCATTGTTCTTTGCAACCTTTCAATACATACAGATTGCTTGGTGTTCTGGTTTCTTTTATTATTGTTTTTCTTGTGTCAAGTTCACATACCACACATTCTTTTGAACTAAAGATAAATTCATTTCCTTGATCACACATTTGACTCACACTAAACAGGTTATGTTTTAATCCATCCACATACATAACATTGTTATCTTTTACATTTTATTTTAGAAAAATAGAAACTTTTCCTTTAATGACAACATGAGTATCATTTCCAAAGGTAACATTCATTTCTTTTTCTAGAGTACTGTATGCAAGGAATTTATTTCTATCACCTGTCATGTGTTTTGAGCATCTGCTATCAATATACCATTGATTTTCTTCCCCTTCTGCAAATAAGGCTATGCCACAGTTCTCAACTTGTAAGTCCTTCTTTATCCATACCTTCGAATTTGAAGGTATATGCTCTTTTGGTTGAATTTTTCTCCTGCATTCAGATTCTCCATGACCAAAGTTATTGCAATAATCACATTCAATTTCATTTTGAAGAGGAGAAAAGTTGTTATAATTATTCTTCTTTATTCTAGTCTCATTTCCTTGCTTTCTTGCTTCTCTGGTCATTATGGTTCTATATGCAACACATTGAACAACTTTATGACCAAAATTATGACATGAGAAACATTTCCCATTAAAGACGAAATTCCTCCAATCATGAAAACTTCTATTTGTGTTTACCTGCTGATTGGTATTTCTCTGATTAATATTTTTGCTATTGTTCTTTGTATTGAAGTGGCCATTATTTACCTATGAAGTTTCTCTGTTCTCTAGCTGAGTGATGGAATGTTGTAGGATGGCTTTAGCTACATTTAGATAGCTTGGTGTTGAATACTGAGAGGATTCTCTGATATATCTAAGACCTGTCTTTACAAAAGGAGAGCGTTGAACCTTGATAATTTCATTTAAGGTTTCAGTTCCTTTATCAAATCTAAGATTTAAATTTTTCTCTTTCTCAATTTCCTTTCTTAGACTTACTATTTCACATTTTAATTTCTCATTGTGCTTCTCCTTTTCTATAAGCTAATTCTTTAGAGTATCTATGGAAATTTTTTTTTCTTCCAAACATATTTTGAGCTGATTAATTTCATCAAGAAAATCATTTTATTCTAGAACATCCACATAGGTTTTAGCCTCATTAGAGTCTTTTTCAAAAGCAATGAGTAGTCTAACATCTTGATCAGATTCTCCTTCTTCACTAATTGATATCCCATCACTATCTTCATGAGTATAATAAATTTTTCTATTGATAAACCGATTTTTATTTACTTTTTCCACTTCCTTTCATTTTTCATGTTTTTCTTTATGAGGACACTTAGCAGTATAATGAGCAACTCATCCATAAGAAAAACATTTAAAAGGAAGCTTACCTCTGAATCTTCCACTACCAAGTTGTATCTTCTTTACAAATTTATCTCATCTTCTTCTAAAACATACCATGATCCCTCTTGCTCTTCTACTTCTTTTCCTTTTGCAACAGCTCTAAAGATAGCTTCTTTGACTTCAGATGGACCTCCTTTTCTCATTTAACAAGTAGTCAAAATACCATGAAGTTGAACAATAGTAAGAGTCTATAGATCCTGCTTCTCTTCGATAGCAGACACTTTTCATTCAAATTTGGGAGTTAGATATCTTAAAACCTTTTCTACTAGAGTAGTGTCAGTTATGGTTTCACCCAGATTTCTCATACTATTAACAATATCATCTAGACATACAAAGAAACTGGCAATGCTTTCCTCATTATGCATCCTGAGATTTTCATATTGAATTCTGAGAGTTTGGAGTTTAGCACTTTTTACCTTTGTATCACCTTCATAGCCTAGAATGATTTTGTCCCATATCTCCTTTGCTATATTCAACTGCATGACTTTGACAAATTCTAATTAAGTTAGACTTCCCAATAGTACATTGACCGCCTTTGCATTGGTCTCATATTTCTTTCTTTCTAATGCATCTGTTGGAACTGATGTTGGATATTGATAACCTCCTTCAACTATAGACCATACATCTTCTCCAAGAGACTGAAGATAGGATCTTGTCCTTGTCTTCTAGAAGATTAAATTGTTTCCATTGAAGAGAGGAGGCCTGATAGATGTTGTACCTTATTTATTACTCATCTTAGCTGATCTTCCTTCTAGTGTTTAAGATTCTTCAGAAGGACCTACTTTGATACCAATTGTTGGGAAAAATACTGAGAGGGGGGGGGGGGGGGGGGGGGGTGAATCAGTATTTAGAGCTTTCTAAAAATATTTTCCATTTTTATTTACATAATTACATACGTGGCTTTGATGAACACAACTCACATATACACACGAATATACTAAAAGAAAATAGCGTATATTGATATAGTTTTTCAGATTAGAAAAAAAAATCAGGAACAATATTTAACTCAGTTTATCAGTCATGCATCTATTAGATAATCAGTAAATATGTGTAGTAATAGCAATATAAATCATAGAATAAGAGCAACACACATGAACACCAATATTTAAGGTGGAAACCCAATTCGGGAGAAAACCACCGCTATTGTCGTCTCTGTCTTCAATATTTATTATATGGAAAAATGTTT
This sequence comes from Pinus albicaulis, assembly GCA_034641835.2. Taxonomy (NCBI): domain Eukaryota; kingdom Viridiplantae; phylum Streptophyta; class Pinopsida; order Pinales; family Pinaceae; genus Pinus; species Pinus albicaulis. The sequence continues at coordinate 1,552,286,465 of CM076580.1, read as the reverse complement.
ACAATTTTGTACTGATGAAAACTCATATCAATACGTAGGCATCTACCTGCAGAAGGCTACATCCCTCTCTCATTTTCCAGTTGCTACTGGAAGGGAGTTACAACCCCATAATCTCGTATACCAACCACTACTGGAAGGGAGATTCAACCCCCTGATCAGAACACCAACTTTTACTGGCAGGAAGTTTCTACTTCCCTCAGAACCATTGCAGACAACGTTTCATCAATTTTCTTACTAGATCAAACAGCTTCAACACAACTCTTCATAAACATCAACAATGATAAACTTTACCCAAAATATCAACCAGAACAGTGAGATCACTATAACTAGAACTCAGAAATAACCCAGACTTCAGAATAAATATGCATATACAAACTCAACCTTGAACATTCATCAACTTAAAATGCATACTCTACTTCGCTTCTCTGAACCTGCATGTATACACGCTTTCCTTCACTCCAACCTACGTATAGCTCTATGAATACTGTTTTTCAGAATTTAATCAGTCTCATATCCAGATCTAAGGCTTTTAGTCAGATATCTTTAGAAAAGTAGAAACCTTCATCAGTTAGTCATCATCAACCATTTTTATTCTCTCATTTATCAGATTTGTACATAATCAACTCAGCAGCCTATATAGTATTAAAACAGCCCAAATCTACTAGAAGACTTCATTGACAGACAGCGGACAAATAACAAGAATAATAATAAAGAAAACCTCTGGAATAAGATTCAGAAAATCCTAATTGCCATATGCGCCTTTTCTGAAGCAAACCCGCGCATATACACGCTTTTACTGAGATGAAATAGCATATATATCTGTAAATATAAGCTCTACAAAATGAAATAGATCCATAGAACTTACCCATATTTCTTTACTTGACTTCAAAAAACTTGTGCCAGGTCATAGATCTAATCATCTCTTCAATGGATCACATAAGAGCATAGTCATTTCAGATCTAGAGATCCTAAACCATCATTATATCCATGGGTGCAACATAGATTCAGATCTATCAATTAAGATAGAGTTCATCCCATACAAATATACCTTAGAGAAATTTATTCAGTAACAACCCTTGCTCAAGCACACTTTGCACTATGATATTCTTCTCCTTATATATATTTAGCCTTTACCAATACCATGAGTCAAAACCACACAACTGCTGATGGTATTCTTGGATGAAATCAAATAGACAATAAAACGCTCAATACTGTGGGCTAATACCCTGGTAATGCCCCTTGGTATCATAATTTTAGAGGACAAAAGGCATATGCGACTGGGATCGTTCTTATCCGCCTGTATATGCAACTTCTCATCATTAAAACTACATATATACTTATCCTGAATGTATATATGGGTTGCCTTCATAAAAGTGGCATATACATTGCATCCATATGCGAGTTTCCTTCATCAAACCTACGTATACATTGTGACAAATTATATTTATCATTTCTCTGCCACTTACTAGAATTCCTTTCTCTGTCACATATGAACTAATCTGTAGAAACATCATTTTTACATCTTTAACAAATGTTGGGTATGTGTTATATTATTTCGATGACTAAGCACGCGTAGGGGGGTAAGAGGGGGGGCGATAGCCCCCCTTTGTGCTAGACGCAACGAGGGGGTCACAGGGGGGGCGGTAGCCCCCCCTGTCAGGGTCCGGGGCAGCGCCCCGACAACAATTTTTGGTCCTTAATTTCTGGTGAGTAGTCTGCGCCCATGGTTTTGTGCATGGTTTTGCACATGGTTTTGGGGTACGATGGTTTTCGGCCCCTGGTATTTTGTAGATCCGGTCAAGGGAACTACAGTTATGTTCTAATACAGGGTTTATGGATTGGGGTTTATGTATGCTTCAGCATGTATATATATGTGTTGTAACACTAAAAGGAATATAATGAAAAATCAAGCCAGTCATCCTGATTTGGGATCCAGGGGAAAATCTATGTGTTTATCTGTTTTATGTTTTATGCTCTCGCTATTTTTTATATTTTGTTATAAGATTCGTGTGTGGATAATTTTTGTTCAGGGTTAAAACCTACATTTGGTATCAAAGCTGTTTCGGCTTCAAGGGGACGCCTTTGCTGCTGAGGGTTTTTTTCTCGGGCCTGAGGTAGACCCTGTTCAGTGGGAGATCTGCGGGATCTATTCTTGCGGTGAAAGAAGATGGCGAGCGGCGGAAATATAGAGATCGAGAAATTTAATGGTCAGAGTTTTGAGTTGTGGAAGCTCAAGATGGAGGATCTGTTGGTGGATAAAGATCAGTGGATCGTGGTAGATCCAGGTACTAAACCAACAGTAACGTTAGATGAAGACTAGAAGAAACTGGATCAGAAGGCTAAGAGCACAATACGATTGTGTGTCTCAGATTCAGTATTGTTGAATGTATCTGGGGAAGCTACGGCAAAGAATTTGTGGGAAAAACTTGGGACTTTGTACCAATCTAAGTCTCTGGTGAATAAGTTGTTCCTGCGGAAAAAGCTGTATAACCTGAGGATGAAGGATGGAGACTCGGTGACAGAGCATCTGAACGCCTTCAATACTATGGTAAGTCAGCTGTCATCTGTTGATATTAAAATCTCAGATGAAGATAAGTGCATCAGTTTGTTGTGTTCTCTACCAGACTCGTGGGACAGTCTGGTTATTGCAATAGGTAGCAATACAACTACCTTGAATTTTGATGACATTGTCTGAGCCTTGTTGTCGGAGGAAATGAGACGGAGAAATATGGAGGGCCAGAATGGAGATGCCTTATCTGTACGAGGAAGGTCCCAAAACAGAAACAAGAATAAGGTTTCGAGTGGGAGATCCAAATCTAGAGGGAGATCTAAATCTCCTGGAAAGTTTGTAAAGGTATGTTGGAAATGCGGAAAGGAAGGGCACTACAAAAAGGACTGCAGATCTAAAGCTCCTGAGAAAGGAAAGGGATCTGATGATGCTCCTTCTGCAGAGGCAAAAACCACCTCGGATGAAGATGGGGATGTGTATTTGGCTTCTTCTTCAAATACACATGTAGATCATGAGTCATGGTTGATTGACTCAAGTGCATCCTTTCACTTCACTCCCCATCGGGAGTGGTTCTGCGAGTATGAGAAATATGATGGTGGTGATGTCTTCCTAGGGGATGATAGGAAGGCCAGAATTGTCAGACGTGGAAAGGTCAAGCTGAAGCTACAAGGTGGAAGGATTAGAACACTTCCTGGTGTTCTGCATATTCCTGCATTAGCCAGAAATCTGATTTCTGTAAGCAAGATGGATGATGCAGGTATAAAAACAGTGTTTGACAAACATGCTTGCAAGATGGTTCAGGGAGCACTAGTATTAATGCGGGGAGTTCAGACTGGAACTCTATACAAGCTAGAAGGTAGCACTGTTATTGATGGGTGTAACAGCTCTGTGGTTCCTGAAAGTGGAGCGGAAAGCCTAGCTATCTTTGGAGAAAAGACCATGCTATGGCATCAAAGGCTTGGACATATTGGAGAGAAGGGCCTTCAGATACTGCATATAAATGGTATGGTAGAAGGTATGTCTAATTGTTCTATGGATTTCGATTTCTATGAACATTGTGTATATGGGAAGCAAAATCGGGTGAGTTTTCCTTCTGGTGCTAAGAGGGCGAACAAGATATTAAAACTTGTGCATAGTGATGTGTTTGGACCTGTGTCAGTTCCTTCACTGGGAAAGTCTATGTACTATGTTTCATTCATAGATGACTTCTCAAGAAATACATGGATATATTTCTTGAGGAATAAATATGAAGTCTTTGACAGATTTAAAGAATTTGAGGCTCTGGTGGAAAACCAGACAGAGAAGAAGATAAAGGTGCTGAGGACATATAATGTTGGGGAGTTCTGCAAGAAGGAATTTGAAGAGTTATGTAAGAAGTGTGGTATAGAATGACAGAAGACTACTCCATACACACCTCAGAAAAATGGAGTTGCAAAAAGAAAGAATAGAACACTGATGGAAAAGGCAAGAAGCATGCTCAGTGGTACCGGGTTAGGACAAGAATTCTGGGCAGACGCAATGGAGACTGCATGCTATTTGTTTAACAGATCACCTTCATCAGTGTTGGAGGATAAGACTCCACATGAGGTATGGACTGGTAAGAAACCCTCTCTTTCACATCTAAGGGTATTTGGATGTGATGCACGTGTACATGTTCCAAAGCAGAAAAGGACCAAGTTGGATAATAAATCTAAAAGGTGCATCTTTATTGAGTATAAGGATGGTTTAAAAGGTTACAAGCTTTGGAACCCGGAAACAAGGAAGGTTATGTACAGCTGAGATGTGGTGTTTAGAGAGGTGAAAAATGTTGTTAAACATGAAATCATACCAAAGGAACCTGAGAAGATAGAGTTTGAACTAAAGGAGGATGAATCAAACTCTACAACAGAAGAAGACTCAGAAGGGGAAGAGCCACAAACTCCAGTCGTGAGAAGATCAGCTCGGGAAAGAAGACAACCAGAAAGGTATAGTCCATCTGCTTTCTATTCAAATTTTTCCTTAACCATAACTAATGATGATCCCAGAACTATCAGGGAGGCAGTAGATTCAGAGGATGGAAAACTCTGGAAGGAGGCCATGGTTGATGAAATGGCATCCTTACACAAAAATGAGGCATGGGATCTGGTGGAGTTGCCGGCTGGAAGGAAGCCCATCGGGAGAAAATGGGTGTTTAAAAATAAGATGAATGTAGAATGCAAGGTGGAGAAATACAAATCTCGGTTGGTAGCAAAAGGTTATTCCCAGGTGCCGGGAATTGATTTTGGTGATATTTTTTCTCATGTTGCCAAAGTTACTTCTATTAGATTACTTTTATCTGTTATTGCTGCATTTGATTTTGAGATAGAACAGATGGATGTGAAGACAGCATTTCTTCATGGGGATCTAGAAGAGGAGATATAAATGAAGAAACCTGAAGGATTTATGGTGAAGGGTAAGAAAGAATTGGTATGCAGGTTGAAGAAGTCTCTATATGGGTTAAAACAGTCACCAAGGATGTGGTATGAGAAATTTTATACCTATATACGGGGACTTGGCTTCACCAGAAGCAAGGAGGATCATTGTGTTTATTTTAAATTAATTGGTGACCATATTATTTATTTGGTCTTGTATGTGGATGATATGTTGTTGATTGGAAATGACAAAGAAATTATCCAAGATTTGAAGACCCAACTGTTCTCCAAATTCGACATGAAGGATCTTGGTGCTGCAAACTATATTTTTGGCATGGAAATTAAGAGAGATTGGGCAAAGAGGAAGCTCTGGTTAAACCAGAGGAAGTATGTCGAGACTATATTGCAGAGGTTCAATATGCAGGATAGTAAACCGGTGAATGTTATGATTCCTGTAGGTACAAAGCTGTCTGCTGAACAGTGTCCCAAGACACAAGAAGAAGAGGAGAATATGTCCCGTGTTCCATATGCAAGTGCAGTGGGTAGCCTGATGTATGCAATGGTCTGTACTAGACCAGACATTGCACATGCAGTGGGAGTATTGAGCAGGTTTATGTCAAACCCAGGGAAGGAGCATTGGACAGTAGTGAAACGGGTTTTAAGATATTTACGTGGCACTAGTGATTATGGCTTGTGCTACCAGGGAAGACCAGGATTGGAAAGAATTTTGGACATTCGTGGTTTTGTTGATGCAGACTGGGCTGGAGATCTGGACCAAAGAAGATCTACAAGTGGGTATGTGTTTAGCCTATTTGGAGGTGCAGTCAGTTGGATGAGTAAAAGACAGTCTGTAGTGGCTCTTTCAACTACAGAGGCAGAATACATAGCAGCCACTCATGTAAGCAAGGAAGCATTTTGGTTGCAGAGATTGTGTTCAAGTATGGGGTTGGTACAGCAAGCTATAAGGATAGACTGTGATAGCCAAAGTGCAATTTTCTTGGCTAAGAACCATGCTTATCATTCAAAGACAAAGCACATTGATGTTCAATATCACTTTGTTAGAGATATGGTTGAGGCTAAAAGGGTGTTGCTGGTAAATGTGGACACTTTGAAGAATGTTGTAGATGCATTGACGAAGTCTGTGACCACTCAGAAGTTCTCTTGGTGTAGAGAAACAATGGGTGTTGAAGAATTGGGCCAATGACTAAGTTCTCCTATGGCCCCCTACGGAAAGACAACAACAAGTGGGAGAATTTTGGGTATGTGTTATATTCTTTCCATGGTTTTGAGAATGTTGGGTCCGCGCCCATGGTTTTGTGCATGGTTTTGTACATGGTTTTGGGGTACGATGGTTTTCGGCCCCTGGTATTTTGTAGATCTGGTCGAGGGAACTACGGTTATGTTCTAATCCAGGGTTTATGGATTGGGGTTTATGTATCCTTCAGCATGTATATATATGTGTTTTAACACTAAAAGGAATATAATGAAAAATCAAGCTGGTCATCCCGATTTGGGATCCAAGGGAAAATCTCTGTGTTTATCTGTTTTATGTTTTATGCTCTCGCTATTGTTTATTTTCTGTTATAATATTTGTGTGTATATAATTTCTGTTCAGGGTTAAAACCTACAAAAAATAGGTTGCTATCAAAAGGAAGCTCATCAAGAGGTTTCCATCAAGTACAACATCATCAAGTAGGTTTCCATCAAGGACAACATATTGCATCATATTGCCAACAGTACTGGAAGAATTAAATAAACTAGACAGAGACTAAGCATATTTCTTGTTTATTAATGGGTATGAAATGGATGTTTTATCTCCAAGGAAAGCCTCTAAAATCAAAACTCCTTCTCATATACAAGAGCTAAATACTACTACAGAAGTAGAAGGGAATAAACAAGAAGGTTTAAAAGCTACATCTCAAGATGTGGAGGTAGAAACTAATTTCATACAAGAGGCAGCACCACATCTAGCAACTAGTAAGCATGCTAAAAAACATGTCATAATTAGCGAGACTAAACCTGCAGCAAAAAGGTCTAAAAGAAGCACAAAGGAAACTATTGGAGGTAAGGGCATGCTTGAAGACATATTATAGGATATAGACATTGCAGAAACCCCTGTAGTGAAAGCAACTGAGGTAGAAGGATCTAAGGTCAAAGGGAAGGGTCTTATGGCCAAGAAATTAGATTTTTCATCAGAGGATTCAGGTTTTCTTTTTAAACCTAGAAATCCTTTCACTAGATCATAGATTTCTGAGACTATCACCATTGGAAATAAGCAGCAGAAGGAAGATAAAGAAAAAAGGGCAACAGTACAAGAATTCATAGTTATATCTCCTATTGAGACTAAGGTTACTAAAGAAAAGAAATTTCAATCTAAAAGAAAGATTCAGAAGAAATCTGAGGTAGATTTTCCAGAGGGACAGTTTAAATATAAGGAAGGAACAGTCAAAGAAAGAAATGGAAAGGAAAAAGTCATAGAGAAAACTAAAAAAGAGCTTCTTGAAGAACAATTAAGAGCAATTAGGGAAGATTTTTCTGAAACAAAGAGAGAGCTCGAAAGATAAAAGTAAGATAGACAAATGATAGATGAGGTGGAAAAGAAAGTGAATGATCAGGTTACTCATTTTGAAAAGTCTATTGGAAAGGTCAAAAACTTGTTGAAGAAATCACAGCCTTTATGCATCATAATGACACACACAAGGCAAATAAATTTATAGTTACAGGTAGAGAGGAAAAGTCTTCTATAGTATCCCCAAAAGGGAACAAGCAATAATACAAAAGAAGACTACTAAAAAATAATGTAGTTAAGCCAAATTAAGCAGGAGGCCAATATGGAGGCTTAATATTATCATTTATATCATAAAATCAGAGTTATATTGAAGCCCTTACAGTATATAAAAAAAATAAGAATGCATTACATGAAGAAATGCTAAAAAATAAGAGGCTGCAACCATATGATGTGACTGTACAAGCTTGACAGCGTTATTTTATCAGCTGAAAGGAGTTGTAGATTACACTTTAGATCTAGAGAAGATCTATGTACAAAATGATAGATATATATTAGATTTGTACACTATAGAGTCTCCTCTTCAAATTACCCTTATGGTTTTCAACAACAAGTGAAGTACATGGAGTAGATTTGAGATCTAATGCAGCAAATCTACAGAATGATTCATAATTTCTGAAGGAAATACATTAGTATTTAGAACATATATGAATGGAACATGGATTAGATCTATAATCCACGGATCACCACAGTGAAGGGAAGATTCCCAACACTAGAGATCTCTCCTCCTTGATGTGCCAAAACAGCCTGCAACTTTCTCCTTGCAAATAACACAGTACTGGAAGATGGACTGCTCTGTAGGCTCTAGAACATGGTGAGGCCTCAAGCCAAGATCTGAAAATGGACTCTCCTCATCCAATACTCTCTTTCCAGGGGGATAGAAGGCTTTCCCAATGAAAAGAGGCACTAGAATGGCCTAGATCTGAGTAGATATAGCCTCCACTTGCTATATCTTACAAAGACAACCAAACCCTCAACATGATATACATTTTATTTGGAAGAAGAGCTTTTTCAAATGCCTGAAATTGGTCAAGAAATGCAAGACTCCTCCAAGAGCTTCTCAATGGAAGAGGTGGGATTCCCGATTAGGAACACCCTGGTGCTAAACATCACTATTCTCTGTTAAACAGCCAAGAGAATAAGAAATTTCTAAATAGACAAAATCTTCAGAAATAATATGTTCATCAGCAACCTTCTCATGTTTTCCTCCTCTTCCTTTTATAGGATAGAAACCTTTCCAACCCCTAAACCATCTCAATGATTTAGCTTCGTTCACATGTGTATCCTCCAACTAAAACTGCGTTGTGCCTCAAGGAGGTTTAATGTATCTAGACAACGTTGTTGATTTGGTCATGGTTGACCCAGTCAAATAGCTCAACCCCTTTCACACATAAGGGTGTTTTTATTAAGATAGCCCACATTTGTCTTTTCTCACATGTGGCATTGATTTATTCACTATTTTAGGAGTTTTCGTTGTCCTCTTTTACATATTTATTCCTGCAATAAGAAAATGAGACAAAATTGTATATTCCCATTAGCTTAGGCTAATTGTGAATATTACAGTCCTCCCCTCCAAATTATTGCTTTTCCTCAAGCAACTGATAGGGTGAGTGTGGCAATACTTCTCCTCCTTCATTGGTGACACCATCAAGAATCAATCTTTCTTCATAAGCTAAGTGTTCACCAATCCAACCCTCCATGAATTGTTCCTCCAAATTCATCATGAGATGTACATAATCCATCCCACAAGGAGTTAAGAACTCAAATGAAACAAACATGGTTGAACCAATACTCTCTCTAAAACATGTAGCATAAGGTACATAGAGAGTCTCCATCCCATGTGGCACATACAAACCTCCCATATTCCCTCCATACAATCCCATAAAAAGTACCACTAGATCATCAAGGTATGGAAGAAAAATCACATATACACAACAAAAATTTGAACATGAGGAGGTGGGTTATAGCCCCACATATGGTGCCAGTGCAATGCATCTCCTGCCTGCATCAGATCAAGGTATGGTAAGTGGTTTCCCCACCACTTACTTGTTGTACATGTCATCTCACCATGGCTGAAAATGTGAGATATGTTTGGTGCTTTTGGGAAGCACCTGTTACACCATTTTTTGGTCATCTAACCTATTATCATTAGATGGACCCAAATACACCATGTAAGACCAATTTTATGCTAAGTAAAATTGCTTTCACTATGAAAATAACTTAGTAAACAAACTTTATTAAGTTGTTTATGGTCTAAACACGAAACCCCATGAGGAAATATTAAATAAATCTACATTTTTTTGATGTTCCTCAAGGAATAATTAGTTAAACAACAATTTAATTAATATTCCTGGTTATATTTAACCCAAAACAAGGAAATTATTTAGATAAATCATTATAATCTTATTATTTTCTAAGGATAATCATTTAAACCTTATTTAAATAATATTCTTTGTTAAATATGACTAAATCACCCTTAAATAATTAAATAAATCATTATTTATTTAATTATTACTCAACCTCATCCTTAAAATGATAAATAAATCATTTATTTATATATTATTTACAAATAAAGGGATTTGACCCAAGTCAAACTCCTTTTCCCTCCAACAAATATAATAAAATATTCCATCAAAGTTGGATCTTGATTTGGTTAATAATATTTTAATTATGCACCAATATATAGAATAACTCAATATTTTGTTATAAATAGAAGGGTTTTCCCATTCATTTACCACCTTTTGTTGCCTAAAGATAACGCTGGATCTATACTTTTGGTCTGACGTTGATCCACCATCATAGTCATATTTTGCTACCATTTTTGTCTAGGTTTTCTACACCATCAAGAGAGAGGAATTTTAGATATGATGTGCTGAGGACTTACAAGAACCCATCCCATTGAGGAGAACTGGTAACACCCTTCTGTGTTTTCCTCCCAGGTTCCATTAATACAAAATTCATTCAACATATTCTTGTCTTGTCTATTGGATGCATGGAGTAAAACTTGTTTTTTCTACTGCTTAATGTCTTTTAATGCATAGATCTAGATTTTTGTAGCATTTATCTTGATCACCTAACTATAGATTTGAGGATATTGGAAGCCATAATTTCTGTTAGGGTTGTTTTTTATGCACAACTAAACTGGTCTTTTTTCGTACGCTTGGAATTAAGATTCATACTAACAACTGGCGACTCCACACGGGTTTACGATTAGGACCTCTATCGTTTTTCTTATCCTTGCATATCCAACTGCTTCAAACCCTAGGATTTCTCTTCAGCCTCTTGTTTTTGCTTTTCTTGATGTTTTTTTTAACCTATAAAACCCTAAAACATTAAAAATTCTAACTTCCGTGTGTTTTCAGACCTATTGCATAGGTGACAGACATCAACCGCAGCTGAGATGACACTTTTTTCTTAAATATGCCACTAAGAGTGCCGAAAGTGAAGGTCACACTTTTTGGCCCAAAAACTACGACCTGGACCCTCAAGGCACACCTTTCAGCCCAAAAACTGTGACCTCTACTAAAAACAAGTCAAAAAATGCAACCTGGACTTTTTGCTGGAATTTTTCTAAAAATTTTCTGGGTTTGTCTGAGCCTTTGTTCGTGGTTGTCTGACCTACGTCTCCACCTGTTTTTGACCTGTGCTTGTTCTATTTTTCTAAACTAAGTGGGAACCTATCCCCCTAGGGCTTTAGTACTCTCCACTTCTTGTGGAAGAGTTTTTGCTATTGCAGGTTGTCTAAAATTTCAGAGTCTTCAACCATTTTTCAGATCTGATACCTCACCTTCATATCCACTTCAAATTGGCTATTTATCCATCAACAACACCTCTTTTAGTTTTGTTTGGGTTTTCCTCTAGGGTCACCTCCATTTCCCTCCAAGACATAGCCTTTCGCCACCTCATTTACAACAATCCTTCCTCTGATTTGTTGCACCAATTTCCAGCAGATTTTTCCTTTAGATCACTGTCCCTCCTGAACTTAGATATATTGGCTATTTTAGTGTGTTTTGAGTAGTTTTTTACCCGCCTACAGACTAGTTGTTGAGAGGCCCACCTCCTTGGGTTTATATTATTGCATTATTAGTTGTTTATTTTATGTTACTTCAGTCTTATATATTGTTATTTGTAGGTTTATTTGCAGTTATACAACACACTTTTCTTTTTCTTTTTCTCTACAAACTTCTAGGTTTAAAAATTAAAATTTTACTTTACACACACACACCCTAAGCGAAAAATGGCTTGGTTAACACCGCCATGAAAATACTCCAAAACATTGAAATCAATTGATCCTGCACCCCTCTGCCCTTGTTTAGACATTGTAATCAGTTGATCCTGCACCTCCCCGCCCTTGTCAGTCCTTTTTTCCTTTGGGTCATGATTGTGTCGTCATCATTGCACCACCAAGGTGTTTATCCCGGAGACTTATTGGCCTTCATCCTCAGTTTCCAGTAGGAAGACTTACTCCTCCATGTAGGATTCGAGTTAGTCCTCCACTGAGTCCGCACTCCGACTCTTCTTCTAGATCACTGGGTTCTCCTTCTCATTCCGCCTTCAGTTCTCCCCCTATCACCTTAACCATGACTGGTGCAAGACCTAATGCTGTTGGTAACCCCAGACCTCATGCTGGGAATACCACTAGTGGGACCGCAATGGACACTACCACGGCTACGCCCTTGCTCCCCTTCATGGCAGGCCTTAACCTTCCCGATTTTGACCAGTTGATAAATGACCCTATACACCATGATGTTGCTTGGCCTACTATGCCAACCAAAATCCCTTCCGACATCCCCAAGTTTGAAGGTCTTGGTAATGAAGATCCTACAAATCATGTTTAAACTTTCCACATGTGGTGTTCGCATAACTCTATTACTGATGACTCTATCCATCTTCGATTGTTCCAACGTATGCTTACTGGTGAAGCTTCTAAGTGGTATTTTTATCAGGCCCCTTCCTCTCATACCACCTTTTCCACTCTTGCCCGGGCTTTTCTGTCTTACTTCCAGCTTCCCCTTCGTTATGACACTCGTATTGAACTTTTTACTTCTTTCAATCAATCATCTGCGACCCGCTTATCTGATCATGTCCAGGAATGGCGGAGAAGAAATATCCTATGTCAAGCCCCTACCTTAAAAGTCCATGTTTACATGGACTGGTTCCTTAGATCTCTCTTGCCTCCTATTAGGAGAGATGTCACGTCGCATTTTCCTTAAACCGAAGAAGTCGCTCTCCAAATGGCATTAAAATATGACCTGATCTACGCTCAGTCAGGTTATGTTTATACCGTTCTACCTTACCTTCCCAAACTCGGTGGTGCCAACACACTGGGGGCACCTCATGCTGCCGATGGTATCGTTGGAGCTCTCTCTAATCCATACGCTCAGCCTCCCATGGGTTATGGTTTTCCTAGAGGGGGGGGCCCATCACCTCCTATACTTTTCCCCCTCCTGGTAGCATGTATCCAGGATATGACATGCCTCCTCTTTTTTCCCAACCTTATGTTTACCACACTATTACCCAACCTCCTTATTATCCGTATCCACATCCTAGTGCTTCAACTCCTCCAGCATTAGCACCTCTGCCTCCTTTGCCTTCTCAACCCCCGCAACAGTAGCCACTGCCCCCTTAGGGGCAGGTGTATGCACAACAGGGCACAACTAATCCTCCTCCCTCCAAAGAGAAAAGGAAAGGCACTCAAAATCAATTTTCTCCCAGTAATCCTGGACCTAATCCTTAAAATAATGCACCTAACAATACTAACCAGCAACAGGGCACTTAGCCCAAGAAGGACAGGCATGTTCCCACGAACCCACCTTATTCTTGTTGTGGTGTTTATGATCATTTCACACATGATTGTCCATTTTTACCATAGATGAAGTAGATGTGGGAGTCTCAAGTAGAATTGTGAGGACAACAAGCCTCCCCTTCCATCCCTCCCAGTGATGCGCCTAGTCAGGCAGCTATGTTTACTAATCCTTTCCCTCATTAAGGATTTGTGGCTACCCAACCACCTGAAGGTCAGGTGGCCACTCAACCTCTTCCATCTGGTGCCTCCTATTACCAGCTTCTCATGATGAAATTCTACAAACCTATAACTGTTGACCTAAATCTTCAGACTCAGTCCTCACAGTACAACAAGCCTCCTGCTACATATGTCCCTGAACCACCTCCTTCGGTCTCTACAGAGCCTCTTTCGACACCTAATGGTCCTTCGCAGATCCCTCAGCCTAAGGTGGAGGTTCATACCAAGATACCTAAGGGACCACTATGCCGAAATTTTGCTTCTGGCAAAGCTTCCCATTCGTATAATATGGTAGATGATTTGGCACAATATCCTATTGTCATTTCAACGCTGGAACTCCTCCAATCTTTCCCTTCACAACGAAAAGCTCTACTATCTACCATGGGAGATGTAGATCCTACCGATGATCATTTGATCATCTTAGATGTTGACCAATGAGCACATCCTCCTCTTCCTGCTTCCATCGCCTTCCAAATCTCAGTCAAAATCCAGAATTCCAACATTTCTCGGTGTATCATTAATGAGGGGGAATCCACCTGTGTGATGTCCGCTTTAGTTTGGAAGCAACTCGGATCACCTCAGTTGGCTCCTTCCATGATCACTCTCTGAGTGTGGGATTTCCACACCTCCCAGCCCATTGGCCTATTCCACAATTTTCCTATTACTCTTGCGGGCAAGAGTGTTTTCTTTGACGTAGAAGTCATTGATGCCCCCTTATATTACAACATTTTATTGGGTCGTAGCTACACCTATGCGATGTCTACTGTCCCGTCTGCGGTTCACCGTAAGATGTCCTTACCTCACAATGGAAAGATAGTCACCATTGACCAGCTGACATATTACGAACCGAAGTCTTAGATCTCCCCTAAGTCCATCATCTCTTCGATGGAAAATAAGCAAACCGTCGATCCTTTGACTAGTGTCTCACCTGGAGTCTACAAAGATTCCTCTCGTCTTGGGACATTCCCTGGTCTCCCTCCTCCTGTCTCTGATCCGAGCTCATCGAATGTTTGCATGATGCAATCGTCTCGGGCTACCCTCAAGTGGCCTGCTTCGACTAGTCAACAGCCTCCTCGCCCTCCACAGCCTGCTCCTAGCCCTTCGATTCAGCCTTCTGGACCTCCTCCTCCTGGCCCTTCACCTACAGCTGGTACTCATGAGCCTCTTTATCCCCCTGGAACAGTTCCTCCAGGCCTTAACCATCTTGGATCTATCCCGCCTGGCCATTACCCCTCCGGTTAGACACCGTTCCTAGCTCCCCCTCCCGGAGTGTACACGGTACCTATTATGGCTAGCCTCTCTCTTCCTAACCTAACCCTGGGGATTCTCATCTGGTACCTTGATCCCCTAGCCACCACCCCACCTGGTCAACCCAAACCTTATATTTCTTTGACCCCGTTTCAACCGATCCTTATGACGTCTCCCGTTGATACAGTGCCTTAGCCACCTCAACAGGAACCATCTCCTATTGTGACCACTTCGGTTAAGAAGGGCAAAGCTCACAAGAAGGAAACCAAAGAAAATTCTACCCCGAAAAACCCTGACCCTCCTCGGCCGCCAAAGCATACTATCTAGTGTGCTTTATTTGGTGTTGTCATTCATTCCAACCATATTTTTCTGGAGTTGCCTCACCTCAAGCCCATGGTCAATGAAGCGTTTCCAGAGTCTGATATCCCAGAGGTATACGTCACTATATATGATTTAGTCCTAAAACCCAAGTCCTTGCGCACAAATAACCCCTTTGCTTTGTGTGATTTCCATGGCCACTATACTTACCTCTGTCCCTACCTCGAGGACTTTTTCACCTCTCTAGCAGTAGTTCGCCAATTCGAGGCCAAGCGCAACGAGTCCATCGCTCCCTTATTTGCCCTTTTTGCTTCAACAGAACTAGAGGACACATCCACTCCCATAGACATTCCCCCTATGGATTTCAAAATGACAAAGTCTTCTACCACTATCCACTACCTATCATCATCTATGAGATCCTCAGTGGAAGGTCCCCCTAGGCCTTCCCCTTCTATTTCGCCTTACCTCCCTTCAGCGATCACCTTGGGCTCAACATCGGTGGATCCTTCATCTAATTTTTTTTCTGCCACACCTTGTGATGATGCGCATGTGAACCTCTCTTCTCATGATGATGAGTCAAGTAGCTTCGCCGTGTCAGGTAGTTTTTCTTCCACTAGTCACCCCATCTTCTATTACGATGATGACGTTATGGAAGGAATCACCACCGCTGACTTTATCTTTCCCCCCTTACATTGAACCCATGCATTCGAACCACATACACCTTGTAGCCATTAAATTGACACCCAATGTTTGAGTAAGGGGGCACCCATATTTGAGAGACAAGGAAAAGCAATTCTCCACAACTCTCCTAGTGTATCTAGTCGTGTTGACTTTAGTACCATTATTCTTCCACATTTAGAAGAACTTCTAGAGTCCCACATCACTTTAGATCACTCTATGGATGATACCCCTCATCATTCCTTCATCTTACATAAACAACCCAGTCCCTTCGACATTGTTGTTGACCAACCTGTGAGTTTTCTAGGAAAGCACCAGTTCATTATCTTCAAATCCTCTCTTTGGGATAGTGACACCATTTATGCCAACCTGGAAACTTAAAGTCCATTTGATTCATATAAGCAGTACCAAAAGAGACTGGTAATCCTCCATTCCCTTTCTCAAACAACATAACCATAACAAAAACAAATGGCGCACCACATCATTAAAATGTGTTTAGATTCCCCTTTTTCTAAATACATTTTGGCATGACCACAACATGCTTGGGAGCACCTATGCCCCTCAACCATAAAAATCCTAGTTCTTAGCCAAAAACAACACTAAAACCCCCTTTCTCTAACAGGTCACACTTTTCAGGTCATTTCCTGGGACAGGTCACAGTTTTCTTCCCAGTACCTACTACCCAGGTCGCAGAACAAACCCCTAAAAGTGTGACCTAGCCTGTTCATGAACTCTAGGGACCTAAACTAAACTTTAAATCCACTAAAATGAAAGAGTAGGGTTAGGCCTCTTACCTACAATTGACGGATCTTGATTCCAACGGTCAGTTTGTCCGCTATGCTCGCTGCAAGATTTAGGGCCTTCTCTCCTCTCTACATTCACCACAGCTCCACATGAAAATGAGTGAATTTGGAGGGAAAATGCCTTATTAAATGAAAAACCCTAATTTTTCTTTTGCCTACTACAGCCAAACCGTAGCTTATTTTCACGAACCGTCTGTACTGTTCGAAATCTCTCACCGAGCCCTCAAATGGGTATCTATTAGTTTTTAAGTGATTTGATACTTCACCAGGACACTTTTTATCTAGGAAGCGTCACTTCACCCCTCCTCAAAATCGAATTTCTTCACTTGAAACACTCGTACTGGGGGCACCACTTTGCCTCCATACTTATCCACACCCGTGTCGATTTTCGTCGTGAGTTACCATCCCGTACTCATGTTTCTAGGGTCCCCCATTGAACCTTTACTGTGTGGCAGCACCATCAAGTCACCCTTGTTTAGAGCATCCGAGTTGATTCATAATCACATTCATGGAGTCTATACCGAGTCCTTTTTTATCCCACTATAGTCCTCCATCCTTTTTTGCTTGGTCCCTCTCTCGTGTCGCACATTGTAATATCCCAAAATAGGGAAAATATACACCAATGGGAATATCTTTAAGATATTCCAAAAGTGGAGCTACAACAATCCATGAACATAATAATGAAATAGCAGTGATACATCAACACACAGGATGTAAGAAGATCCAAATAGCCATCAAATTGATCTTATAGAAGCAAATGTATACAAATTCTTGAGGTAATGATCACTCAAGCTAGGCAATGCAAGCCTCAATAGAACACGTATAAGAAAGTGAAGAACACTGCTACATATGGAAAGCCCAAGGCTATGGCTACACAGTTTATAGAAGGCACTACTGCAGAAATAATTTTGATACATATATATATGGAAATGTATGGCTCAAATAATGTGGGGAGCAAAGCTCTAACCCTTGAAAAACAATATCAAGTCAATCCTAGAAGGATTGGCTGAAATATACAAAATGGAAAAAATGTCGGAGTAGCAGGGCTGAGTAGCAACTGCAACTCAAGAACTAGATGGAGATGGTTGAAGATGATACACAAGCTAAATAGACCTCCTCCAATGGATATTCCAAGTGAAAGGCTGATCCTAACACTGAAGATCCCTCCCTCCAAACAAACACTGCAACCCTCACTGTAGATACACACTAAAAATAATGCAGTCTAAGAGAGGGATTGCACTGTAGATCATGGAAATGGTTGGCCTACTACCAAAGATGATGAAATATGCCCAGAGATCTTCTTGATTGATCCCCAAAAGGAAAGAAAGCTTCCTCCTTTGAAAAATAAGCCAAGGAATGGTGTTGTGGAACCTCCACTGCAACACCCTGCAACACAACGTTATACTTCAGTAGAAATAAAGTTGTAGATGAAGGAAGTGGCTTGGCCTTGAGCCTGAATGTGGAGAAATGAAGAACGAGATCCTTCAAGAGGCCTCTCTAGAAAGGAGAAGGAATTCCTAAATGAGAATGCCTTGTGCTAAGCAGCACTACAACTCTACTAAACAGCAAGAGAATACACAAAGTCTAAATAGACAATGAAATCAATAATCCATAACATGAATAACAGTGGCTGCCTTGCCCTCCCTTTAAACAAGTGAAAGCCCTCTCACTATGGGTCCCACTCATTAGGGTTTCCTCCATCAAGGAATATTCCTCCCTCTTTCATTACGATGTCCCACAAGGTGATCTCCACCTCTTATCCCTGCACTGTTGACTTGGTCAAACTTGAACTTGTCCACCTACAAATGTCCTCTTTCACATATGAGAGTGTGAAATCCAGATCCAATGATTACCCCCTTTTACACTATGAGGGATTTTATTCATGTTTTTATTATGTATGGGCCTCCTTACCCAATTATTCAACTCCTAAGTGAAATCAAGGAAATTTAATATTACAATTTTTTGTATGCAAATTTTGGAATATTACACACATTATGGCCTCCAGTCCCACTGTCCCTTATCCCTCATGATATTGTGTCAGTCACTGCCAGGTCATCCATGCCCTTTATGCTCTAACAAGGGAATTTTTCCATCCACTACTTAGTACCCCCCATTTCATCATCACCCCTGGTGTCCGTTTGTCAATCACTCTATTATTTTCTCCCGTGCCTTAGTTGAGGACCTCTTGTTGCCTCACCTATGGCGGACCTCCTTCTATCAACATCAGATCATTTATTCCAGAAGATAGGTCTAGAGGGTGGTGTACCTTGGTTACATCTTCCACTCTTGTTAGGTGCCTTGGATCAGGCAAAGGGACTCCTTATAGCCCTTTGAATTGATTGTTTCTCAGCTCCAGCTCCTTTCAGCATGATCAAGATCCGTATAGTCGATGGTTCAGTGATGCAGCAAATTTGACCGGTGATTCTTAGGTGTGTGTGAGATGTCTCAGCCCTCATGAGGGGGTGGCCCTACAGGTAGCCCCCCACATTCCTGGATGACCTCTTCATCTCAGCCTTCGATGCAGCTCCATATATTTGATGATGTCAGCCTTAGCCGCTTGCAGCGCCTTTTTGATTGCATGTGTCAGTCAGATTTTCAAATCCCTTTCCTGTTTACAGGGACATATGGGTTGTATTTGTATCTCATGTACTCATATATTATTGTACAAGTCCTGGCTGTTATCCCAGGCACAGTATGTATGTGGAATCCATTATCATGTTGTTTATCTGGCTCATGTTTATGTCAACATGTATTATATTTTTCAATCCCTTGTTTACTGGACGCCTTATTCTTTGTACTTTGTCTCGGTGGGCATAGGTATGCCTCCCCCGCCGCCTATAGCACATGTATTCACTCATAAAAGAGACTTGTCGCACATGTAAGTCTCACCTCCTCAGGGTCTAGTCCTTTCAACATTTTGGTCTACCTCATACTTCTCTCTCTTTGACTTCCCCTTCGATGTCTAGTGATTGAGTTCTTACTATGTACTTCGGTCATATGATTAGCTCCTAATGCTCACACGCTGGGGGGCAATCTGTTACACCATTTTTTGGTCATATAACCTATTATCATTAGATGGACCCAAGTACACCATGTAAGACTAATTTTATCCTAAGTAAAATTTCTTTCACTATGAAAATAACTTAGTAAACCAACTTTATTAAGTTGTTTATGGTCTAAACATGAAACCCCATGAGGAAATATTAAATAAATCTACATTTGTTTGATGTTCCTCAAGGAATAATTAGTTAAACGGTAGTTTAACTAATATTCTTGGTTATATTTAACCCAAAACAAGGAAATTAATTAGATAAATCATTATTTATCTTATTATTTTCTAAGAATAATCATTTAAACCTTATTTAAATAATATTCTTTGTTAAAAATGACTAAATCAACCTTAAATAGTTAAATAAATCATTATTTATTTAACTATTACTCAAACTCATCCTTAAAATGATAAATAAATCATTGATTTATTTATTATTTACAAATAAAGGGATTAGACCCAAGTCAAATTCCTTTTCCCTCCAACAAATATAGTAAAATATTCCATAAAAGTTGGATCTTGATTTGGTTAATAATATTTTAACTATGCACCAATATCTAGACTAACTTAATATTTTGTTATATATAGAAGGTTTTTCCCATTCATTTACCACCTTTTGTTGCCTGAATATCACTCTGGATCTATACTTTTGGTCTGACTTTGATCCACCATCATAGTCATATTTTGCTACCATTTTTGTTTAGGTTTTCTACACCATCAAGAGAGAGGAATTTTAGATCTGAAGTGCTGAGGACTTAAAAGAACCCATCCCATCTAGGAGAACTAGTAAAAACCTTCTGTTTTTTCCTCCCAGGTGCCATAATACAAAATTCATTCAACATATTCTTGTCTTGTCTATTGGATGCATGGAGTAAATCTTGTTTTTTCTACTGCTTAGTGTCTTTTAATGCATAGATCTAGATTTTTGTAGCATTTATCTTGATCACCTAACTGCAGATCTGAGGATATTGGTAGCCATCTTTGCTATTAGGGATGTTTGTTATGCACAGCTAAAGTGGTATTTTTTGGTACCCTTGGAATTAATATTCATACTAACATCACCCATCATGAAAGAAGATCTCCCTTTGCACATCAAGGGAGTGGCCAAGTTCAGAAATTTTAGTCGCCCAAAAATTTCCATGAGATTTACATGATACATTTCTCCTCTTAGGAGTCATGGCCTACATAAAATTGGTAAAAGAACATGTACAATCAGAAAAATAAACTTGTATTACATGATCAGATCCTTTACCAACTATGTTTGTCAGACACATGGAGTTGTGCATGGATCTTTCTCCTCTTTCAAAAGAACGAAGAGATGGCTTAAATGACTCTTGCATAGAGTCCCATGGCTTCCCCAACTCCACATATTTTATGCATTCTTGAAAATTCTGATGTATTTCCTCCTTCAAGCCTTCCTAATCCAAACTTCTCATGATGATGTTGTAGATCCTCATGAAATGAATGTGGCTGAAACATAACTCTTAGTAGGCTCCTTGCAGTACCTTCTTCTTGAGCTTAGAAGCTCTACGCAAGAAGATACTATCATGATGATAGATGACCCCTCCTTGGACTAAGTAGCCCTCTTCATGCAGCTGGTCATTAAGTATCACACATGTGTGAAGATATTTGGAATAATCCACTAGCAGTTGGGATTTCCAATACAGATCTACACTGCTCAATAATGATAGCGTTGATGGCACATCAACAGAAATTCCTGTCATGTTTCTGATCTCCTCTTTGACATCTCCTATAAAAAGGGTGTGTGTTGGAAGGTGGATCCTCCCATTATTCTCCTCCCACAGCACAGATTCAGAAAGGAGAGTGGGTGATGATGATAAGGGAAGAAAATTTTCCTCCTCCTTGAGCTTACCCAAGCCTCCCAGCGCTGTAGCTTTGTCTCCAAGTTCTCCATTCCTTCTTGGATCTAATTTTGGAGTATAAAGTTGTGAGGTCTCCCCCACAAGATCTGAATCAAGTGGCCTCCCAGGTGGTTTTCCACTAGATAAGAATGTCCCATGCAGAAATTTCATGAACATAATAGATGGGACTGTGAGGTCCTTGCTTCCACTATGCAAATCCATCTCTGTTTTCTGCGTGGAAGTGTTATGTGAGGGGTAAGTATGCCTGCCTTTGATCATTTGAGGTGCACCACTCCTCTTGTCCACCCATTCCATTTGCAAAGCCTCCCAATCAGTGGTGACTTTCCCCAATGTAATCAGCCATTGAACACCCAAAATAACATTGGTGTCCGGTATGTAAACCACAAAGAAGTGATCCACCAAAGTATAGGATTCCATGGTGACTGAGAGTGATGGGACATAATGCATGCATTTCATTGTTCTATCTCCTGGGACCAAAACAAAGAATCCCTCAAAAGTATCAATGGGTATTGTCCTCCTTTGCACAAGATGGGCATCAATAAAATTTTGGGTAGCCCCACTATCAATAAGTACAGAAACCCTCTAATTCATGATTGAACCTTGAACTCTTAGGTTCAAGTACTTAGCTACTCCTCTGAAGGATGCAATAGTTCCTCCAATAGGAGAAAATGCTCCATTTCCATCTCCTGATGGTGTTGGATCTTCCTCAACATTATCAGCACTGTGAACCCTTCTTGGTTCATCATCTTCATCTTTTTAAAGACCTGAGAAGACCTCTATGTAATGTGCTTTACTAGCAGCACATCTATGTTCCGGTACCCATGGTTCTTGGAAAATGAAGCATAGATTCTTTCTTCTTAGATCTCTTCAGACTTCAATATCAAGAGGCTTCTTGAATGTGCTCTCCTTGGAAGGAGCAACTTTCTCTTCCTTCCCTTTAGAAAGTAAAGAAGGCTTGTTCTAATTTTTTCCTTTTCTTTTGGAAAGGCATCTTGAAGGTCTCTAGCCCTCTCAATGGCATCATGCAAGGTAGTGGGCTTGGTAGATTTTACCAAACCATGGAGAGGTTCATCTAGACCATCGATGAACATATACACCCTTCTTGCTGCAGACAAGTCAGGAACCATAATAGATAATGTTAAAAATTCAGAAATGTAAGCTATATTACCTGATTGCTTGAATTTTGCAAGGCTCATGAAAGGTGCCTCTGGATCTCTTCATCCAAATATCTCCTCCAATATTCTAGTGAACTTAGAATAAGCAGTGACATTGACATGACCCAATGTAGACAAGCCATGGAACCACCAGTCATGTACTTCACCTTCAAAGTGCAGTGCTGCAATCTTGATAGCTTCCATTTCAGGGACTTTTTTCAGATGGAAGTAGATGTCAAGATTCTCTACCCATGCTTTGGCAGAAAATTTGGATGACCCATCAAAATTGGGTAGAAATAATCTTCCCATAGAGTGATGTCGATCATGATTATGAGTGAGTCCACCATCTCTATGCTGATATTTTGGACTTCTCTTGTCCTTCAAATGACAAAACTCTTGAAAACTAAAGTGATCTTTGAATCTCTAATTCTGAGACTCATATTCTTCAAAGTAGTCTTCAAGGGATGATTTTGATTGTAATCCCTCATTTCCCACATCCAAAAAGGTAGGCATGGTGGAGCGTAGGGAAACTTGTGGCCGATTCACTGGTTGATCATTCTAGTGGTGAGATATGCCAAAGCTTTCTCCAAGATGAAATCTATTAGGAGATTCTTTGACCCAGTCCATTCTCATCTCTTTGATCTCTCTAGCAAGATCTTACATAGCTTTCAAAAGATTTTTTGCAAAGTCCTTTCCTTCTTCATCACTTCTAGATTCAGGGGCTTTACCCTTGTCTTTATCATCATTTGTGTAATCAAAATTCTTCTGTCTTCTTTTTAGATACCTCTTTTCTCTATCAGTAAGAGGTTCATATTCTTTTGAAGACATATTAGCTTTAGCTCTTCAAGAAAGCACAGGTTGTACCAAGATGATTGCTCTGATACCACTGTAGTATCCCTAAAAGGGAACAAGCAGCAATACAAACCAAGACTGCTAAAAAATAACACAGTTCATCCAAAATTAAGAAAGAGGCAAATATGGAGGCTCAATATTATCATTTATATCAGCAAATCAGAGTTATATTAAAGCCCTTACATTATAGAATAGAAATAAGAATACATTACATGAAGAAATGCTCAAAAATAAGAGGCTGCAACCATATGATATGACTGTACAAGCTTGACAGCGTTATTTTATTAGCTGAAAAGAGATGTAGATTACACTTCAAATCTAAAGCCAATATGTGTACAAAAATATATATCTATATCAGATCTGTACACTATAGAGTCTCCTCTTCAAATGCCCCCTAGGATTTTTAGCAAAAAGTGAAGTACATGGAGTAGATCTGAGATCTAATGCAGCAGATCTACAGAACGATTCATAATTTTTGAACAAAATACATCAGTATTTAGATCATATCTGAATGGAACATGGATTAGATCTGTAATTCATGGATCACCACAGTGAAGGGAAGATTCCCAACACTAGAGATCTCTCCTCTTTGATGTGCAAAAACACCCTACAACATTCTCCTTGCAAATAATGTAGTACTAGAAGATGGACTACACTGTAGGCTCTAGAACATGGTGTGGCCTCAAGCCAAGATATGAAAATGGGCTCTCATCATCCAATACTCTTTTGCCATGGGGATAGAAGGATTTCCCACTAAAGAGAGGCACTAGAATGGCCTAGATCTGAGTAGATCTAGCCTCCACTTGCTGTAGCTTACAAAGACAACCAAACCCTCAACAAGATCTTCGTTGTATTTGGAAGAAGAGCTTGGCCAAATGCCTGATAGTGGTCAAGAAATGCAAGAGTCCTCCAAGAGCTTCTCAATGGAAGAGGTGGGATTCCCGATCAAGAACACCCTGGTGCTAAGCAACACTATTCTATGCTAAACAACCAAGAGAATAAGAAATGTCTAAACAAAAAAAATCTTCAAAAATAATATGTTCATAAACAACCTTCTCATGCTATCCTCCTCTTCCTTTTATAGGATAGAAACCTTGCCAAACCCTAAACCATCGCAATGATTTAGCTTCATTCACATGTGTAGCCTCCAACTAAAACTGCAATGTGCCTCAAGGAGGTTCAATGTATCTAGACATCGCTGTTGATTTGGTCATGGTTGAACCAGTCAAATAGCTCAACCCATTTCACTCATAAGGGTGTTTTAATAAGATAGCACATATTTGCCTTTGTTCACATGTGGCATTGATTTATTCACTGTTTTAGGATTTTTCGTTGTCCTCCTTTAGATATTTGTTCTTGAAGTAAGAAAATGAGACAAAATTTTATGTTCCCATTAGCTTGGGCTAATTGGGAATATTAAATATTTAGAGACAGGTCAAAGATTTGAAAGAAAATATGGAGATGATAAAGACAAAATTAGAGAAGAAATATTTGGAAAGAGGAGCTATGGAAAAAACTATTAAAGTTGGTCATGAAGAAACTACTGGTAAATAAGAAGGTAAAAACGGATTATAGACCTTTTTTGTCTTATATTATCATATTTAAATGTAGTTATATTCATGGATCTTTTCAGAGCTTTGATCCTAAGTTTTTTCAAGTGTCTGAGAAGTTAGGCAATTCTGCAGCGTATGCCAGGCTTGAAGCCCATTTTCTATTGCAGAATTTCTGAAGAATTCTTTTTGGTTTTAAGATACTTGAACTGAAAGGGTTGAGGAACTTTGAGGTTTTTTTTTTAGTGTTTTTTATCACTTAACACCCTCCAATGGTCAAGAATAGCAGAGGATGATCACATATGACCTTTTTTTTGGTGCTACGAAAGTAGTTCAAAACTTTGTTTTGACAGCAAGGTTAATTTTGGAAGAAGGAGAAAGGTAATGTAATATTCCCAATTAGTACTAAGCTAATGGGAAGATTCAATTTCGTTTTTTTTTTTTCTGTTTCATGAATAAAATTGTAAAGGAGGATCAATGAAGCTCCTAAACAAAAAATAAAGCAATGCCACATGTGAACAAAGCTAAATCTGGGCTATTTAGATAAACACACTTAGGTGTGAAAGAGGTTGGATTATTTTACCAAATCAATCAGGACCAAATCAACAGCGTTGTATAGAGGGGATGAACCTCATTGATGCACAACACAGTCTTAGTTGTAGGTGGCACATGTGAAAGAAGCTAAATCATTGGGATGGTTTAGGTTTTGGGTTTGGCAAGATTTCTATCTTATAAAAGGAAGAGGAGGACAACATGAGAAGGTTGTTTTAGAAGATATTATTTCTGAAGATTTTGTCTGTTTAGACATTTCTTATTCTCTTGGTTGTTTAGTAGAGAACAATGTTGTTTAGCACTAGGGTGTTCCTGATCGGGAATCCCACCTCTTCCATTGAGTAGCTCTTGCAGGAGTCTTGCATTTCTTGACCACTATCAGGCATTTGGCCAAGTTCTTCTTCCAACTACAATGCAGATCCTTTTGAGGGTTCAATTTTCTTTGTAAGCTGCAGCAAGTGGAGGATAGATCTACTCGGATCTAGGCCATTCTAGTTCCTCTTTTCAATGGGAAAGCCTTATATCCCCTTGGCAAGAGATTATTGGATGAGGAGAGCCCATTTTCAGATCTTGGCTTGAGGCCACACCATGTTCTAGAGCCTACAACACAGTCCATCTTCCAGTACTACGTTATTTGCAAGGAGAAAGTTACAGGGTCTTTTGGCACATCAAGGAGGAGAGATCTCTAGTGATGGGAATCTACCCTTCACTGTGGTGATCCGTGGGTTACAGATCTAATCCATGTTCCATTTAGATATAATCTAAATACTAATGTATTTGTTTCAAAAATTCTCATTAATCATTTTGCAAATCTGTTGCATTAGATCTCTCCATGTACATCACTTTTTGCTGAAAACCCCAAGGGGAATTTGAAGAGGAGACTCTATAGGGTACATATATGATATAGATCTATATTTTTGTACACGAATATGCTCTAGATATGAAGTGTAATCTACAACTATTTTCAGCTAATAAAATAATGTTTTCAAGCTTGTACAGTCATATCATATGGTTGCAACCCCTTATTTTTTAGCATTTCTTCATGTAATGTCTTTTTCTTTCTATTCTATAATGTATGGGCTTAAATATAACTCTAATTTTCTGATATAAATGAGATTATTGAGCCTCCATATCGGCCTAATGCTTTATTTTGGCTGAACTTCGTTATTTTTTAGCAGTATTTTCTTGTATTGCTACTTGTTCCGATGTAATATCCCAAAATCGGGACTTCTCAGCGCACATGCACTAAAAACACATTTCCAGAAATCTATGCTATAAAATAATAAAATTAACTCTTGGATCCTATATATCAGTCAATATACAACCTAAATCCAAGAATAGAGTTGAAACAAATCAAGCTAGGTTGGTTAAATAGATCTCCCACACATAGGACTGCTAAAAAGAGCTAAAACATCGAACACTGCAACACCAGAAATTCTACATAAAAATGACTGCACAATATAAAAGAGGGTTTGTACACATAAATGATAGAGACAAATATATCTAAAATTATATTAAACAATATGCTCTGAAGAATGAGATCTAGTCTCCTTTATACAAAAACTAGAGAACCCACGAAGGGTTTCTAGGAATTCACTCTGAATACAAATGGTGATTTTCAAAAGTATGGCTGAATAATCACTACAAACTAAAGCACAAGAGTATATAAGGCTAGATGAATATAAATATAATTCATATCTGATCAAAGGTCTTCCTCCATGGAATAATCCACCCTCCAATCACAGGAAAACTCTCTGAAAGAGCCACAGAAGACACTGCTACAACTTCCCTCTAGAAATAACGCAATTCCTGAGTGGAATAATGATGTAGGTGATGAAAGTGTGTTGGCCTGCTGCCAATGATCTGATATCAGCCCAAGAACTCTCAAAACTGATCTCCCACAAGAAGGAAACCTCCCTCTTCTGCAAAATCAACTCAGACAGTGGGTTTCTCAACCCTCCCCTGCAACACCCTGCAACTCAGCTCAACCTCCTATAGAAAATGCGCTGAAACTGTAGACTGAAGCTTGGCACCAATTTTGGATGTGAGGAATGATGTATCAGGTCTCTCCCAAGAGCTACTCAAATGGAAGAGAAGGAATTCCGTAACAGGAATCCCTTAGTGCTAAGCAGCACCAACAATCTTAGCTAAACAGCTAGGAGAGCAAAAGTCTAAGCAGACATGAAAATGTAATACATAAGCTAACCTCCAAATGGCTGCCATCCTCTTCCTTATAAACGAAGTGAGCCTTCTCACCTTGGTTCCCACTCAATAGGGTTTCCACCATCACACAAATAATCTCCCTCCAAAAATGTCTTGTGCTTTCATTAAAGCCACTCCTCTAAACTGCGTTGTTTGATTTGGTCAAGGTTGACCACTTCAATTTGCTTCAGCCCTTTTCTCACCAAATGGTCTTCAATCCAGCTCACATATAGTTATCTATGCTGAACCACATTCATATTGAGCTCTTTTATTTGCTGATCCACTCATCCTACATTTATGTTGTTGACTTGGTCAAACTTGGCCTTGTCCACATGCAAAATGTCCTTGTTCACACATGAGAGTGTAAAATCCAACTGGCATTATGATCCCTTTTCACACCATGAGGGATTTGATCCTTATTTCTTAAAATTATGGGCTTCCTTACCCAATTATTCATCTCCTAAGTGACATTTGAAAATTTTAATATTCCAAATTGCTGCAAGCAAATTTTGGAATATTACAGTCCTCCCCTCCCAAATGTTGCTTGTCCTCAAGAAACTGCAAGGATATAACTGAAGAGTTGCCTCCCAATGCATGGAGACTGAAATGTAATGGGAAAACACCTTCCCCCAAGTGGATCCTCCATCCCCAATCAATCATCCTTACAAGTTGAGTCACCCTCCACCATGGAAACTCCAGGAATTCTTCCTCCACCTTGAGCTCCTGCAAAGTAGGTGGGATGAAAATCTGAATATGGTAGGTAGAGTAGCCTACCCCACGTTGTCCTCCTCTCCACTTAGTATAAGTGTATAAAATTTTCTGATATTGGGCTGCAATAAAGTTGCCCTCAATTGGCAAGATGAAGGCTAGATCTCCAAAGATCTCTTCTCCAACGCTGTGAATCAAGCTGGCCCAAACCATCTCATACATGATGGATAAGAAATCACCACCATATGGCACCCCATCCATCTCATGGCCCTCCTCTTAAAGACATAAATATTTTTCTATAGTGGCCATAACTCTGCCCATGCTCCCCTTAGAACATGTAATGCAGAAAGTGTGGGGATCCTCCTCCCCAAAGAACACATCTATCCAATGTGTTTCTCCCCCAATCATGCTCCCCATAAAATCAAGATCAATATCAGCAAATAGGTTCATGATCAGCATCATAACGAAGGGAATACTGAAGGTTTCATGTGGTGCTGGAAGGTACCAACAGTTTCCCCAGTGGTCACAACGCAATCTTTTCCACTGCAGCTTCAGAAAATAGCATGGCAATTTGTTTCTTAATGAATGGCTAGTTGTATAAGTCATCACATCTATTAGCAAATAGAAAATGACTGAATGTATCAATTGATCATACAAGGAGTAACCAAACACTTTCCCAAGGTCATGTAATAGATGGTTGTCTCCATCATAATAGCTGGCCAAAAATGGTCCATGCAGCCCAAAGAAAAACTTGCCCCTTTATAGAGCAATGCACTGCAAAGAAATGGTAAGAGCATGAAAATATTGTGTTGAACAATCAATAAATGAAAAAACAGAATTCTTACCATGTAATGAAAGTAAGATGGTGACAGGATCCATAAATGAGTCCTCCATAGTGGTATGGCATACTCCTATGAATAGGAATGAACCATATGTTGCATGAAAATTCCCCTTCTCATGCTTGGAAGTCCAAGTCAAGAAGAACATACCACAGTAATAGATGAATCCATCCACTACTATATTATTCTCACCTCCTCCATGTCCACCAAGTGCATCAAATGTGAAGTGATCCTGGGAACAATCCATCAACAAGTCCATGCACCAAAGTGACAGCACTATTGACCCATGCAAATAAGCTCCTAACAACTCATAAATCCATTCTTTGACATGTTCAATGTCAAAGACTCCTCTCATAATGTTGCCATCTCCTCCTCCTGCAACATCATGCAAAATGGGAGAGAAAATCTTCCCTTGCTCCCTCTCAATCCTTCAAAGCAACAAAAAACTTTGTTGCCTTCTCATACCTCCATCATACAACCCATGTGGTGAAAAAATAATGACCATATCATCATAATGCATCCACACTCCTTGCTGCTCCATTATGCAAGTACCCTGCCAAGTCCCTTCCATCCACATACCCTTGGAAAAAAGGATATGTCCCATGATGGCCAAACTCTTTCAAGAGCAGCCAACGAAACCAAGCCTCCTGCTGCCCGGTGTCTTATATTTGCAAGTAGCCTACCAGATTATTACCCTTCATTCACTCCCATTCCTCCCGATGTGAGGGCCTCCCATCATGATCAACCTTGGTACCCTTCCAAAGAAGACTACCCTCCTCCCAAATCAGATTTTTCTTCTTGTATTCCATGGGATGCTAAAATGCCACTCCTTGGAGATCTCCTAGGAAAGATATCACACCAATGATCATCTTGAACCCATAAGGATCCAAGTGGGTTAAAGGAAAATCCTCCTCATTGCTACCTCTTTACAGCGCTGTAACTCTCCTCCAGGGTGTTTTGGCTGTCTCATGTCTCAACCCAAGGATGAACATATGATTCTGCATAAAAAAATTTGGGGCAAAGTTCACCCCATCCTCCAAGAATTCACACCCCAAACTCACATGTGGTATGTAGCTCATCAGTGGCCCATTAGGATGATGTTTCATCCCTTCCTTGATCAAGTCAAGGTGGCACAGCGCAGTGCAATCATGTGGTTCCAAATGAGCATTATGCAATGATATACAATCCCCCATATGATTTGCTGAAACAATAGGAGATGAAAATTTTGGCATACCTTGATTAAATTTGGGAGTATCTTGTATGGTTGTAAGGGCTTCTCCCTCCAATAGGTTGGATCCTCCAACTGAAGATGTTGAGGACTGCTCCCCCATAGTTGTGACAGTGCTGGTACAAGTCTCCTCCAATGGTGGTGAGGGCTTCTTCTCCTCTAAATTTCCTTCACCAAATTTCCCCGTCAACCTTTGATTAAATTCAGCAAAATTCACCACTCTTGTATGGCTCAAATGGCTGAACCACCAAATATTTTCTTCACCCTCTAGGTGCAGCACTGCAATCTCTATAGCCTCCCTTTCTACCACTGTATGTAGTAGGAATAATGCATCAAGTCTCCTTGCCCAAACCCTTGCTGCAGATGACCCATCATAAGTAGACAATAGAAACCTATTGCCCTTGATCCTTCCTTGGCCATAAGGTCTTATTTCTTCCTCCAAATGAATGAACTGAGGGAAAGCTAGAGTCTCCTTGAAATCTCTAGGTTGGGATTTGTACCCAACAAGGTATTCAATTAGAACCATGTGATCCAAGTGTCCTCCATCTCCCGGAAATTTCTCCTCCCTCTCAAAGGGAAAGGATATGTCCCATTGCTCTAGATTTCTCTGAAACACTAGTCTCTTCTTCTAATCATAGGAAGTGCATGGCTCTTCCTACTCTTGAAACTCTCTAAGAATTTCACTGCTCCTTTTCTCTTCTTCTTGTTCAACCTCCTCGAAGAGGTTCTTACTAGATCTGAAAAGTGATGAGAGTAAGCTCATCCTCTTCATCATTCTAACCTTTCTCTATATTTTATAGCACTTTGGCTTGAATTCCACAGGCTAAGCCAAAGATATTGCTTTGATACCAGTATAATATCCCAAAATCGAGACTGCTTAGCACACATGCACTAAAAACCCATTTCCAAAAATATATGTTATAAAATAGTGAAATTAACTTTTGGAACCTATATATCAGTCAATATACAACCTAAATCCAAGAATAGATCTAAAAAAAATCAAACTAGGTGGGTTAAACAGATCTCCCACACCTAGGATTGCTAAAAAGAGCTAAAACCCCAAACACTGCAATACAAGAAATTATGCATAAAAGTGATTGCGCAGTATAAAATAGGGTTTCTACACATAAATGGTAGAGAAAAATATATCTAAAATTATATTAAACAATATGCTCAGAAGAATGAGATCTAGTCTCCTTTATACAAAAACTAGAGAACCCAGGAAGGGTTTCTAGGAACTCACTCTGAATACAAATGGTGCTTTTCAGCAGTATGGCTAAATAATCACTACAAACTGAAGCATAGGAGTATAGAAGGCCAGATCAATAGAAATATAATTCAAATATGATCAAAGGTATCCCTCCATGGAAGAATCTATCCTCCAATCACAGGAAAACTCTCTGAAAGAGCCACAGAAGACACTGCTACAACTGCCCTTCAGAAATAACGCAATTCCTGAGTGGAATAACGCTGTAGGTGATGAAAGTGTGTTGGCCTGCTACCAATGATCTGATATCAGCTCAAGAACTCTCCAAACTGATCTTCCACAAGAAGGAAACCTCCCTCCTCTGCAAAATAAACTCAGACAGTGGGTTTCTTAGCCCTCCCCTGCAACACCCTACAACTCAGCTCAACCTCCTATAGAAACTGTGTTGAAACTGTAGATTGAAGCTTGGCACCAATGCTTGATGTGAGGAATGATGGATCAGGTCTCTCCCAAGAGCTACTCAAAGGGAATAGAAGGAATTCTGGAATAGGAATCCCTTAGTGCTAAGCAGCACCAACAATCTTAGCTAAACAACTAGGAGAGAAAAAGTCTAAGCAGACATGAAAATTTAATACATAAGCTAACCTCCAAATGGCTGCCATCCTATTCCTTATAAACTAAGTTATCCTTCTCACCTTGGGTTCCACTCAATAGGTTTCCACCATCACACAAATAATCTCCCTCCAAAATCGTGTTGTGTCGTCATTAGAGCCACGCCTCTAAACTACGTTGTTTGATTTGGTCAAGGTTGACCACTTCAATTTGCTTCAGCCCTTTCCACACCTAAGGGTCTTCAATCCATCTCACATATATCTATATAGGCTGAACCACATTCACATTAAACTGTTTTATTTTCTAATCCACTCATCCTACATTTATGTTGTTGACTTGGTCAAACTTGGCCTTGTCCACATGCCAAATGTCCTTGTTCACACATGAGAGTGTAAAATCCAACTGGCAATATGATCCCCTTTCACACCATGAGGGATTTGATCCTTATTTCTGAAAATTATGGGCTTCCTTACCCAATTATTCATCTCCTAAGTGACATTAGCAAAATTTAATATTCCAATTTGCTGCAAGCAAATTTTGGAATATTACATTCCATTTGGGGATATTACAATGGTATCAGAGCAATCATCTTGGCACAGCCTGTGCTTTCTTGAAGAGCCAAATCCAATATGTCTTTAGAAGAAGATGAACCTCTTATTGACAGAGAAAATGGGTATCTGAAAATAAGACAGAAGAAATGTGATTACACAGAAGACAAAGAAAACAAGGGTGAATCCCCTTTATCTGGAAGATTAAAAAGAGAGGAGTTTTCTAAAAATCTTTCTCAAGCTATGCATGAGCTAAAAGGAGAGATCTGGGGAATGAGGAGGGAAAGACATGAAAATCCCTCAAGAAGATATTCACATAAAGGAAGCCCTATTATTAATAATTATGTGTGTGAGGATTCAGCCACGCAATCTGATCTACAACGTTGTAACATGCCTACTTTCTTAACAAAGGAAGAGGAAAAAGGAGGAGCACCAAAGGATGAAACTCTTGGTGATTATCTCCAAGAATATGAGTCTCAATCAAAGAGATTCAAAGAGCATCTTAGTTTCCCAGAGTTTTGTCAACTTAAAGAAGAAAGAAGATCCATCCACTGCAGTAGAAGAGGAAGGTGCATGCAGCACACTTTGGGTAGATTCTCTCTACCTACTTTTGATGGATCACCTCAGACCTCAGCCCAGTCTTGGGTAAGGAAGCTTGACACATATTTCCAGCTGCGTCAAGTTTCAGAAGAAGAAGCCAAGAGAGTAGCAGTGCTGCATCTTCAAGGTAAGGCTTATGCCTAGTGGCTATTTGAGTCTTCTTCCTTGAAAAATGTAAATATCTCTTCTTATGCAAAGTTCACTAAGAGGTTAGTGAAAAGATTTTATTTGAGATATTTTGAAACTTCCTTGAGGGAGAAAATCAAGCCCAAGAAATCTGAATCTTTGGATGAGTTGGAAGAATCCATAAATCCAACTCCATTTCTGAACATTGTTGAAAGGGTTGAAGATCTGTTGCATGTTTTGCCAAAGGAAAAAGCCCCACTTCAGCAAGAACTCTTTTCTCAAGGAGAAAACATGAGGGTTCCTTCTTCAATGGGAGATCAAGGAAAAGGGTCTCTTGATGATGATGCACTCTCTATTGTTAAGGGGAAGGGAAAGGAAGAGAAGAGAAGATCCTCCAGCGCTGTGACAGCAGGAGGATATCTATTTTGGTTGGGAGATGGAGATGAAGCAATTGCTTCCACTAGAGGGGCTCTTGAATCTTTGCAAGAAGTTACACGGAATATTACATATGAAGAACATGAGCAGCATGTGTCTAGAATTAAATATGATGAGACAGAACAAAGGAGGGATCACAAAGTTGACATAGCATAAGATGATCCACTGTTTCTAGGAGAAGAGAATGGAGAAAATGCTCCAATTAGAGGCACTCTTGCATCACTAAAAGTGGTCTCAAACTTTCATGAGGCTTCAACACATGAAATAGAGTTGAATCTTCATAGTGGAAGTAAGGACCCTACAGTCCCATCTCTTATGTTTGTGAGATTTATGCATGGGAACCTCTTATCTAGTGGCAAACCACTTGGGAGGCCACCTGATTCCATTTTTGTGGGAGATATATCACAACACAATGCTCCAAGTTCAGATCTAGGAGGGATGGAGCATTAGAAGACAAAGCTACATCACTGGGAGGTTTGGGTAACCTCAAGAAGGAGGGATATTATCTTCTCTCATCATCATCACCCACCTTCAATTCTGATTCTACGTTGTTGGAGGAAGAGAATGGAAGGTATGTCCTTCCAACACACACCTTTCACATAGGAGATGTCAAAGAGAGGATTAGCAACATGAAACACATCCCTATTGATGCATCATCAGCACTATCATTGTTGGGGAGTGTAGATCTATATTGGAAATCCTAGCTGTTGGTGGATTATTCCAAATATCTTCACACTTGTATGATGCTTGATGACTAGCTGCATGAATAAGGCTATCTATTCCATGAGGGAGTCATCTATCATCATGGTAGAGTATTCTTACCTAGAGCCTCCAAGCACAAGGAGAGGATGCTACAAAGGGCCTACAAAGAGTTCTATTTCAGCTTGTAATTTTCCCAATTTTTAGCCTCAAGCTAAAATGGAACATTATAGTTGCACATTTTATTTTTGTTTAATAAAATGGGTAAGGAGACACCTTAGCCCTCTTTTAATGAAGAAATAACACTCCTTGTGTGAAAGGAGGACAAATAAGCAGCTGAAATAAACACCTAAGGGTGTGAATGGAACCCAACTCACTTAATTTAGTCATCTTTGACTAAAGTCAACAGTGTTGCCCAAGGAGGAGAGGCTTCCTATAGAAGCTGCACAATTTTGGAGGGGAGACAGTCACATGAGGGTGGAAACCCTAATTGGTGGGACCATGGTGGAGAAATAGTTCCCTTTCTTTATATGGAGGAGATGGCAGCCCATTTGGATCATGTTTTGGAGTTTAGACTTGGGTCTGCAAAGGCTTGCATCCCTGGGTTGTTTAGCAGGGTGATGGTGCCCTCGGGCACTAGGGTGTTCCCGATCAGGAATCCCTACCTCTTCCTCAAGGAAGGATGAGGATTGAGCTGCATATTCCTCAATCCATCATTGGCCATAGCTACATTCATCATCTTTGACTAAAGTCAACAGTGTTGCCCAAGGAGGAGAGGCTTCCTATAGAAGCTACACAATTTTGGAGGGGAGACACTCACATGAGGGTGGAAACCCTAATTGGTGGGACCGTGGTGGAGAAAGAGTTCCCTTTATTTATATGGAGGAGATGGCAGCCCATTTGGATCATGTTTTGGAGTTTACACTTGGGTCTGCAAAGGCTTGCATCCCCGGGCTGTTTAGCAGGGTGATGGTGCCCTTGGGCACTAGGGTGTTCCCGGTCAGGAATCCCTACCTCTTCCTCAAGGAAGGATGAGGATTGAGCTGCATATTCCTCAATCCATCATTGGCCATAGCTACATTCATCACCTACAGTGTTAGCTCTGTAGCAGAGAGGACGTTGTGTTGTTGGGTGCAGCAAAAGGAGGAGCTCATGGAGTCATCTTAGCTTGTTTTCTTTAATGGAAGAATGATCTACTCATTGGAGGAGCTGCAAGGAGGATTTTCGAGCTTCATTTCAGATCTTTGGCATAGGGCCAACATTCCATCATCTCCCACTGCGCAGTCCATGGAGGAAACTGTGTTATCTTATGGAGGCAGTGAGAGAGGGTTTCATAGAGCTCATCAGGAGTTGTTTTTGAGAAAAAAAGGATCAGAACTTTGTGTTGAAGACATTATCAGAAGAGGGAAATCATATTTCATATCAGCCACAGCCTCATTCTTGTTTTTTATCAGTTTTAGTGAAAACCCGGTTGTCACATTTTGGTATTCTCCGACATTTCTAGCAATCTCTCCTAGATTGGCTAGAAATCTTGTATTTAAGCCCATTTCTTTGTTATTGGGATATTTCTTGTATTCCTTCAGCCACATATGTATTTTATTCATATTTATTATTTCATGCTTTCATATACACAACACAGTCACAGCTCTCCGGCAATTTGTGGAGCTGTAGCGACTCTTGTATTTCATTGCTTATTCATTGGAGGTGGATTCTCACTGAATGATGGGGTTGATTCCTCATTATATTTCTGTATTTTTCTGTTGATATCATAATATAATGATGGTTTTATTTTTCCCTCTTATGGTGTATTTCATATTTGTAGAGTTTATGAGATGTCTATGTATTGCTGTAAGCTCTCTCATTGAGCATTGTTCTAGAGACCTAGTTTGGGGAGATCTGAATAACCCATCTAGATGTATTTCTTTGAGCTCATTTTCTGCATAGGAGTTTTATGGTGTGTGTTATAAGGCATCCCAGCAGGTTTTTGTCTTATTTTTACAGCATCTTCCTTATACAGCGTCCTCAAGGACCATGTAGCAGAAATTCCCAAGGTGGAATATTGCATATCCATAGACAGAGTCTGTGAAGGGCCAGCTAGCCTCGGGATATCTCCCTTCTTTGGAAGGAGACATATCCTATAAATGCCCCAACAGTCAATCTCTGGAATGGACTTTTGGTGTTTCACTGAAGAAGGAATTGGCATATCTTAAGATATTCCCGATGGAGCAGCAAGTTCCAGATTTGGAACATTACAGTGGTATCGGAGCATCAATCTTGGCTCAGCCTGTGCACAAGATTTCCATCATCAAGAGGAGCTTCTCTCCAAGGAGAGGAGATTGATAGAGAAAACAAGGGAAAAGGAATGACATAAGAGGAGGTCTCCCTTCTTATTTTCCAGACCATTGAAAAAATCATTGAAGATCTGATGAAAGGGAAAATTTGGAGAAATTTTCTGAAATGGTTTGTGGATGAAGCAAGCCCTAGTTATTCTCATGAATGTTGTGAGAATTCAGTCACACATTCAGATCCACACGCATTACATTTCCCATAGCTACTGCAAGAAGGATGGAAGGAAAAAGTTGAGGCCTTTGGAGGAGCAGCGCTGCAACTCAAAGGTATGATTCATGATGATTGGTTTCAGAATTCTATTTCATGTTTTCATGCAAATTAGAGATCATATGTTGAAGTCACATATATTTTTACAAAAGGGGATTGAGGAAAACCAATGTGAAACATGGTGTGACAAAACTTCAAACACTTTTCATGCATGGAGGGGGGCCATGAAACAAAGATCATTCCATCTTTCTAGAGGGGGAGGAAATCAAGAGGATGGCTTGCTAGAGGCAAGACCCCCATTGTATGAAGTGCACTCTTCCATTTGTGAGGGTGTGGAGTTATTTCTCTCAAATGAAGGCCAATATCCAAGGCATCTCATTAAGGAAAATATACATTCACATGTTGGTAGAGAGGAGGTGCATATAAGAACCTACAGCGCTGCACCATTAGAAGAAGAAGAAGAGCAGAAGGGTCAGCATGAAGGGATGATGGACATTCACCCTTATCTATTTCAGAGTTTTTCTTCACATAGAAGAGGGACTGCACTGTGCAGTAGAGAGAGATGGATCTTTCATTCCCCTCATGTATACAGTCCACTCCCTATCTTGATGTATCACTTTTGAAGGCATTCCACCTAGGAGGCCACTTGATCTAGAGATGATGAGAGGCATCATATCATTTGGTTCACTACTCTTGGATTCCAGATGGGTTGAGACATTAGAGGAGTCCATCACAGCACAGATATTTTTGGGATCAGCACAAGGAGGAGGGATACACTCTCTCATTCTCAATACCACCCATTCTCATCAGTTTCACTACGCTGATAGAGTTTGTTGCATGGATGGAGGATAGCATCTTCATGATGCAGGATGGCTGCTCCATAGATTTGGTGAGAGAGAGGATATTTCCTTTGGGGGAGAACTCTTTCATGCTTTGGAGTAGATGGAGGCCACTCATGCTTACATTGGCCAGGATCGGGAGATTCTTTGGAGGTGATAGTATCTCATGGGAGGCTCACTTTCAGAGATCATCACTTCTATTTGAGCATGAGCAGCTGCATGAAGGGCATGGAAGCAACTTGGAGGATGGATTTGGAATTGGGGATGTCAAAGTAGCAGGCAGAAGCATGAGGGAGCACCATATTGCAGAATGCTAGCGTTGTCTATGTAGAGGATTGATCCCGGTTGGGGGACTCAACTTTTGGTTGAGTATTCCCAGGATCTTGGTGCATGCATGATTCTTGATGACAAGGAGGGATATGACTGATACAAATTTTATGATATGTTCATCTAACACTATGGAAAATTCTTCTTGAGTAGGGCTTCTAGTCTCAAGAAGAAATTATTGCATGCAGCAATTGAGGACTTCCTAGCTATGCACTTGGATGCATACTTTGCCTTGCTAAATGAATTCACTTGGGAGGGAATTCATCATGATCTTCATCAACATATGGACAGATGCATAGCCCGGATTATTTTGGAGAGGTTGGCACAACCATTCCCTTACTCATTGGAGGAAAGGGAGAGCATTCAGATAAGCCATTTCAGCTCAAGGTCTCAAGTACATGGTAGAGAAGGTATAATTTCACATTATATTTTGTACCTCTTTACTTCATATGAGCAGCATATTGTATCAAGAAGGATCATCCCTTCTCTCATTTTACATGATGTACTTGCAGCTACTTGTAGCCTTGATTTTAGCTATTCTTATGATGGTTTGTGGGGGAAGCTAGATGCTTCTTGGTGTGCACCATAGGCACCAATTTGTAATTCAAGGATTCCATCTTGTGAGGAGATGTTGTGGCAGAAAACAAGTGGCTAGTACAACACTTGTTACTTTCTATTTTGAGGTAGGCCAAGGAGGCACTACGCAGGTTCCATGAGTGGGATTTGGAACCACTCTCTGGTTGTCATTTGGCAACTTGTTTCAATTGCATATTGCTCCTTTATATTTCTGATGTTGTTTATAAGGAGCATTGTTTGGAGACTATTGGATGTACAGCCCATTAGGAGCATGATTATCCCCATTATACATGTTTTATCTTGCAGGAGACACCATGGGCAAACCATGATTGCCACATTACTACTTATCTCTTCTTGTGGGAGGAACTACTTGGAGGATTTGAGGAGGCAACTCATGGCTGAATTTCTTGATGGGGAGGATTGGGTCATTCTTGGAGGCCATAATTTCCCAACCCAAAGACAAAGGCAACCCCATATGTGCAGCAAATGGAGGGAGATACATCTTGGGAACCAAAATCCCAACCTTCCATTCAGCCCTAACACATTGCAGAAACCAGGGGTTGAGATTTTTATTTGGATGATTGCATGAATGAGAGGATCATCATTGGGGAAAAAATTTTCCCATGCATATCATCACTCCTACCTTGAGGAGGCCACATTCCAGCAAAAATTATTCCACTACACCTTCTATATTTCCATGAGGAGCATCATTTTCAGCTTGCATACTTGGG
Organism: Pinus albicaulis; assembly: GCA_034641835.2. NCBI lineage: Eukaryota > Viridiplantae > Streptophyta > Pinopsida > Pinales > Pinaceae > Pinus > Pinus albicaulis. The sequence goes on along the minus strand of CM076580.1, from coordinate 1,552,246,658 downwards.
AGAGAGCATTGGAGGACATATTTATTGCAGCATGTTTGAGCAGTGGTGGATATCATTGATGAGAAGGCCACAAGAGAAGAAGGGGAGAAATTTTTTTTCTCTCTGTGCAGTTGCTTGAGGACAAACAACATGTGGGAGGGGAGGACTGTAATGTTCCCAATTTTTAGCCTCAAGGTAAAATGGAACATTATAGTTGCACATTTTATTTTTGTTTAATAAAATGGGTAAGGAGACACCTTAGCCCTATTTTAATGAAGAAATAAAACTCCTTGTGTGAAAGGAGGAAAAATAAGCAGCTAAAATAAACACCTAAGGGTATGAATGGAACCCAGCTCACTTGATTTAGTCATCTTTGACTAAAGTCAACAGTGCTGCCCAAGGAGGAGAGGCTTCCTAGAGAAGCTGCGCAGTTTTGGAGGGGAGACACTCACATGAGGGTGGAAACCCTAATTGGTGGGACCATGGTGGAGAAAGAGCTCCCTTTCTTTATATTGAGGAGATGGCAGCCCATTTGGATCATGTTTTGGAGTTTAGACTTGGGTCTGCAAAGGCTTGCATCCTCGGGATGTTTAGCAGGGTGATGGTGCCCTCAGGCACTAGGGTGTTCCCGGTTGAGAGTCCCTACCTCTTCCTCAAGGAAGGATGAGGATTGAGCTACATATTCCTCAATCTGGCATTGGCCACAGCTACATTCATCACCTACAACGTTAGCTCTGCAGTAGAGAGGACGTTGCGTTGCTGAGTGCAGCAAAGGAGGAACTCATGGAATCATCTTAGCTTGTTTTCTTCAGTGGAAGAGTGATTTTCTCATTGGAGGAGGTACAAGGAGGATTATCGGGCTTCATTTCAGATCTTTGGCATAGGGCCAACTTTTCATCTATCCCACTACGCAGTCCATGGAGGAAACTGTGTTATCTTATGGAGGCAGTGAGAGAGGGTTTCAAAGAGCTCATCAGGAGTTGTTTTTGAGACAAAATGGATCAGCCCTTTGTGTTGAAGACATTATCATAGGAGGGAAATCATATTTCAGATCAGCCACAGTCTCATTCTTGTTTTGTATCAATTGCAGTGACAACCCAGTTGTCACATTTTGGTATTCTCCGGCATTTCTAGCAATCTCTCATCGATTGGCTAGAAATCTTGTATTTCAGCCCATTTATTTGTTATTGGGCTATTTCTTGTATTCCTTCAGCCACATATGTATTTTATTCATATTCAGCAGTTCATGCCTTCGTATACACAGCACAGTCACTGCTCTCCAGAAATTTGTGGAGCTGCAGCAACTCTTGTATTTCATTGCTTATTCATTGGAGGTGGATTCTCACTGAATGATGGGGTTGATTCCTCAATATATTTTTGTATTTTTCTGCTGATATCATGATATAATTATGGTTGTAGTATTTTACCTCTTATGGTTTATTTCATATTTGCAGAGTTTATGAGATGTCTATGTAGCATTGTTCTAGAGACCTGGTTTGGGGAGATCTGAATAACCCATCTAGATGTATTTCTTTGAGCTCATTTTCTACATAAGAGTTGTATAGTGTGTGTTCTAAGGCATCCCAGCAGTGGTTTGTCTTATTTTTACAGTAGCTTCCTTATACAACATCCTCAAGGACCATGTAGCAGAAATTCCCAAGGTGGAATATTGCATATCCATAGACAGAGTCTGTGAAGGGCCAGCTAGCCTCAGGATCTCTCCCTTCTTTGGAAGGAGACATATCTTGTAAATGCCCCAACAGTCAATCTCTAGAATGGACTTGTGGTGTCTCACTGAAGAAGGAATTGGAATATCTTAATATATTCCCGATGGAGCAGCAAGTTCCAGATTTGGAAAATTACATAGCCTTACCTATTCTATGAAGATCTACAACACTATGATGAAATTCTTTGAATGGGAAGGCTTTGGAGGAGAGCTACACTAGAATTTTCAAGAACGCATGAAGTATGTGGAGTTGGGGTAGCCAAAAGACTCTATGATAGAGTTATTTCAGCCATCTCTTCCTACCTTGGAAGGAGGAGAAAGAATCATACACCCCTCCACTTGTATAAGAAGAACTTTTGGTGAAGAACATACATATGTAAAAAATGTTTCATTTTCTGTTTGTATGCATTCTTTCACTATTTTAATACAAGGCATGACTCCAAGAAGGAGTGATATATCATGTAGATCTCATGGCAAACAATGGGCCACAAAAATTTCTAAATTTGGCCACTCACTTGATGAGCAAAGGGAGATTTTCCATCATGATGGGTGCTTCCCTAAGGAACCAAACATATCTCTCACCTTCAGCAAGAGTGAGATGGATTGGGCAGCAAGTAAGTGGTGGGAAAACCACTTACCATGTCTTGATTTGAGGCAGGCTAGAGATGCATTACGTTGGTATCATATGTGAGATTATGACCCACCTCCTCATGCTCAAACTTATGTTTGTATGTACATAGTTTTGCTTCCATACATAGGTGATATACTTGTACTTTTCATGGGGATGTATGGAATGAGGATGGGAGCCATATCTATACCACAAGGGATGGAAACTCTCGAGGTGCCATATGTTACCTGTTTTAGAGAGAGTATTGGTTCAGCCATGCTTGTTTTAATTGAGTTTTTGACTCCTTGTGGGATGGGACATTTACCTCTCATAAGAACATTAGAGAAACAATTCATGGAGGGTTGGTTTGGTGAACACTAAGCTCATGGAGGAGGCTTATCACTTGATTGTGTCACCAATGGAGGAGGAAAGAAGTTGCAGCACTCACCTTATCAGTTGCTTGAGGAAAAGCAACATTTTGGAGGGGAGGACTGTAATATTCCCAATTAGTACTAAGCTAATGGGAATATTCAATTTTGTTTTTATTTTCTGTTTCATGAATAAAATTGTAAAGGAGGATCAATAAAACTCCTAATCAACAAAATAAATCAATGCCACACATGAAAAAAGTGTTTAGTCTCAAAATAGTCCCTATTCTCACTCCATTATTCACCAAAAACCTTCACATTACTTCCATATTACCTTCATGTCACCTTCATTCTACCTCCACATCATTATATTTACCTCATCATTGGGTTATAACTATGCTTTTCCAAAGTTTATTAATTCTTAACATTTTTAAGTGGATTTATGGTTAAACTTTAGAAAATAATATACTTATACTTATACCTAACAATTAGAATGAGTTTGCTGCCATGTGTAGGTACAAAGGAAGCTTTCAAGGCATCTTTATGTGGCACTCTATGTTCAAATTCGAATTTGAGGAGATCATGGACCTCATGGAGGAGATCATGGACCTCATGGAGAAGATCATGGAAGATAGGGTTATGTGTCACCATTGGTTGAGAAATATGTGGGTCAAAGAAGGGAATAGTGGATTTACATTTATGAGTTTGTATCATAGCTTTTGTATCAATAAGAGTGTTATCTCCTTCATTTTTAAGTTTGATTTTAGTCTTAATTTTGTAATCTTAGTATCTTATAGGTTGGTAGTGAGAAGTTAGATTGGAGAATCATTGTAATGGTTGCAATTGCAATTTGCAATTGATGATGAATAAGACGAAGCTTCTTTGATCCTCTACATTTTACTTTTCGTTCTGTGTGCTTGTGAATCCTATAGAAATTATATACATTAAGCATGCATATGTCCTAGATTCCCTTGATCTCACAATATTTAACTTCTTGCAAAATACAGAATCATTTCATTGTTAATCTTTTGCGGAAAATTAATTGCACACACATGTGAAGCATAAATAAAAACAATTGCACATAACACAGTTGTTTAACAGGAAAGCCTAAACCTAGAAACCCCAACTATCATATATTATGTATCATTGAGATCATATGAAAATCCTCATACAAAGCTTATCAAGCTCTCAGTACAGTACAATTTTCATACACTAATCAGGAACAATCTTGCAAATCCAAGCACTGATCTCTACCCCCTGCTAGCCTTCCTCAACTGTGCAATCCCTACTGAAGAATAGCTCTGAATGAATTCGAATTACTCTTACCTTGACTACGCAATCCTCATTGGAAACTCCAATGTGTGTGTAATTCAATCAATGCATCACTAAAGTCACAACAGATTGTCCATCTTGCCCTTTCACCTATCTCTCCACTAGGTCTCCACTAGAACTGCCATGCATTGTAGTTAACTACTGTATTGTTCAGTTTATTAATGACTTATTATTTGTGAATTAATTAACTAATTAATTCACTCCACTCTCACTAGTGTATAATTCAGTTATACTAGATACAACTAGCTCAACTGAGTCTAACTGAGTTAAACTGAATACAAATCCATAAAATACTCTTCCAACTCTGTCATAACTTTTCCACTTCATTTCTAACTGAGTCCTCCATGCATGAACCACCAGTTTCCCTAGGGAATTGTGTAATTCCCTCAGTCCACTGATTTTCCAAATCTGTGCACTGAATCAAAGTGCTCCAAGAGAATAAGTTGTTGTTTAGAGTCTGATTATTATTAAGAGCTAATAATAATCGACATGCATCTATTTTTAGATTGATGATATATAAATAGACTTTGCCCAATATTCTAAAAATAGAATTTCATATTTTTTCCAACTTGATCGACCATCCACAAATAGCATCCTGCAACTTTTGAAATATGGTCATCATGACTAAAAATAGACATAGTCTAAAAATAGACTTGCGCCAAAAATAGCCCGCAGGCCCACTTAGTGAAGGCAACTCTTTTCACTAAGCTCATAATCTTGTTGAATCTCAACACTCCCTCTCAACAAGCTAGGGATTATCCTTCACCCCGATCCTGCCTCTATGGTATTCGAATTTTCTCCTGGTGAGCGCCTTCGTCAGAATATCTACATCCTGATCCTCCATAGGAATGTAATGAAGCAACATGATCTTCTGCTGCACACAATCTCTGATATGACGATATCGGATATCAATATGTTTAGATCTATCATGAAACACAAGATTAACCGAGAGTTTAATGCAACTCTGATTATCACAATGTATCACTGTGGGATCTAAATGTGAACCGAACAAACCAACCAGGATCTTCCTCATCTAGATAGCCTCACAGCAGCTTGACTTGTTGCCATGTATTCTTCTTCCACTGAACTGAGTGCCACGGATATTTGTTTCCTGTTGTACCAAGAAAATTTCGTAGATATAATACTGAAAATCCCTCCTGATGTGCTCTTTTTGTCTGTTGGGCTTCCTGCCCAATCTGCATCCGTGAAGCCATGCAACTTCACCTCATCCATCTATCTGTACCATAAAGAATACTCAGATGTGCCCCTGAGATATCTCAAGACATGCTTGCCAACCTTCCAAAAGAGCTTGTAGGCTTAACCATCACTTGTGAAAGCTGGTTCACCGCATAGAATATGTATGGTCTTGTATTGACTAAATACATGATCGAACCCACCAACTGTCGATAAACAGTGGCATCCACTACCTCTGCAGATGTAGCATCCTCTTTCTTCCAATTTCTTGGAAGAGGAGTGTCGATAGGCTTGCAGCCTTGCATGTGAAAATTCTCCAGTATCGCCCGGGCATAATTACCTTGAGACACAAACATTTCACCTTCCTGTTGCCATATTTCCAATCCAAGAAAATAATGAAGGAGGTCCAAATCCTTCGTCTCAAACTCCTTTGCAAGATCTGCCTTGCATGAGTGTATCAACTTCTCATCACATATTAGTATTAAATCATCAACATAAAGTACAATGATTAAAAGCTTACCCTCCACCACAATCTGGTACAGGTTTGCATCCGCCTCACTCTTGGTGAAGCCAAGTCCAGTGAAATAGCTATCGACTTGAGTGTACCAAGAATGGGGTGCTTGTTTAAGCCCATACAGCACTCTTTTGATCCTGCACACATGCGACTCACTGTTGAAGATCTCAAATCCTTTAGGCTGCTCAATGTACACCTCTTCCTCAATGATCCCATTAAGGAACACAGTCTTCACATCCATCTGATGAATGTGCCAACCCATCTGTGCTGAGAGAGCAAGGATGGTCCATATGGAAGAATACCATGCGATAGGTGCAAAGGTTTCTTCATAGTCAATCCCCTCGATCTATGAGAAGCCCCGGGCAACAAATCTTGCCTCATACTTCTCAACGCTCCCATCAGCAGCTTTCTTTATCTTGTAGATCCATCTTGATCCTACAAATGATTTTCCCACCAGCCTTGGAACAATCTCCCAAGCACTGTTTCTGACAATGGAGTCATACTCCTCCACCATGGCATCTACCCATGTGGGCTCCTACATTGCTTCTTCAAAATAAGATGGCTCTGTCACGATACACTTGCTCATAAGAGCCATGTATCCAGTAAATTGGTCGGGTGACTGTCTCTGTTTATGCTGTGATGTAGGGGCTCCTACATTCTATGTTGCATGAAGCTTCGGTATCTCAGCTTCTGTGGTACGCTTTTTGCCTTTTCTGATGTTTGGTTCTGCATGAGAGGACTCCTCCACTCCATGAATCTCCTCCGGTGGTTGATCCACATCTAGAGGTTCATCTTTGGGAACAAGAAGTTCCTCCTCGGCATGCAAGTGTAGCTCCCTCTCAAGCGACTACTTCATGGCTTTCACCTCATTGAATTTTATATCCCATTGCACAACAGTCATCCGACTATTTGGAAAATACACATGATAATTATGGGGTGTTTCCGTGTATCCCACAAATATCCCAACTTCTGCAGTCAGCTCCAGCTTCTTCTTGGCGTCCTTTGTCACATGAATGTAAACAAGTGAGCCAAAAATCTTCAAATGAGAAATATCAGGCTTCTTACGAGTAAAATATTCTTCAGATGTACTCATGCAAATTACTCTATGAGGACAATGGTTTTTCACATAAACCTCAATGTTGCATGCTTCCGCCCACAAGTGCATTGGTAGGCCCTAGTCATGCAACATCGCTCGTGCAGCATCCACGATCATTCTGTTCTTCCTCTCCGTGACCCCATTCTGTTGTGGGTTATGAGGCACTATGAGTTCTCTTTGAATTCCTTCTTTGATACATAAGTCTTTGAATTTTTCCGAGATGTATTCACCACCATTATCGCTCCGTAGAGCTTTCACTTGCTTCCACGACTCCTTCTCCACCAATGCCTTGAACTCACAGAACTTTGAGAACGTTTCACTCTTCTTCTTCATGAAGAAGATCCAGCATCTATGAGAATAGTCATCAACAAATATAACATAATACCTATGTTTTTCTATTGAAGCAACTGAGAAAGGTCCACACACGTCTGTGTGAATTCTCTCCAGGATCACCGAAGCACGGTTCTCCTTCTCATGAAAGGTGGTCTTCACAAACTTAGCCATAGTACATCCCTTGCACTGATCTGAATGCGCAAGAGTACCCTTGGGAAGTCCTGTAGAAATATTCTACAAAATCTTCAAAGCGCCATGGTGAAGATGGCCCAATCTCCTGTGCCATAATTCGCCCTAATCCCGGCTCACCACTTCTTCTGCTTTGCCCACCATTGTAGTGCATCCATCTACCTCAAGCTTGTAGAGATTCTTAATTCGAACCGCCATTGTTACACCATTTTTTGGTCATCTAACCTATTATCATTAGATGGACCCAAGTACACCATGTAAGACCAATTTTACTCCAAGTAAAATTGCTTTCACTATGAAAATAACTTAGTAAATTACCTTTATTAAGTTGTTTATGGTCTAAACAGGGAACCCCATAAGGAAATATTAAATAAATATACATTTTTTTATTTTCCTCACGAAATAATTAGTTAAACAGGAGTTTAATTAATATTTCTGGTTATATTTAACCCAAAACAAGGAAATTAATTAGATAAATCATTATTTATCTTATTATTTTCTAAAGAATATTTGTTTAAATCTTATTTAAATAACATTTTTTGTTAAATATGACTAATTCACCCTTAAATAATTAAAAAAATCATTATTTATTTGATTATTACTCAACCATATCCTTAAAATGATAAATAAATCATTTATTTATTTATTATTACTTAATCACATCCTTAAAATAATAAATAAATCATTTATTTATTTATTATTTACAAATAAGAGGATTTGACTCAAGTCAAATTCCTTTTCCCTCCAACAAATATAATAAAATATTCCATAAAAGTTGGATCTAGATTTGGTTAATAATATTTTAATTATGCACCAATCTCTAGACTAACTCAATATTTTGTTATAAATAGAAGCGTTTTCCCATTCATTTGTGACCTTTTGTTGCCTAAAAGATCACTCTGGATCTCAACACTTGGTCTGGCTATTGATCCATAATCATAGCCATACTTTTCCATTTTTGTCTGGGTTTTCTACACCATCAAGAGAGAGAAGTTCTAAATCTAAAGTGCTGAGGACTCACAAGAACCCATCCCATTGAGGAGAACAAGGAACACCCTCTTGTGTTTTCCTCCCAGGTGCCATTAATAAAATTATTCATTGGATATATTCTTGTCTTGTCTATTGGATCTATGGAGTAAATCTTATTTTTCTACTGTTTACTGTCTTCTAATGCATAGATCTAGATTTTTGCAGCAATTTTATTGATCATCTAATTGTATATCTGAAGATATTAGCATTCATTTCTGCTATTAGGGATATAAGTTATGCGTAGCTAAAGTGGTCTTTTTTCGTACACTTCGAATAAAGATTCATACTAACAACTGGTGACTCCACACAGTTTTTCCATTACGACCGCTGTTGTTTTTCTGATCCTTGCATATGCAGCTGCTTCAGACCCTAGGATTTCTCTTCAGCCCCTTTTTTTTCTTATTGTTGATTTTTTTCTTAACCCATAAAACCCTAAAACTATAAAAATTCTAACTTCCACATGTTTTCGAACCCATTGCGCAAGTGACAGACATCAGCCGTAGCTGAGATGAAAAATTTCTCTTAAACCTACCGCCGAGAGTGTTGGAAGTGCAGATCGCACTTTTCTACCAAAAACCTATGACCTGGACCTCTAGGTCGCACTTTACAACCCAAAAAGTGCGACCTCTGCTGAAAACAGGCCAAAAACTGCGACCTAGAATTTCTGCAAGGATTTTTCTGAAAGTTTTATGGGTTTTGCTAAGCCTCTATTCAGCGTTGTCTGACCTCCATCTCCGCCCATTTTGGACCTTTACTTGTTCTGCTTCGCTCAAATAAGTAGGAACCTAGCCCCCTAGGGCTTCAATACCCTCCACTTTTTGTGGAAGAGTATTTGCTGTTGCAGGTTGTCTAAAATTTCTTTTTTCCAAATCTGATACCTCATCTTCAGATCCACTTTAGATTGGCTTGTTATCCATCCAAATATCCTCTTTTAGTTTTTTTTGGGTTTTCCTTTAGGGGGTACTCCACTTCCTTCCTGGAGATAGCCTTTCGCCACTTCTTTTTATGAAAATTTTCCTCTGATTTGTTGTTGTTTTCTGCACCACTTTCCAGCAGATTTTGTCTTTTAGATCTCTATCCCTCTTGACCCAAGATCTATTAGCCTATTTTAGTGTGTTTAGATTATTTTTTTACTCACCTATAGACTAATTGTTGAGAGACCCACCTTCTTGGGTTTAGATGATTTCATGATTAGCTGTTTATTTTCTGTTTTGCAGGCCTATATACTGTCATTTCCAGGTTTATTTACAACTCTACAACAACACCTTTTCTTTTTCTCTACAAATATCTGGGTTTAAAAATTGAAATTTACACACTTTTACACACACACCCTAAGTGAAAAATGGCTTGGTTAACACCGCCAAGAAAAGACTCTAAATATTGAAATCATTTGATCCTGCACCTCTTTGCCCTTGTTTCGACATTGTAATCACTTGATCCTGCACCTCCCTGCCCTTGTTGGTCTCCTTTTCCCTTGTGTCGTGTTTCTGTCATCACCATTGCGCCACCAAGGCATTCATCCCGGAGACATCCGGTAGGGAGACTTACTCCTCCGCATAGGAGTCGAGTTAGTCCTCAACGGAGTCTGCACTCCGACTCTTCTTCTGGTCCTTTGGGATCTCCTTCTAGTTCTGACATCGGTTCTCCTCTTGTCACCTTCACCATGTCTGGTGTAGGACCTAATGCTGGTGGTAACCCTGGCCCTCATACTAGGAATACCATTATTGGGGCCGCAACAGACACTACCCTAGATGCGCCCTTGCTCCCCTTCATGGCAGGCCTCAGCCTCCCCGATTTGGACCAGTTGATAAAAGACCCTATACACCATGATGCTAGTTTTCCTGCTATGCCAACAAAGCTCCCTTCCAACATCCCAAAGTTTGAAGGTCTTGCTGGAGAAGATCCTTCAAATCATGTTCGATATTTCCACATGTGGTGTTCATCTAACTCCATTACCAATGACTCTGTCCATCTTTGGTTGTTCCAGTGAATGCTTATAGGTGAAGCTTCTAAGTGGTATGTTGATCAAGCCACTTCCTCTCATACCACCTTTGTGACTCTTGCCCAGGCTTTTTTATCTTACTTCCAGCTTCCCCTTCGTTATGACACTGGTATCGAACTGTTGACTTCTTTCCGTCAATCATCTGCTACCCACCTATCTGATCATGTTCAGGAATGGCAGAGAAGAAATCACCTATGTCAATCCCCTACCTTCAAAGACCATATCTACATGGGCTGGTTCCTTAGATCTCTCTTACCTCCTATCAAGAAAGATGTCGCATCACATTTTCCTCAAACCGAAGAAGCCACCCTCCAAAGTGAATTAAAATATGACATGATCTATGCTCAAACGGGTTATGTTTATACCGTTCTACTTGATCTTCCTAGACCCAGTGGTGCCAATGCACCGGGGCCACCTCATGCCACCGATGGTATCATTGGAGCTCTCTCTCATCCATATGCTCAACCTCCCATGGGTTGTAGTTTTCTTGAGGGGGGGGGGGGGGGCAACACCTCCCGCACTTTTCCCCCTCCCGGTAGCACGTATCCAAGATACGGCATGCCTCCTCTTTTGGCCCAACCTCCTATTTACCACATTGTTACCCAACCCCCTTATCCATATCCACAGCTTAGTGCTCTAGCTCCTCCAGCATTAGCACCTCCGCCTACCTTGCCTTCTCAACACCCGCAACAGCAACCACTGCTCCGTTAGGAACAGGTGAATGCACAACATGGATTTGTGGCTACCCAACCACTAGAAGGTCAAGTGGCCACTCAACCTCGTCCATCTGGTTCCCCCAATTACCAAATTCTCATGATGTCCTCTGCTTAGCCTTCTGAGCCTTCTTCTCCTGGCCCTTCACCTTCAGCTGGTACTCATGACCCCCTTTATCCTCCTGGAATGGTTCCTCCAGGCCTTAACCATATTTGAACCATCCCGCCTGTTCATTACCCCCATGGCAAGATACCGTTCCTAGCTCCCCCACCAGGAGTATACACGGTACCTGTTATGGCCACCCTCTCTCTTCCTAACCTAAACCTTGGGATTCCCATCTGGTACCTCAATCCTCCAGCCGCTACCCCACCTGGTCAACCCAAACCTTATCTTGCTTTGAGCCCAGTCCAACCGGTCCCTATGACTTCCCCTACTACAATAGTGCGTCAATCACCTCAACAGGAACCACCTCCCGTTGTGACCGCTTTGGGTAAGAAAGGAAAAGCTTGCAAGGGGGCATCAAGGGAAAAGGCTACCCCGGAAAACCCTACCCCCTCTCAGCCTCCAAAGTGTACCATCTAGTGTGCTTTGTGTAATGGTGTTGGCCACGCCACCCATACTTGTCTGGAGCTGCCTCACCTCAAGTCCATGGTCAATGAGACATTTTCAGAATCTGATATCCCAGAGGTATATGTCACTATACCCGATTCAATCCCAAAACTCAAGTCATTGCGCACAAATCACCCTTGTGCTTTGTGTGATTTCCATGGCCACTACACTCACCTCTGTCCTCACCTCAAAGAGTATCATTTCTCATTAGAAGCCTTACGCCAATTTGATGCCAAGCGCAACGATTCCACCGCTCCCTTATTTGCACATTTTTCTTCGGCAAAACCAGAAGACACGAATGCTCCCATTGATATTCCCTCTCCTAATTTCAAGATGACAGAGCCTTCATCCACCATTTTCTACCTATCATCATCCATGAGACCCTTGGTGGAAGCCCCCTTGGAGACTCCCCCTGATGTTTCACCTAAACTCCCTTCAGCAAACACCCTGGGCTCAACATCGGTAGATCTGTTATCTGCTTACTGTTATGTCACCACTTGTGACAATGCGCATGTGAACCCCTCTTCTCATGATGACGAGGCAGGTAGCTTCACTGCGTCAGGTGGTCTTTCTTCCATCAATCATCCCATCTTCTATTACGATGACGACATTATGGAAGTAGCCACCACTCCCGACTTTCTCTTTTCCCCCTTACATCAAACTCATACATTCAAATGACATGCACCTTATGGCCATTACATTGACACCCAATGTTTGGGTAAAGGGGCATCCATATTTGAGAGACCAAGAGAAGTAGTTCTCCACCACTCTCCTAGTGAATCTAGTCGTATCAACTCTAGTCCCATTATTCTTCCACATTTAGAAGAACCTCTAGAGCCCCATATCACTTTAGATCACTGTAGGGATGACACTCCTCATCATTTCTTCATATTACATCAGCAACCTAGTCTCATAGACATTGTGGTTGACCAACCTATGGGTTTTCAGGAAGAACATCAGTTCATTATCTCAAAATCCTCTCTTTGGGATAGTAACACCATGTATGCCAACCCGGAAACTTAAAGTCCATTTGATTCATATATGAAGTACCAAAAGAGATTGGTAATCATCTATTTCCTTTCTCAAACTGCATAACCATACCGAAAACAGATGGCACACTACATCATTAAAATGTGTTTAGATTTCCATTTTTCTAAATACATTTTGGCATTTCCATAACATGCTTGGGGGCACCTATGCCCCTCAACCATAAAAATCCCAGATCTCAGCCAAAAACGGCACTGAAAACCCCTTTATCTGACATGTCATAGTTTCCAGGTCATTTCCTGGGATAGGTCGCAGTATTCTGCCCAGTACCTGCTACCCAGGACGCAGAAAAGACCCAAAAAAATGTCACCTGGCCTATTCATGAGCTCTGGGCACCTAAACCAAACTTTCAAAATAAAAGAGTAGGATTAGACATCTTACTTACAACTAATAGATCTCAACTTCCAATGGTCGGTTCATCTGCTACAACTGCCGCAAGATTTAAGGCCTCCTCTCCTCACGACATTCACCACAACTCCACTAACAAATGAGTGAATCTAGAAGGTAAACACCTTATTAAAATAAAACCCCTGATTTTTCTTTTGCTTACCGCGACCAAAGCCATAGCTCAGTTGGATGAACCATCTACACCATTGGAAAGATCTCACCAAGCCCTCAAATGGGTATCTATTAGCTTTTTGTGAGTTGATACTTCACCAGGACACATTTTTTCCAAGAAGCGCCACTTCACCCTTCCTCAAAATCGAATCTCTTCACTTGCAACACTCATACAGGGGGCACCATGTTGCCTCCATACTTGTGCATTCTTGTGTCAACTTTCATCATGAGTGACCATCTGGTACTCATGCTTTATGGTCCCCATTGGCCCCTTTTCATATGTGGTAGCACCATCGAGTCACCCTTGTTTAGAGCATCTGAGTTGAGTCATCATTGCTTTCATGGAGTCTCTCCCGAGTTCCTTTACATCTTGCCACAGTCTCCCATCATTCATTGCTTGGTCCCTCCCATGTGTCACACGTTATGGCCTCCAGGCCCACTGTCTCCTATCCCTCATGATGTTGTGTCAGTTTCTGCCAAGTCATCCATGCCCTTTATGCTCTAACAAGGTAAGTCATTCGTTCGCTACTCACTCCCCTCCATTTCATCATCATCATTGCTGTCAGTTTGTCAATCACTCTACTATTTTCTCTCATGCCCTAGTTGAGGATCCCTTATTGTCTCACCTATGGTGGACCTCCTTCTGTCGACATCAACTTATTCATTCCAGAAGACAGGTCTAGAGGGCAGTGTACCTTGATTCCATCTTCCACTCCAGTTCGGTGCCTCAGATCAGGCAAACAAACTCCTTATTTCCCTTTGACTTGATTTTTTCTTAGCTCCAGCTCCTTTCAGCATGATCGAGATCCGTATACTCGATGGTTCAGTGATGCAGCAACTGACATCGATGATACCCGAGTGTGTGTGAGATATCTCAGCACTCATGAGAGGGTGGCCCTACAGGTAGCCCCCCACACACTCTAATGACCTCTTCATCACGACCTTCGATGCAGCTCCATACATTTGATGATGTCGGCCTCAGTCGCTTGCAGCGCCATTTTGTCTTCATGTATCAGTCAGATTTTCAAAGCCTTTTCCTATTTTCAAAGGCATCTGGGTTGCATTTATATCTCATGTACTTAGATATTATTGTACAAGGCTTTGGCTGTTATCCCAGGCATAATATGTATGTGGGACTCATTATCATGTTATTTATCTGGCTCATGAACAGGCCAGCATATGCTTTATTATTGTGTTCTGTGGTTTTCCGGGTGCCTTATTGTTTGTACTATTGCCTCGGTGGCCATAGGTGTGCCTCCCCCGCCGCCTATAGCAGGTACTCACTCCAAAATACTTGTTGCACCTGCAAGTCACCTCCTCAGGGTCTAGTTCTTTTGGCACTTTGGTTTAACTTATACTTCTCTCTCTTTGACTTCCCCTTCAATGTCTAGTGATTGAGTTCTTACAACGTACTTCGGTCATACGATTAGCTCCTAATGCTCGCACGTTGGGGGGCAATCTGTTACACCATTTTTTCGTCATCTAACCTATTATCATTAGATGGACCCAAGTACACCATGCAAGACCAATTTTACTCCAAGTAAAATTGCTTTCACTATGAAAATAACTTAGTAAATCACCTTTATTAAGTTGTTTATGGTCTAAACAGGAAACCCCATAAGGAAATATTAAATAAATATACATTTGTTTGATTTTCCTCACGAAATAATTAGTTAAACAAAATTTTAATTAATATTTCTGGTTATATTCAACCCAAAACAAGGAAATTAATTAGATAAATCATTATTTATCTTATTATTTTCTAAATAATAATTGTTTAAATCTTATTTAAATAATATTCTTTGTTAAATATTACTAGTTCACCTTAAATAATTAAAAAAATCGTTATTTATTTGATTATTACTCAACCATATCCTTAAAATGATAAATAAATCATTTATTTATTTATTATTACTTAATCACATCCTTAAAATAATAAATAAATCATTTATTTGTTTATTAATTACAAATAAGGGGATTTGACTCAAGTCAAATTCATTTTCCCTCCAACAAATATAATAAAATATTCCATAAAAGTTGGATCTAGATTTGGTTAATAATATTTTAATTATGTATCAATCTCTAGACTAACTCAATATTTTGTTATAAATAGAAGGGTTTTCCCATTCATTTATCACCTTTTGTTGCCTAAAGATCACTATGGATCTCAACACTTGGTCTCGCTATTGATCCATGATCATAGTCATACTTTTCCATTTTTGTCTGGGTTTTCTACACCATCAAGAGAGAGAAGTTCTAAATCTGAAGTGCTGAGGACTCACAAGAACCCATCCCATTGAGGAGAACAGGGAACACCCTCTTGTGTTTTCCTCCCATGTGCCATTAATAAAATTATTCATTGGATATATTCTTGTCTTGTATATTGGATCTATGGAGTAAATATTTTTTTTCTACTGTTTAATGTCTTCTAATGCATAGATCTAGATTTTTGCAGCATTTGTCTTAATCATCTAATTGCATATCTGAAGATATTAGCAGTCATTTCTGTTGTTAGGGCTATAAGTTATCCGTAGCTAAAGTGATCTTTTTTTGTACACTTCGAATAAAGATTCATACTAACACCTATCTTCTTGGTTTGACCCATTGTTTTATGTCGAAGGAAGGCTTTTCCCTCACTGAAAACAACATCATAACCTTTGTCTTCCAGCATTGCAACCGAGGCCAAGTTATTCTTCATACCTGGAACATGCATAAAATTCTTGAACAAGAACGGTTTACCGGACTCCCTCTCAAAGGTAATGGTCCCAATTCCTTTAATATATGGAACATATCTCATAAACTCTAGGAACTTGGTGTTATACTCTTCATCTAACATTTTCCCCATCCTAAGTTCATAAAATTATTTTTCTTTGTCGTCATAGTAGTTGTCTGATATATATTTTTCTTTAATAACCTTTCAAATTCATTCCAACTTGATCCTTCTTTATTTATGCTTCCAACGTTCTTCAAGTCTTATAACCATATGTCTTCTTTTCCTTTCAAGCTATAAGTGGTTACATTTTCTGTTATATTCTCAGAATAGTATTGGTTCTAAAGAACTTCTTCATTCCAAGCAACAAAGTTTCGGCTTCTTCATATTTCTTCATTTACCTATTAAAGGTGGGTGGTTTGTATTTCCTAAATTCCTCAAGCATATATTCCCTTTCACTCTTTCTGTGATAGCGATGATGATATTGGTGATGATATCTCCTCGTAGTGGAGCTAGATTGTCTACTAGAATGGTGTTTATGAGTTTTATTCATGCTCTCTAGGGTATTTAATGTTTCATTCCCTCTCAATGTGTATTCACTTTCCCTTATGTGCCTTTTCTTGGACCTACTACAATATGCCCCATTTTTTTCTCTTCGGATGAAATATTTCTCTACCTAACTCTACGACTATCCCCCAACTGATACTTCATATGGCTTTGCAAGTAAGAAAGGTTTTGCAGTATGATTTTATTCACCTAAAAAATTTTTTCCCAATCCCTCACTAGCCTTTAATTATCTTCCTTGTGGCTACTAATCTTGGCCCTTGTTGAATTTGCAAGAAGAAATAGTGAGATTGGCAACTAGAAAGGACAAAAAATGCACCCACATTGGTGAGGAAATTCAGATGCACATTGGTGAGGAATTTTGGATGCACACTGGTGAGGAATTTCTTATGCACAATGGTGAGGAAATTTTGATGCACACTAGTGAGGAATGTAGGGCATATAATTTATTTTTCCCATTAAAAAATGGACAATAAATTGTAATTTCATTTCATAACAACTTGTATCAATTAAATAAGTCAAGATGATTGAGTTAGCTCAATAAATTCGAGTTGAAGGTGTAATATGAGGCACGTAGAAAGATTATAATATTTTGGGGGTCCATTTGAATTTGATGCATCATTGGGGTGCAGGTGTGAATTAGTTAACTCAATTAATTGAGTTAAAATTAGTTTAACTAGTTCTAACTAAGAGATGAACATGTGAGAGGTCAAGTGAATTAAATTAGAATTACTTCATGAGTATTGATCAATCAGATAACTGATAATTCGCTATTAATAGTTGCATGCATGTTAGTTCTGAGGAAGACACATTTGAGGCAGAGGTTAAAGGGAACACAACTATCAATTGTATTTCTAAAAATTTCTCATGTGCAATTATAGAGTCATTGGGATGCCATCATCCATTTTGAAATCAAGGAAGGTTATTTTTCCTATTTAATAGGGATTTAATTCCCTAGGAATTGTGTGATGAAGGAAGGATGAGAATTGGCTAAGTAATAGACCGATTTTTCAAAGATCAGTGTGAGACAGTTGGAAGAGTGCTGGAGAATCTCATGAGAGATTAAGCATTGTATTGTTTCATGATTCCTTGACTTAATAAACAATATAGATGGAGGAGTTTTGAGCAGTTTCTTTCCCCAAGAACAACTTGTGTTGTGCGATTGATTTACTTCTTTCTCTTACTTGCATGTGATTGAGCGATCATGTTTTGTATTCCAAAAATATTGTAGAAGGACTCAGTGTCTTGTTTTAGTACATCACAAGATTGGATTTAATCCATTGGTAGATATTTCTAAATGGTATATTGATATTTATGCATGGTATCAGAGTGCTAGGAATCACAATAGAAGAGAAGAATAGAGGTTTGTATTGAATAGGTTCAAATTTTCAAATTTATTCTTCAGGATCCAGTAGCAGATCAAGATGTCTTTCAATGGCTTGAAACTCAAATATTCTCTTGAGGGAAATTTGAATTACATAGAATAGAAGGACAAGACGGAGGTAGTTTTAGAGGACAATATATTAAAGGAATTCATAGATACTCATATTCCCAAGCCCGCAACAGCATATGCCCAACTTCTAGATGCATGGCAGAAGAAGGTAGCAAAGGTGAGAATGATCTTGTTACAGGGAGTTTGAGATCATATTGTCTCGATTCTCCATGGGAAGGTGACTCCATATGATATGTGGAATGCCTTGAAAACTGTGTTTCAGAATAGCAGCAACCATAGGAATTTGGCATTGAAGGACAAGCTTAGAAAGATCAAGATGGAGGAGGGAGAGATGATACCAACATACTTGTCAAAGTTCACTCAATGTTGAGATGAGATTGGAAGTGTTGGTGTGACTGTAGCCCAAGATTATTTGGTGATTGTAGCACTTCTAGGCCTTCCCAAGAGCTGGCATAGTTACCAGGACTCTATGAATGGGAGGGAGAAGTTACCAAACTGGGAGAGTTTGTGGTCCGACTTGGTAATAGTATAAATAAGGCAGAGCACCAGAGACTACACCTCTGGAAAATACAAAGAAGAATATTATGAATTAGTCAAAAAGGGAAAGAAATCCAAGGGAAATAAGTCCCAAGGTGAAGAGGGAAAGAGAGACTTGTCCAAGGTAAATTGTTTTCACTATCACAAGCATGGGCACTATCTCGTGAATTGTCCACAGAAGAAGGCAAGCAAGAAAGAGCATGTGGTTGTAGTGAGTGAAGTTTTGGATTCACAGTTCGAGCTTGATTTTACTCTCATTGCATGCATGGCCAACACTATAATGGGATGCAAGTGGTATCTATACACCGGTGACTCATTCCATATGATAGGTAATAGAGATCTCTTCAGTGACTTGGAGGAGAAGGACCTCCAGTAGAACATATTGTTTGCAGATTATGGGAGGTATAGTGCGACTAACATAGGTATAGTTACCTTTCCGAGGGAGTTGGGCTCACCTCTCAGACTGACAAATTTTTTGTATGTCCCAGGACTAAGGAAGAATCTTTTATCTGTAGCAGTATTATAAGATCATGGTTATGATGACATATTTAGAAAAGGAAAGGTGTTCCTTAGACACATTGCCATGATACGGGTGAAACAAATCAGTGTAAGAGTCAAGAACCTGTATGTTCTCGAGGTCAAGGATGCATGCAAATATTTGAGGATAAAAGCAGTGGTTAATGACTTTTTGGTTGAGAGGGAGAAATTATCTCTCAACATCTAGCCTCAGAAGCAGTCTCAGAAGGTTATGGAGCAGCCACAATTGGAGAAGTAGAGAGGATACCGAGTGTAGGCATCCACCCAAGCCGAGACCTCTAGTAGGGGGGAATTTTGATCCAGATGGGAAAAGGGAGTACATGCAACTATACCTCTAGGTGAGAGGTGGGGCGATGTGCAAAAAAATCCCTGGAGAAGAAATTTGGGCATGATCCATTGAGATGGTGTGTCTCATGGGTCAAACCTGGCTACGAGGCGCCCACAGTATAGTAGTAGCACGATGGATCAGTTGGATTGATGCAGTCATATGTCAAGAAGATAGAATTAGAGTGACGAATGTTGGATACTAGAGTGTAGATAAAAGTTGGCAACAGTGGAAAGGGAAAGGATGCAAATGTCAGCAGCAGTTTGGAGATCCAGTAGACAGGTGCAGTAGCTAGTAACAGTAAAAAAACTATGATGACAGATGCATTATACTGATTGAGTTATAAAGAGGCTATTCAGTTTCAGGAGTTGCAGGTGAAAACAACACTATAGAAGTGTTTCATGCAGAACATTCCAAAGGTACCGAATCAGGATAGATTGAATTCCTTTCTTATTGGGAGGGAGTGTTGAAATTTGAAACAAGAAAAAATGAAATGGGGAACCAGAAAGCACGAAAAATGCACCCACATTAGTGAGGAAATTCAGATGCACATTGGTGAGGAATTTCTGATGCACACTGGTGAGGAATTTCTGATGGAAAATGGTGAGGAAATTCTAATGCACGCTGGTGAGGAATGTGGGGCATTTAATTTGTTTTTCCCTTAAAAAAATTGGAAAATAAATTGTAATATAATCTCATAACAACTTGTGTCAGTTAACTAAGGAAAAATGATTGATTTAGCTCAATAAATTTAAGTTGAGGGTCTAATATGAGGCATTTAGAGGGATTCTAATATTTTGGGGTTCCAGTTGTAGTTGATGCATCATTGGGGTGCAGGTTTGAATTATTTAACTCAATTAATTAAGTTAAAATCAGTTTAACTAGTTCTCACTGAGAGATGAACTAGTGAGAGGTCAAGTGAATTAAATTAGATTTAATTCACAAGTATTGATCAATCATATAATTGATAATTCGCTATTAATATTTGCATGCATGTCAGTTCTGAAGAAACCCAGTTGATACAGGGGTTAAAGGGAACATAAATATCAGTTGTATTTATAGAAAATTGCCCATGTGAAATTATAGAGTCATTGGGATGCCATGATGCATTGCAAAATCAAGGAAGGTCATTTTACCTACTTAATATGGAGCTAATTCCTTAGGAACTACATGATCAAGGAAAGTTGAAAGAAGGTTGATAATTGGCTAAGTACTAGAACGATTTTGCCTAGATCAATGTGAGACAATTGGTAAAGTGTTGGAGAATCTCATGAGAGATTAAGCATTGTATTGTTTCACGATTCCTTGATTAATACAAAATATAGATAGAGGGTTTTTGAGAAGTCTCTTTCCCCAAGAACATCTTTTGTTGTGTGATTGATTTACTTATTTCTCTTACTTGCATGTGATTGAGCAATCATGTTTTGTATTCTATAAATGATGTAGAAGGATTCAATATCTTGTTTTAGTACATCACAAGATTAGATTGAATCCATTGGTATATATTTATAAATGGTATCAGAGTGATATTTCTGCAACTCTTAGGCTCCTCAAGATATCCATCCAATCAGGAGAGTTGGCCCCTCGCCTTGGCTAAAAAAACATTCTTCCTCATCTGTCCTTGCTTCTTCTTATCCATGTTGTGATTGATTAGAGCTATATTGCACCATTCCTATCCTCATACATTTTTTTTCTCATTGTCCCTTATTGCTTGTGATGTTATGTAATTCATACACAATGTTAGTTACATCATAATATAAATTAGTGACAAAATCATGCATTTGAGATTGTTTTTGTAGAGTGGTTACAATAAGCTGGCTATAACAAACAACTATGTGAGCACATCAATATAATAAAATTATAAAAATTATTATTACCCTGGTACATGAGAAATTCACAAGGAAATAATATCAATCATGCATGAAATTAATCAATCATAGACCACTTTCTAACCACTAAACCTTAGTTTAGTTAAAAAAAATTACAATCATTATGAAATCCCTTGCTTTGTTAACCCAGTAACATAGTAGCGACTTGTCTTGCTCATGATAGAGCCCATCTAGTCCTAGTGTTGAACATGGATGCTCTATAACACACCACTCCTAATCCCCACAAAATCACAGGATAGAAGGAGGTGGTTACTATTTTTACCCGAAATTCAAAGCATCGCTATGGAAATGGAGCCTAAAAATTTCAATGTAATATTCCCAATTAGCCATGAGCTAGTTGGAATATTAATTTTTGTTTTTGCTTCTTTTTTTGATGAATAAGAGGGTATGGAGACCCATAAATATCCTTAGTATGAATAAAATCAATGCTAATGTGAATGGAGATCACTTTAGTGTCTTGATAAAGCACCCTTATGTGTGAAAAGGGGTTGGAGCATGTAGACTGTGTCAACTTTGACCAAATCAACAGTGATGTCATGGAGGAGTGGAATTCGTTGTGGGACAACGTAGTTTTGGAGGGAGACTCCATGAATGGAAGTAGTGGCTTAAATGAGTGGGGCCAAGGGTGAGGAAGCTCACCACTTATATAAGGAAGGGGATGGCAGGCATAGAGGATATGTTGTAGATTATTATTTTGGTATGGTCTGTTAAGACTTGTTTGCTCTCTTCAGCAGTTTAGTTAAGAATGCAGTGTTGTTTAGCATAGGGTGTTCCCGAGCAGGAATCCCACCTTCATACTTGGGGGACTTTGAGTGCCTACTTAGGAGAAGTGATTGCACTAAATTTCCACATTCTGGCATTATACCAAGCTCCATCTTTCATCTACAGCGCAGTTTCTGCAGAGGGTTGTGTTGTGTTGCAGGTTGTAGCAATGGAGAATACATTTGGGTGGTTTCTAAGTTGTTTTTTAGTGGATGAATGTTTCCTTCCATTGGGAGGATATTAAGGAAGGACCTTGAGCCTTATTACAGCATTTGGCACCAGGCCACACTATCATTTTCCCCTACAGTGCAGTTTCAGTCTTGGACTGCGTTATTTTAGGGAGGAGTTGCAGGGGTGGTTTCATTTTACCATTTGGGGAGAAGGTTTTCCAGTGAGGGGATCAGCCTTTCACTTGGAGATTCTATTGGAGGACGCTACATTATTTTCTACATCAGATCATCCACATTTTTCTAGCTGTTTAGTTATATTGAATCTTCAGCCCTAGGTCTTTGATTCATTTCTTGTATATAGGTGTATTTTTGAAAACCCTCTTGGGTTTCTTGTTGGAGGTTGTATAGAGCCTTGATCTTCATGTACATTATATTTTGAGGCATATATCAGCCATTTCATCTTTTGTGTATTCATATGTTGTAGAATTTCTCTGATGACTGCGTTGTAGTAGTCTTCTGGCATTTTGATATAGTAGCAGCACCTCATTGTGAGGGGATTTACTCATTGGAGGATTGCTAGTTCATGTTATATAGTTTGTACCCCATTATTTTGTACTATTTTTCTATTGTTATGGTTAATGGAAAGGCTCCATATTGGTCTCATATTCTTATGTGATGTTATACACTGCTATTTCCATGTTTATGCACTATATTCCTGCTTTACCCATTTGGGAATATTACAGTGGTATCAGAGCATAATCTTGGCTCATCCTGTGCATCTTAAGCCAATATGCCATCAGAAGAAGGAGTTCCTCTCAAATATAGAGAGAAGAGGTATCTCAGAAGAAATCGGAAGTATGATTTTACAGATGATAAAGAAGACAAGGGTAAAACCCATTTATCAGGAGAAGAGGATGACAAAGAGTTTCCAAAGCTTATTCTTCGAATTATGCAAGACATTGTAAGAGAAATAAAGGAGATTAGGATGTATAGACACAAATAATCCCCTAAAGGTTTTCTACATGGTGAAGGCTCCAGAATTTCTCATCACTGGAGTGATCAACTAGTGAAGCAACATATTTCCCAATGCTCTACAATGCCTACATTCTTAGTAGTGGGAAATGGAGGGTTTCAAGAATAAGAAACTCTTGAAGACTATTTTCTAGAGTATGAGTCTCAATCTCAAAGATTCAAGGATCATTTCAGTTTCCAAGAATTGTGTCAGTTCAAGGAAAATAGGAGACCTCGACATCACAATCGAGGTGGAGGATTCATACAGAATCATGATCTACACCAGACTATGGGAAGATTTTTCTTACCCGAATTTTATGGGTCATAAAAATGCACTGCCAAATCATGGGTAGAGAAGCTATACATATACTTCCAGGTGAACCAAGTACCGAAGATGGAGGCCATCAAAATAGCATTGTTGCACCTTGAGGGTGAAGCACATGATTCGTGGTTTCATGGGATTTCTACATCGGTTCATGCCAATGTGATTGCATATTTATATTTCACAAGGAGTTTGGTGGAGAGGTTTGATCAGAGAGACCCGGAAGTACCTTTCATGGGACTAGCAAAGCTCAAACAATCAGGTAATCCATAAACTTATATTTCTGAATTTATAAAACTTTATGTTATGGTTCCTGATTTATCTACAGTAAGGAGGGTCTATATGTTTATTGATGGGCTAGCAGAACCTCTACATGGGTTGGTTAAATCTACCTAACCCACTATTGTTGGCTTGAGGGGTCCTGACCCAGATTCGGTGTGCAAGGTTTGCCAAAAAACCCCTATACTACTGGCCCTTTCGGCAGTGACCTGCTTGCGCAGGCCAAAATCTCACCCGAAGTAGTATGGGTGGGTGTTGGAACCAAGTTTCCGCAACCTGAGAAAGGATGGGTAAGGAAAGCAGAGCTGTGCTAGATCCTGTGATTCCCAGATTACCTTGTTCTGCACAGAGTTAATTAAGTCTCTATTCGCATCCACGTGCACTAGATCTATAGTTATATGCTTTTTATAACATTAACACGGAATTACATAAACAAAACATAACATATCTAGATCCAAGAATGCAGTACACAGATCTTTCGCAGCTTAAAGACAGAAAACACACAATATAGCAATTATCACTAATTCACACAACAGTACTCACAGATTCAGTTCTCTAACAATATTTTTCATTCATTCATTCATCAGTTTTTACTTACAATTCCCTTCCCAACCTGCGCACACAGTAGCAGGGTCCGCACACAGCTGGACTTGGATCTCCACGCACACAGCCAGCAAGAGTCCTCTCCCCAAAACCCAAACAGATATCTTAAACCACTATTCACATCAACAGCTCATTATTTCTTATCTTTTACAATACAAAATTCATCTCTATTTATAACAATCTAGCCTAGACTTTCCTATGGTCCGCAACCCATGGTTTTTAGACCCCTAGTTTACCCTTTCACCCGTTACAATGCTTTCGTGGCTTTGACCCACCCCAAAACCCCTATGCTAGACTAAATATAATCAAAAATATTCAAAATGGACTAGTTTCTCAGCTTGTTATGAGACCCCGTTCCAACAGTCCCCCAACACAATCTTGTGACTCGTCTCGAGTCACTGTGGTGGTGCGGCCACATAGTACTTAGCCTGGTATGGCTTGAGTCGACTTCCATTGACAAAGCCAGGAACGAGGTCACCGCGTAGGGTAGCTAGCTAGACTATTCTGCCATTCGTAATCTCCTTAATTGTGTAGGGACCAAGCCAGTGCTGCCAAAATTTCCCTGGATGTTTCACAAATTGGATATTGTATAACAGGACGAGATCACCTTCGACGAATGTCTTTTGACGAATATGTCGATCATGCTAGGCTTTATCGTGAGCCTTCTAAACCTGCTGGTGAAAATTAGCAATAAACCGATCTTCCTCCAAAGCCACCAGTTGCGCCAGACGTTCCTCTATAATATCTGAGTCTGCCATATTTGTGAACGTAGCGATGCATAGGCTAGGAAAAACGTATTCTATGGGCATAATGGTCTCCTTGCCATAGACCATTCAGAAGGGGGTCCTCCCCGTTAGCTTCTTACAGGTCATTCGGCATGCCCACAGAATCAAGGGGATGCGCACATCCCAGTCACTTCGATCGACATTGCAAACCTTAGTTAATGCCTATTCCAAAATTTTGTTAAAAGCTTCAACTACCCCATTTTCCTGTGGATGATAGGGTGTACTCTTCGTATGGTGGATCCAGAATTCCTCGTTCAAGGCTTGAATCGTTTGGTTAACAAAGTGCGTACCTCGGTCGCTCATTAAGATCTTTGGGTAGCTGAACCTGGTTAGAATCTACTCAAAGATGAAGTGTGCAACGGTATCCGTAGTACAATCCCTTACCGCTTGTGCCTTAGCCCATCGAGTGACGTAGTCAGTGGCAGTGATAATGTAGCACGCACCGGTTTGCTTGCTTGGAGGATTGATGGGTCCTATAAAGTCAATATCCCATTTGTCAAAATCCTATAGGTCCACTTGAGGCTATAATGGCATGTCATCTCATCGCGAGGGTCGACCAGTGCACTGGAATGTATCACACGATCTGCAATAGGTGTACAAATCCTGATGCAGGGTAGGCCACCATAATCCAGCCCTCAAAATCTTTTGCGCTGTAGATCTTCCTGCATAGTGGCCTCCTGCAACTCCATTGTGTGCTTCTACTAAAACAATGGGTCCTTCATGTTCCAATACATACCTTTCTAGTGTTTCATCTGCACCTAGCTTGTATAACTGTCCGGCGATGATAGTAAAGTCCACAGCCCGGGTAACCAACTCCTTCTTCTACTACACCGAATATGCTGCAGGGGCCACGCCCGTAGTAAGGAACTCAATGATATCAGAAAAGTGAGCATCAACCACCTTAATGGTAAACAGTTGTGCATCGGGTAAGCCCTCATCCAAGTTAGTAGGCTCTTCCCCTGTGTTGATGCGAGACAGATGATCTGGGCCTTCATTCAACCTCCCGGGTTTAATGATGACCTCAAAATCATATTCCCGGAATAGCAACAACCAGCAGCAAATATTCCCCCCCAACACAGGCTTGTTGACCAGATATTTCAAAGCCAAATGATTAGTGAAAATCTTAAAGTGTCCACCCAGTAGATAGTGCCGATATTTTTGTAATGCATATACCATGGCCAATCCTTCGTGCTCAATGGTAGAGTAATTCCTTTCTGCGCTCGAGAGTTTTTAGCTTGCAAAAGCAACCAGATGGTCAATATCTCTGTCTCCAGATTGAGTGAGAACTGTGCCCAAGGTGATGCCTGACGCATCAACATGTACGTGAAATTCCTTTGACCAGTTAGGAAATATCAGTATGGGTGCAGAGATCATCTTCTCCTTTAGCAGTTCGAAGCTCTTCTGACATTCGTCATTCCAAAAAAAAGAGACATCTTTTTTTAGTAGTTGTTCCATGGGTGTTGTGATCAGGGCGTATCCCTGGATGAATTTCCTGTAATAGCCTGTGTGACCGAGAATAGAACACAACTATTTTTCCGTGGTGGGGGCTGAAAGGTTGATAATCATAGCTATCTTCGTAGGATCAACCATCAATCCTTGCCGACAGATGATGTGTCCAAGAAATATTCTGAATGGTAAACAGAAGATGCACTTTTTGATATTCAGGGAGATCTGGTGCTTCCGACATGCATCCAACAATAATCGCAGGTTCGATTCATGCTCTTTCACCAAGCCAAAGACTGTCTAGTCATCGAAGTAAACCTCCAGGAACTTATGAATAAACTCCTTGAACACAACCACCACGACCCTTGAAAAGATAGCAGGTCCGTTCTTGAGACCAAAGGGCATGACCGTATACTGGAAGGAACCCTATTCGGTCGCAAAGGTAGTCTTACTACGATCGTCAGGTGAAATTTTGATCTGGTGGTATCCAGAGAACCCATCGGTGAAGGAATAGGCCTCCTGGCCACCCACTCTATCAAGGATTTCATCAGAGAAGGGCATAGGGAAAAGGTCATGGACGCAGGTGTTGTTTAGCTTTCGTAGATCCATGCAGATGTGTATTTCCCCCTTTGTCTTTTTCTCCTGGACGACCATTGGACTTATCCAATCTGACTGTTCCATTGGTTCAATTATACCTGTGGTCAGAATTTTGTCCAACTCTTCTTTGAGATTTTGCTTATATTTAGGGTTCAGCCTATAAGGTCGCTGCTTAATAGGGCTCACCTCGGGTTTCAGAGTGATGTTCATGATGCCGAGGTCCCCAGTGATTACTTTGAGCTCAGAAAACTTTGTTGGAAATAAGTCCTGGTACTCCGTAAGTAGCTCTGCAATTTTTCCTACGGTTCCTTCATCCCAATAGTCCCCAATTTTAGCCAGCTTAGGGTGTTCTTCTGTCCCAATATTAAATTTTTTTCGTTACATCAATATCCTGTAGGGACGGTCCAATAACAGTGCGTTCTCCTTTAGATTCCAGAACAGAGATATTTCGCGAATTATCCTCTTCTTCGTTAATCGCCAAGCTCCAGCAGTTGACTATGTCTTGCATCTGGGCTTCCCATGTCAAGGCGGCTGGTGTGGTGCAGGGGTGAGGCTTTTTAAAGATAAATGCATTGATGTCCTGCAGAGATTCATCAAGCGTCTCTGTTCCCCAAATTAGTCCGAATGTTCCAATAAAATATTCTTTTAATATTTCCTAGTGGCGGGTACGTTGATGTAACTCTGCATCTAAGTACCAAGCAGCAGGGATAGGGCCCAAGGCATGCACAAATAGATGGATCCATTCTTCTGGGGTTTAGTCGGACCATTTGATTGTCCAAGTACGCAGATGCACGCGGGGATCCCCTGGTCCTAGGAATATCTTGGTGCACATGTCAGCAGGAGGTGCGAATCACAGAGCCATCCTATCATGACACGTTTCCCAATCTGGAAATGATTTCTTGTGGGTATCCCACCATCATGTAGGTGTTCCACATAGAGCCAGATTGAGGGCCTAGAGCCATTGTTCTTTTGGCACCCTAGCCTCCAACGTCCTTAGGAATTCGTGGATATTACTAGACCCATCAAAGTGGGGAAGGTCCCTTACCTTTGGAGTAATGCAGTAGAGGGTCCTTGCAGCCCTAGGGCCTCATAGTGCTAAGGCATCATGTAACCAGGTCTGTCAACTTTCTAGTTCTTCATTAGGATCAGAAAAGTACACCTAGTCCTTCTCCCAACAGAGTACTTTGCTTGTGGTAGGGTTACCCTGGTCTTCGTCCTGTGCCGTTACCCTGTAGATGTGATCTACTTCCTCCTCTGCATATGTTGGTTATGTATACCGCACACCCTCGGTGGGATCTAACGGTACTATTATGCACGTACCATTCTTCTCAAACACCATGCTGCATTTTTTAGATTGATGACACCTCCTATGTCTATAGCCCAGTCTAGTCCCAGGAGTGCAGGGTAAGGATCCGCATCTTCCACGATTTATATTACTTCAAATTTAGCTAAGACCTTTACTCCTGTGATATCTACCATGACTTTTGGCAACCTCCCCAAAGGAATGATCTTTTGTTGATTCTCCATGCGTAGCTGGATGGTGGACTAGTCTAACTTAGGTTCCCCCATTCGTTGCCATGTTTTCTTTGGTAAGACGTTCGCATCTGATCTGAGATCGAGAATAACCTGATCTATCTCATAGTCACCAATCTACACAAGTCAACCGCATTTCCCTCCTGGTGCATTTCTTATAGCTGTGTAATTTGTGTACTTCCTTAATCTCAGCCATTGTGTTGGGTCGGGCTGTGCAGTCATGCAGTAATTCTTGGAGATTTTCTACAACCTGCAATCTGCGCAGTAGTTTCATACATGCCCTTAGAAAGGGCTCAACCCCTTCCTCTTTCTGGAGGTGCGTTGGCAGCTATGCAAGGGCTTCCAGTGGCTCTTGTTCCTTGAGATTCCTTTCGAGAAGCAAGTTCCTCCCTTGCTCCCTGGGTGACCACCCTGCCACATGTCATGACTTTTACACTTGGATCCTCATTCCTTAGCTCAGTTTTGACTCTTTGCACATTTTGTGTGGGGGTAAGCTCTTTGTCCTGCATTTTTTTTATCAAGATCGGGCAGTCTTCAATCTCATGGTCCAGCTGTCAGCAATATTTACAGTATTTCCTAGTGGGATTCAGGCAGTCCTTGGCAAAGTGCCCTACCTCTCCGCAGTTATAGCAAATCAGTTGGCCCCGTCCTCATCCTGCGCTTCCTCCCCGGCCCCCCTGTCCCTCACGGGAGATCTCAGTGATGCAGGATCTGATTTTACCCTATAGAGGTTCCCCCGATCTACCAACAAGTCATATGTGCGACAATTCTGCTCATCGTGCCCTACCGATTGGCAGAACCTGCACCATTGTTGCTTCAGTTCACCCATACTTATCCGAGGGCACTGGGTTGTATCATGCAGTCCCGCTACCCGGAATTCTTCGCACCATAGCGCAGATCCACTGGAACCAGGTCGTAGCGAACTGGGTCCCCCCGCCTGTAGGTAATCTGTCAATAAAGGACACTAGTCCTTGGTATGACCAGACACCCAACATCTTATGCACTAGAGGTCCGCGCTGACTCCCTTTCCCCACTCTGTCCGTAAGCTCTGTATTTCCATGTGCATGGCTCTGAGCTGCTCTTGAATTTTCTGCACTCCTACCAATGTGTTGTCCTTAGGTGCAGCTTCGAGTTTCATGGCAGCTTCCAAGGCTTTTTCCTGCGATTCGAAGGTCTGGTGGCCCATCGATATGCGTAAGTGAGGTAGAAACATAGTGATGAACCATTCCACGTGTTGTCTGTCATCGTATTTGAACCCCCCTTCCTTGATCACTTTCTTTAGCCATTGATCAGCCTCCCATACTGACTCAAACGCACCTTGCTTGAAGTCTTTTACTTCTGCTACCAACTGAGAGTAAGATTTTGGCTTTCGGAATTGTTGTTTTAGGGCATCCTTAACATCGTGAAGCGATGTGCTCCCGTTCTGAGATATATACCGCATATACTAGTCCAGAGCCCTCTCTTCGAAGGCCAGGGATAACTGCGCCCTTTTCACAATGTCACTTACCACCCCTTGCGTAGTCCATACCAAGTCGGCTACGAACCAAAACTGCTCCATGTCCTCATCGCTTACGCCTTTAAAGGTAGGTAATTTCAAGTATACTACCATAATTTCCTCTGGTTTTCTTTCTTGAAGGTCCGACGTCGGGGTAACTGATGGACCTTGCACAGGTGCTTTCTTTGGCAAGCTACGAGTAGAGTGATCCTCTACTTGATCGGTTCAATAATACTTACCGCTCCATGTTGTGCTATCACCCAAAGTAGCACTCATTCACCTCTGTGTTATATCTCCGCTATTCGCTTGTCATTACCGATCCCTCTCTCAGAATTCTTCTGGTCCCGACAATGGAACCATATATTGGCTTGAGGGGTCCTAACCCAGGTTCGGTGTGTAAGGTTTGCTAACAAACCCCTATACTACAGGCCCTTTCGGGAGTGACCTGCTTGCGCAGGCCAAAGTCTCACCCGAAGTAGTATGGGTGGGTGCTGGAATTAGGTTTCTGCACCCTGGGAAAGGATGGGTAAGGCAAGCAAATCTGTGCTAGATCTTGTGATTCCCAGATTACCTTGTTCTGCACAGAGTTAATTAAGTCTCTATTCGCATCCACGTGCACTAGATCTATAGTTATATGCTTTTTATAACATTAACACACCATCACATAAACAGAACATAACAGATCTAGATCCAAGAACGCAGTACACAGATCTTTCGTAACTTAAAGACAGAAAATGCACAATATAACAATTATCAGTAATTCACACAACAATACTCATAGATTCATTTCTCTAACAATCTTTCGCATTCATTCATTCATCTTTTCTTCCTTACAATTCCCTTCCCAACCTGCGCACACAGCTAGACTTGGATCTACGTGCACACAGCCAGCAGGAGTCCTCTCCCCAAAACCCAAACAGATATCTTAAACCACTATTCGCATCAATAGCTCATTATTTCTTGTCTTTTACAATACAAAATGCATCTCTATTTATAACAATCTAGCCTAGACTTTCCTATGGTCCACAACCCATGGTTTTCGGACCCCTAGTTTACCCTTTCACCCATTACAATGCTTTTGTGGCTTTGACCCACCCCAAAACCCCTATGCTAGACTAAATATAATCAAAAATATTCAAAATGGACCAGTTTCGCAGCTTGTTAGGAGACCCCGTTCCAACATGCCAATGTGACTGCATATTTAGAGTTCACAAGGAGTTTGATGGAGAGGTTTGATCAGAGAGACCCGAAGGCACCTTTCATGGGACTAGCAGTGAGGCTCAAACAATCAAGTAATCCATAAACTTATATTTCTGAATTTCTAAAACTTTCTATTATGGTTCCTGATTTATCTGCAGTAAGGAGGGCCTGTATGTTTATTGATGGGCTAGCAGAACCTCTACATGGGTTGGTTAAATCTACCTAACCCACTACCCTTCAAGATTCCATTGAAAGGGCTAGAGATCTACAAGATGCCTTGCCAAAATCAAATGAAACATTTCAGCAAAAGCCCACTTTTCCATTAAAGGGAAAATATGAGAAGGCTCCTTTTTCAAAGGAGAGCCAAAGCAAAGTACCTCTTAGTGATGATGTTTGAAGAGATTTGAGGAGAAGGAATCTTTTCTTCACATGCCAAGAATCATGGGCATCCAGACATAGATGTGCAACAGGAAAGGCGCACTATATAGAGGTCTTTTCAGATGATGAGGAGGATGGATAAGAAGAGCCAAAAGGAGGTCACAACATTGGGATAGCAGGAGAGGATCCACCACCACCGGGAGGTGGGAATGGAGAATTTTCTCCTATTGGAGGGGCCATTGCATCATTGAGAGGAGTATCCAAGTACTTTACCTTGAGGGTTCGAGGTTCCATCTTGGATCAGAGGGTTTCAGTTTTGATTGAAAGTGGGGCTACCCACAACTTTAATGGTTCCCAACTAGTGTGGAGGAGGGCAATACCCACTGATGATTTTGAGGGATTTTCTATTTTGGTCCCGGGAGCTAGAACTATGTAGTGCATGCATTATGTACCATCTTTATATGTCACCATGGGGACATATACATTGACTGATCACTTCTTTTTGGTTGACATACCTGACAACAATGTGATATTGGGTGTGTAGTGGTTGATTACTTTGGGGAAGGTTGCCACAGATTGGGAGACTTTGCAGATGGAATGGGTGGATAGAAAAAGTGGAAAAATTCATATGATTAGGGGCATGCACACATATCCCTCACAAACCACTTCCTCATAGAAAGAAGAGATGGATTTGCATAGTGGAAGCAAGGACCTAAAGTCCCATCCATTATGCACATGACTTTGGCCCATGAGACATTACTATTTTGTGGAAAACCTCCTGGGAGGCCACCTGATCAGGAATTAGTGAGAAATGTCTCACAACATGTTGTGCCACTCATAGATCTAGGAGGAGTGGGAACATTGGGAGGTCATGGTGCAGCACATAGATTCTTGGGTAGACTCAAGGAGGAGGGAGACATTCTCCCAACATCAACATTACCCACTCTCACCTCACATCTTGCACTGAGAAAGGAGCAACAGATGGAGGATACCAGCCTTCTAGTATGTGACTTTGGGATAGGATATTTCAAAGAAGGGAGGAGCCACATGAAATATGCTTTATATGATAGATCATCAGCACTGTCACTTTGGAGGATAGATCCATGTTGGAAATCCCAGCTATTGGTGGATTATTCCAAGGATCTTTTTACTTTCATGATACTTGATGACCAGCTACTAGAGGAGGGATATTCAGCCAAATATGAGGTCATCTACTATCATAGTAGGATATTCTTATCTAGAGCCTCCAAGCTCAAGGAGAAGTTACTACATGCAGCACATGAAGATTTTATCTTCAACCATACTTATTCCATGAGAGCATACCATACCATCATGGAGGGATATACTTGGGAAGGCTTTGAAGAGGAGATATATCAACATTTGAGGAGATTCATGGACCATGTGGATATGGAGGAGATGTATAACTCTTTTTTGTGGTTATCACATCCACCTATTTCCTCTTGGGAATGAAAGGGGATCTATCTATGAGCCACTCTATTTGTGTGAAAAAAGCATATGGTAAGGATCATGTTTGTATGCATAATGATTTATATTATGAATATTTGCATTCCTTTACCATACATGTGAATGCAATTTCTCCAAATGGGAGCATTCTTCCTTATAAACTTCATGGAAAACTTGGGGCCATAAACTGTGTTGAGCATGGCCACTCCCTAGGAGGATATAGGGAGATGACATACCATTCAGGGTGTACTCCAAAGGCACCAAACATTACTCACCTTCTCAAAACATGTGAGAAGACTATGGAAGAAATTAAGTGGTGGGGAAACCACATACCATATCATTATCTAAGGCAATCAAGAGATATATTGTGTTGGTTCCACATGTGGGACTATGTTCCACCTCCATTATTGCATATGGAAACTTATTTGTCCTTGGTTTTGATCCCATACATTAATGATTTCCTTATTCTTATTCTGGGAATGAATGGAGGAAGGATGTAAGGATTGAACATGCCCATGGGGAGAGAGATTCTCCATGCTTCTTATGCTTCATGTTTCAGGGAGAACATTGGGCAAACCATGATTGCTACATTGGACCTTTTGCTTCCTTATGAGGTGAGTCATTGGCATCTCATGAGTACCTTGGAGGAGCATTTCATGGAGGAATTGATTGGGAGACACTTGGCTTATGAGGAGATCTTATCACATGGAGGTGTCCCCAATGAAGGAGGAGAAGAGTTGTAGCTCTTACCTTTACAGTTTCTTGAGGACAAGCAACATTTGGGAGGGGAGGATTGTAATATTCCCAATTAGCCATGAGCTAGTTGGAATATTAAATTTTTTTTTTGCTTCTTTGTTTGATGAATAAAAGGGTATGGAGACCCATAAATCTCCTTAGTAGGAATAGAATCACTACTAATGTGAATGGAGGTCACTTTAGTGGCTTTATAATACACCCTTATGTGTGAAAAGGGGTTGGAGCATGTAGACTGGATCAACTTTGACCAAATCAACGGTGTTGTCATGGAGGAGTGGCATTCATTGTGGGACAACATAGTTTTGGAGGGAGACTCCATGCATGGAAGTAGTGGTTTTAATGAGTGGGTCCAAGGGTGAGGAAGCTCACCACTTATATAAGGAAGGGGATGGAATCTATAGAGGATATGTTGTCGATTATTATTTTTATATGGTCTGTTAAGACTTGTTTTCTCTCTTCATCTGTTTAGCTAAGACTACAGTGTTGTTTAGCACAGGGTGTTCCTGAGCGGGAATCCCGCATTCATCCTCGGCGGACTTCGAGTGCCTACTCAAGAGAAGTGATTGCACTACATTTCCACATTCCTGCATCAGGCCAAGCTCCATCTTTTATCTACAGCGCAGTTTTTGTAGAGGGTTGTGTTGTGTTGAAGGTTGTAGCAGTGGAGAATACATTTGGGTGGTTTCTGAGTTTTTTTTCAATGGAGGAAGGTTTCCTTCCATTGGGAGGCTATTAAGGAAGGCCCTTGAGCCTTATTGTAGAATTTGGCACCAGGCCACACTATCATTTTCCCCTACAGCACAGTTTCAGTCTTGGACTGTGTTATTTTAGGGAGAAGTTGCACGGGTGGTTTCAGTACACCATTTTGGGATAAGGTTTTCTAGTGAGGGTGTTATCGCCAAAATAGGACCCTGATAGGATATTGATCAGACCACTTCAATGTAACTATTTCAAACCAATATTTTAGTTGAGGCTTAGCCTCCTCAGCCTAAGATGGCTCTCTCAAGGGTTAATGATTTTGTATAAAGATAGATGGCTAACTCTATGTTTGTGGTTTTGTATGTTTGCAGGTTGAAAGATGAAGACAAGCTACAATTGGGCTATGGATTCAGCCACAGGGATAAATATAACAAATATCTCTTCTTATAAAACTGAGGCTTGTATATACTTCAATGAAAGGGTGACACATTCAGGAAAGTCTCAATATCTTAAGGTTCGAAGGAAATCAGAGCATGTGTGCATGAATTCTGAGTCATGATACATCAAGATATTGAAAGGAAATTATTTAATAGAGATTTATCCAAGCTTAACACTTAAAGGAAGTCAGAGCATGAATGACCATGAATTCTAAGTAATAAGTATCAAACATTGAATAAAACTATCTACAGATAGGACCTAAGAACTCAATTCACCATAAATTAACACTTAAAGGAATTCAGAGCATGTTCCCATGAATTCTGAGTAATAAGAATCAAAAATATGGAAGTAAAACACATGATAGAAGATAAATCTCACTGAAGTACACTTATAATCTCAACTTCAGAAAAGTTAAACTGCTTCTATATATATCAGCTCCTCCAAAGTATTTACAAAAGTAGCTATTTCTGATAACATTTTC
Organism: Pinus albicaulis; assembly: GCA_034641835.2. Classification (NCBI taxonomy): domain Eukaryota; kingdom Viridiplantae; phylum Streptophyta; class Pinopsida; order Pinales; family Pinaceae; genus Pinus; species Pinus albicaulis. Next base: position 1,552,210,930 of record CM076580.1, on the reverse strand, counting down.
CAACCTTGATACATTGAAGTTTACATTATTTATAGGCATTTAGCCTTTACAACAAGTCTTCCAAGTGGCTAGACCATTTAACCTTTAACTAACACTTAAATCTAACCATAAACTAGATTCTAGAAACTAGGACTGACACCTTTTCGAAATAAGACTAAGAGTCCTACTAGGACTTAAACACTTATTTATTACATTTAAACTAAACTAATCCAAGTCTTCCTCGAAAGGAATCCAATATTTTACCATGCTGGCCATTAAAAAAACATTTATATCATGATTGTCTTCGTGAAGAAACTCTGCCCTTCATTTTAAAAGAAGTTAGTTTGATGACATGGCACATGTTGGCTAGTATCTTTCAAACTCTTCTAACTGAAACTCTCCACTTGGAAAAACTGATACTCTTTGTCATCCTGATACTCTTTGAGACCTTGATGATGAATAAATTTACACATGCTTAACCCCTTTCACTATTTTTCATCGTTTGTCACAAAATTGTCCTTACTATCAAATTTTGTTTTTGAGCTACGAAAATAGCCTGTTTTCGTAGTGCACACAAAAGATTGACTTGTGATATTCCTCAATTGTTTTTAACCATTGGAATATGTTAAATGATAAAAAAAATTAAACATGACCTTCAAAACTGCTCACTCCCATCAGTTTATGTCTCTTAAAACCCAAAATAAACCTTCAGAAACTCTGCAGCAAAAACTGGGCTTCAAGCCTGACACTTGCTACGAAATTGCCTAATACTTAGGTGATTTGATAAAACGTGTATCTGAACTTTAAAAAATCATATGAACATGGCTGAATTTATTTCATTGATAATATAAGACAAAAATATGATGATCTAATTTTTACCTTCTTATCTATCAGTGGTTTCAAATAGTTTTGTGCATGATTCCTCTTTCCAAGTCTCCTTTCTTTGATTTTGTTTTCATCAATTCCATTTCTTCTTTTAATTATTTCACTTGTCTCTACAAGTTTCTCTTCTCTGCTTGTAAACATAAATTCCTCTTTCTTGTATGTGACACTATGATGCGTAAATTTTGTTTCCTTTTCAACAGATTCTTGGCGTTCGCAATGGAAGTCTCAAAATGAATAACCTATTCATTTACTTTCTTCTCTACCTCATATATCATCTCTTTATCTTTCTTATATCCTTCCAGCTCTTTATTTGTCTCAGCCAATTCATCTTTGAAAGCTTTCAATTGTTCTTCCAAAATATCCTTTTCAGTCTTCTCTATGGCCTTGTCTTTTCCTTTTCTTTGTTTTACTATTTCTTCTTTGTCCTTGCTCTGTCTTTTAGAAGAATTTGTCTCAAGTTTACTTTGAGACTTACCTTTAAATTTTTTGTCTTCTTATCCTTGATAGCCTCTATCTCACTAGGTGATATAACAATAACTTCCTTTGCCATTTCTCCTTTACCTTTATCTTCCCTCTTTTTACTATCACCAATAGTAAAAGTACCTGACATTTGTGACCCAGTAAGAGGTTTTCAAGGTTTGAAAATAAAGGCTGAATCATCTGAAGAGAAGTATGATTTCTTAACTATGAGTCCCTTACTTCATCTCTTCTAATTTTATCTACTTTTACCACAGGGGCTTCTGTAATTTCAATGGCCTGTAGGATATCTTCAAGTTTTCCTTTCCCTTTAACATTTTCTTTAGCATTTCTTTTAGATCTCTTAGCTTCAAAATTAGTCTTGTTGTCTGTAACATGTTTGATAGTCCTCTTTCTAGTTCTAGTTGCTGGAGGTAATGATATATCTTGGACTAAATCAATTTTCTCTACCAAGTCTTTATCTGAATCCTTTAAATATTCATGCTGAGTTCCTTCAAATTCTGCAGTAGTATTGACATCCATTTTTTGCTTGGAAGCTTTCCTTGGAGATAAGACATCAAGTTCATATCCATTCATGAACACGAATGAGGCCCAATCTCTGTTTAGTTTATTTAACTCCTCCAAGACTAGTAATTTCATCAACCCATGATGAAAAATGGAAGTTTCAATCCTTTCAGGCTTTCCTTGTACCTTGTCTGCCATTTTCCCAAGACTTCTAAAGAGATAGAATGGAATATCTATCAATTTCTTCCCTGTGAAATGAATCAATAATTTGAAATGATACATGTAAATTGTCTGAAAATGACCTTCACATGTAAAATATTTTTGTATGACCATTAGCAACCTAGAAAATTCATCTTTAAGACAGCTTCTAGGAATTCCTTCAGTCATTTTGATCCCTGCATGCTCCGTTTTTAAATAATCATCACAAATTTTCAAGTCAAATTTGGTGGCTTTAAACCATTCCTCTCCGGTTCTCGGGATCCTTGTTGCTTTAGATATACTATCAGGTGAAATTGGGATATCAAGATAGCCTACCTTTGTAAATGTTTCTCTGAAATTAGCCACAAAGTCTCGTGATACCTGTTGATGATGCCCTTACAGTTTCTGAAAGAATTCAATACACCCTGCCTTTGTAAATAACTTGGTGAAATGTTCATCTCCTAAAACCAAGTTTGGAGCTGTAGGTTCATAGCGGAATTGAAAACCTCCTTTACAAACATTCTTGGGTGTAGCTGTAGCCATTTCTTGTATGATGCAGTGATGGCTTTCCTTACAACTTTACACTTGTTTGGGAGAAAACGCTTGATGATAGAGAGTAGTTAAGAAGGAGAGAGATTTATATAACAGCAAGGGTTTTTACTGGGGAGCTTCTTGATAGAGGTTTGCTTTGGTAGAAAATGATAAGTGTGGAAAAACAGAGTGGAAGAGGTGAGAAATAAACTTTCACAAGAGGAATGAGAAGACATAAGACAAATGATGACTGGTATGAGAGAGTGCATAAATTTTTTAAATGATGGCTAAAGTTTGGCAGCAAGTCCTTGAAATTTTCAAACACTTAAACATTCATCATTACTCTTTAAACCATTAAAAACTGGCAGAGATTTCGTAGCACGTTTCATTTGACAAGTGCCAGTTTTTCTACAGAACTACTAGGTGTTTCCATAGCAAATTCTGTTAATTTCGTGCTATATTTGTTGCAGACTCAAACAGTTTGGTGACAAATGGCAAACTTTCGGACTTATGATCATTTCAAAGTGTCTACTCAAAACACACTCCTTCGATGTGACTTGGAATCATTTCTATGACCTTATCCAAAGTTTTTATAAACTTTAAATATACCATAAAATTTATCATTTTATGATATCTTCCAACCTAACCATTATGAAAGAGAATTATGACTGAATTTCAAGCATGAGATTTTGAAAATTTGAGGTGTGATAACAGAGGGGATCAACCTTTCACATGGAGAGTCTATTGGAGGAGGCTACATTATTTTCTACATCAGATCAGCGACATATTTCCAGCTGTTTAGTTGCATTGAATCTTCAGCCCTAGGGCTTTGATTCATTTCTTGTATATTGGTGTATTTCTGAAAACCCTCTTGGGTTTCTTGTTGGAGGTTGTATAGAGCCTTGATCTTCATGTACATTATCTTTTGAGGCATATATCAGCCATTTCATCTTTTTTGTATTCATATGTTGTAGCAGTGCTCCTATGACTACGTTGTAGCAGTCTTCCGGCATTTTGATATAGTAGTAGCACCTCATTGTGATGGGATTTACTCATTGGAGGCTAGTTAGTTCATGTTATATAGTTTGTGCCCCATTATTTTGTACTATTTTGTTGTTGTTATGATTAATGGAAAGGCTCCATATTGGTATCATATTTTGATGTGATGTTATACACTTCTATTTCCATGTTTATGCATTATATTTCTGCTTTTCCCATTTGTGAATATTACATTCAATCTTTCTTAAGTTATTCAAAACTATAAATTTATATTATCATTGCATTTGTCTCGTCGATATGATTCTAAAGATATAATTTGTTTCCTTAATTTGACATCTAGATTGAGAAATATATATATATATATTCAACTAACAGACCGTCTATTCAAAAAGTCATTCTTGTTTCTTGGGTTCTGTTACATAGCCCTTTATCACTTTCCACCTTAACGAGCATCTTCAAGGAAGGCCTTTCAGTCTGACATGTATGTGGGTCCACATTGTGCCAATGAATGATCTTTGAAGCTCACATGTATGCCACTACGTCTCGACTCAAGTCACCTTACAACATTTAAATTTGTTCCATAATTGAACTGTTAGGACTAACCACTAGGCCTATGTCATCCTTGCAGGTCAATACCACTGTAGTATTAGTGCTTCCAACTAGTTCACATGCTCTCGCTCCTACCATGGTAGCCTGATGCTGAGTCATCTCATCTCTCCCATGAACACTATGCCTTCCTACCTCCAAGAGATTGACTCCAAGATACAAAATTTCCCATTAACTATAATTATATTCCCTGTATAAAAGGGTCCTGACTTAACTCGTTCGTGTGGCGATAAATTTTCGCAGGGGAATTAGCTCTTCCATCAACCAATGCATGACATCCAAATTATCCTAGCCTACTCCAAGTTATCGGCCCTACCATGCTAGAGCAATCCTTTTTATCCTGAAATTTGTTTTATGCAACCTATTATGGGCTTCTAGGAACATGACCTTCAGGAAACACCATCCTAAGCCTCCTCTCGATCATTGATTTCTCTAACTTACCCTCAACCATCAATCATGCTATATTTCACTCTTGGTCTTGTGTTGCGGTCATTTGGGCTAAAAACCTGGCCTCCAATCCAATCATATCATGGTTCAATATATTTAGCTAAGGCTTGTTGAAATTATAATGTTGGAATTAATGTAAACATGATTGTTGGCTTAAGGGGTCCTGACCCAGGTTCAGAGTTATCGTGCAACAAAAAAAACCCTCCAACTACTGGCCCTTTCAGCAGTGGTCTGCTTGCACAGACCAATATCTCACCCGAAGCAATATGGGGGAGTGTGGGAACCAGGTTTCCACATCCTGAGGGAGCTTTTGATGTGGCAGGTCTAAGCAGACTTACTGAAAACGATATAATCATATTTGTGCAGCCACAGTTATTGATAACATATCTAACCCTTTCACAGATTGTCACATAATACTTCCATATATTTTGTGCACAATAGCTATTTGTACTTCATTCAGATCTATTTATCTAACATCAATTAATTCTTGTGCATAGATGTAATTAACCATTTACAGAAGTAAATACGCAACAACAGAACATATTCAAATCGACGGAAAATAATAGATAATAAATCACATAAGAATCTGGGTTCACCAAAAATGCCTTGTTTATTAAGATCTTTGCAATTCAGTACAATCTATCTTTCTACGCACACAGCAGCAGAGTTCACATAGAGCTCAGGACTTAGGTCTCTGTGCACACAACCAACAACAGCCTTTCTACCCAGAAAAAAATCCAAACTAACAGAACCCTAATCACGAGTTCATTCATTCATGTTTATCATGCCATCATGTTTATCATTTCATCATTTTTATCCTCACTTAACTCTTACATATTTATATTATCAAAACACACACATACCATGGTCTCAAACCATGGTTTGAGACTCATGGTTTTTCCCTTTAATCCTTTACAATAATTAAGGAACTTTAACCCACCCCAAATCCCCTTTGACGATCTGCGCACAACATGTACAACAAAACTTTTTAAAAAAATAACCCAAAAAAAGTACCCCAGGGGGCCTCACTCCAATAGGCCCCCAACACAATCTTGTGACTCCTCCCGAGTCACTGCAAGGTGGTCGCCTTCATCTTTGCCTTCAGTGTGTTTAAAAAACTTCTGAGTGGCATGAGGACTTCAGTGCTCTATCCAGCAGCACTCTGTGCTTCATCTACCACCTTGGTTTTTGTTGGCCCCTCAACTTCCCAGCTAATGCTACGTTGAGTCTGCTGCAGGCTTTTTAGGGCATTGTCGAGGTTTTGTGATAGTTGCAAGGCTTCCTCTACCCAAGGTTGCATCTATGTTTCCAATAGCTACTCACGGCAACACAGGTTCTCAATATTTGTTTGAATAGCCTTACCTTCATGAAGTCTAGCAAGCCTCTGTGTTGTCACCAAGGTTGGCACCACCGTTCTGATCTATGTAAACTATTTTTCTTTAATTCTGAGTTCATTCCTTAACTTTTGAACCATTGGGTTGTTCTGAACAGAATTCCAAACACCCATGGCCTCATCTAGAATTGTACCACATTATTCCATTGCTTCTGCTACATTGTTAGTGGTTTCCTTTACTTCGGCTGAAATCAGACCTCCGGCGGTGTCTCTGGTTGGAGCTTTATCTGTAGCTCGACTATCTATTGTTTAAATTTGGCACATACGGTCTAGATTTCTATGTGCGATTCTTTGAGCATGGTGACCAGGATTTCGAGCTTTGTTGTTGGTGAGGCAGGGATAGTGACCTCTGGTAGGTCACTGCACAAATGATCAAACATAGCTTCTAATGTGGCGTGTTGATCCTCAGCTGCTCGGTGTGCCTCATCTGCATCTTTTTGCTCCTTTTTCAGTATTTTTTCTTGCTGCTGATACTCGGCGGTGGTTTGGAAGGCATGGTCCTCTTGATACTGTAACTCAATATTCACGATCATGGTGTGGATATCATGGATTTTTCCACTAGGTAGCATCGCCAGGTTGATGCTAACCTCTGTTCAAGCTTGCACATGAGTGCGCAAGGTAGGCAGCTTAATTGTAATGGCAATTTTGAGAACCTGAATCATTCGATTTTTCAAGGGGGATGGCAGCATTGTGTTGATGGGTTGCATGCTCGTTTGTCCGATGTTGGAGGCCGACATGCTCGCGTGTTGCAAGCTCGCTTGCTTCACACTCTCTTCAATCACGTTCACATGCATTTTTAACTCTTGAAGGCCCGACTGTACACCCTCAAGCACTGATCTGTATTGTGCTTCCATTTCATTCCATATGTCCTTCATGGAATACTTGACTATGTTCTCAATTTCAGTGAAGTCATCTTCTATGAGGGTGAGTTCCTCTGTCCTGCCAGCCTGAAACCCTTCCTCTTTTTGCATGGACCCATAAAGGCCTAAGAACTTCTCTTAGTTCCTTTGGTTGTCTATGTTGTAGGTGCATCGGTTACTTCACCATATTTCTCCTTTTCTTCCTTCTCCATATCGATAGTCTCTCCCATCGTGGTAGGCTCGGGCTCTGACTCTGTGTCCTTACCTTTCTACTGAGCTTCTTTGGTTGTGGGCGGCTTGGTCAAATTCTTCAGCATAGACAAAGAGGCACCCCTAGTGGTGTGCGACTCTAACCAAGCAGGCATCCATTCTGCTATTATGCACCCTAGGTCGTCCTCTGTGACTAGGTATGGTAGGTCATACCATATTCCTTCCATAACTACCTTCACGTGGATATGCATGTTATGGCACGTGGCTTTAAAATCTGTAATCTACTTGTATTGTTCATAGAGGGTTAGTGACAATGGTGGATTTTACTGAATCGCCTGGAATAAAGTAGAATCAAACAACACCCAAAAAATATTGTTCTCTGTGATTCTGGAGGGGATATTAGAGTTCCATAAGTTGGCGTAGCACCGGCTTCACATAGTTCTAGCTCAATGTCAAGTAACTGGGTATGTTGTGGCATCGTCCACCCGATTGGTGCGATGAGTAGAAACAACCAAGCATAATAGAAGTGTTTGCCTTCTTCCTGGACTTCGCGCACATTGGCCAAAAATTTGGTGTAGAGGTATTGGGACTAGTTAAATTGCATGCCCTTCTCACATTGCCCTGCTAGCAAAATGACATGGGTCGAAACTTTCTTTGGCCAACACTTCCACATCCCCTTGCATGTGAGGATCATCATGCCAATCTGGACTACAGGATCATTAATTTCCTGAACCAGGAAACCCCAAGTATTGTGTGAGACCTTGAACTTCTCCTTGACCTACTCGAAAACTCTGCGCTCTTGGATTTTTCCAATACAAGTCGTTGCAGGGTCCTCCCCTTAGTTGGGAAAGTCGGTGATATGATGTATCAGTGCATAATCAATGGGAATTGACCCTCCTAGCCACAGACAGTCATCATGTAAGAGGGAAAGCAGCTGGCACACACATATGTCGTTGATTGGGTTGCACTCGAAGTGCAGAATGTGCAAGAGGTTTAGCAACCCCGATTTCTATAGGCTCAGCACCCACAACTTTAGTTCAAAACTGACCACCCCACCATCATATGGGATCTTTTCTAGGTACATGGTGGGTGCAAGCTCCGGAAATTTTCCCTGGTTTTCCAAGTCCCAGTCCTTAATCCTCAATAATGGGATATTTGCGAACATATCGCCTTTGACAGGTACATTTTCTGGGATCAGCGGCATGTTGATATATGATCGCATCTTATCTAAATCCGTTGGGACCTTTATCAAGGATTTTCGTGGTGCTACATATGTATGCAGCTGTGAGATGGGATCGACTATCTCCACAACATCTTCTTCCATTATTATTTCGGGTAATTCAACCATAGGTTTCTTCTGGCACTCTATAGAAGTTGATCAATCCTTCGAGGTATTTTAGCATGGTGAATTGTGGGACCCTAAGGAATACCCTTGCTTAGATTGGACTAGCACAGGGGTCTCAGTAGCCTGTGCAGGGGTCTCCTCGGCCGACATCGCAAAAGGTGTGGGCTTAGTGGCAGTCATACTTGGCGAAATGAGATGACCCAAACCTTAGCGGCGCAGCTCCTCCTCAAATATTGGATCAAGTCTAGACATAAGCTTCAGACAATACAGGGGGAGAAGAGAGCACAAATCACACATAAAACATAGAAATCAAAGGGAACTAATGTGACCTTTTCAGTCATATTTATAGCATAAGCGCATCTCAAACTATCTTCTGCTCATTAATGTAGCCCCATAAATGCTAAAACGGCTCCAAATATGGCATAATCTCCGCAATAAATTAAGTTTAGCCACTCATAAAAATGGTAAGAATGTTTTCTTGTCCATATTTACTGTTCCAATAGTTGTATTGTGGAACCTCTGCACCAATTAAACCTTCTTGCATAGCTGCTACGTGATCTTCGCACCTGTCTATGCATCCACCATCCTTGTTGCGCATACCCATACTTCCGTCCATATAGTCATTTGGTGTGTGCAAGGAGAGGGTCATCCTTATATGGTTTCAATCGACTTCCATTGATATGCCCAGGAATGTCTTCTTCGCTTATATGGCCAAACGTACTGCACCTCCTTCTGTGATTTCCTTGACTATATCGATCCGAACCAATGCATTTTGAACTTCCCTAGGTGGCACACAAACTGGTTTTCATATAAAAAAACAAAATCCTCTTCTTTAAATACATTTTTTGTAATGTGCCTGTCATGCCAAGCCTTTTTGCATGCTTTTTGGACCTACTGATGGAAACCTGCAATGAATCGGTCTTCCTCTAGAGTGACCAAGTGTGACAATCATTCTTCCATAATATCATGCTCTGCCACATTGGTGAATGCTGCAATGCACAAACTTTGGAAAATATACTCCATAGGCATAACAACTTCCTGCCCATACACCATTCTGAAAAGTGTCTTTCCTGTCAACTTCTTGCACGTGCTTCTTTATGCCAAAAGAACCACAGGTATGCACATATCCCAATCATTTCAATTAGCATTGCAGATCTTAGTGAGTGTGGTCTCCAATATCTTATTAAAAGCTTCCACCGCACCATTCGCATGTGGGTGATATGGAATAATCTTCTGGTGATGAATCTGGAATTCTTCATTCAAAGCTTGAATAGTTTCATTCATAAAGTGTGTACCACGATCACTCATCAAAATATTGGGGCACCCAAACTGAGTAAGGACATTCTCAAAAATGAAGTGTGCAGTTGTCTCTGCACTACAATCCTTCACAGGCTTAGCCTCAGCCCATTTGGTCACATAGTCTGTCGCAGTGATTATGTAGCGTGCACTTGTATTATTTTTTGAAGGGTCAATAGGTCTGACAAAATCAATGGCCCATTTGTCAAAAGATTGCAAATTTATTTGTGGGTGCAAGGGCATCTCATCTTTGTGTGACTATCTCCCTATCCTCTGACATACATCACAAGCGCAACAATACTCATGTGTGTCATTGTGAACTTTGGGCCACCATAATCCATCTCATAAAATCTTTTGCACAGTTGCTTTCCCTATATAGTGACCTCCTGTAACCCCTCCATGAGCCTTAGCTAATATATCTTGCCTCTCAAATTCCAACACATATCTTCTGAGGAATTCATCCACACCCATTTTGTACAGTTGACCAGCAATCAAATTAAATTCAGTTGCGTGTGTGACCAACTCTTTCTTCTATTTCAACGTATATTTTTTGGGTGCACTTACAGTGGTCAAAAAATGAATAATATCTGCAAATTGATCATCACCTACTTTGATGGCAAAGAGTTGTGCGTCTGGTAAATCATCTTCCAAGTAGGTTGGCTCTTCTCCACTTTCGATGTGTGACAAATGGCCTGGCATAGCATTCAGTCTCCCAGGTTTCACAATTACTTCAAAGTCATTGTTTAGTCAATTTAGTGTCCTAAATTGTTAACATAAATTATCGACCAGAGCTAGTAAATTGATGAAGTGTAATGCACTATATGTGCCTAAGTGTCCTTTTTCATACTTCATTGTTTTAAGGTTTTGTTGATTTTTTTGGAGTTTTTATATTTTGATCCTTAGTATTCTATTCTATACTAAAAATATGAGATTAATTTTATTTAAAAAGGAAGGAAAGGGAAATGTTGTCAAACGAATTAAAGCACAGTTTTATTTACAATTTTTTGGAGCCTATTAAATGATGAAAACTAGGAATTCTAATCCATGGATATAATAAATGAAAACAAATAATAACTCAAACATTACCATTGAATCCAATTCATTTAATTGAGATTTATTGGAAGAGCTTTTGAAAAAGATCAAGTTTAGTGTAATGAGGATCTCCTATGACATGAAATAAAATATTGAAACAACAAATAACTCAAACATTACAACTGAATCCAATTCATTTAATTGAGATTTATTGGAAGATATTTTGAAAAATATCAAGTGTAGTGTAATGAGGATTTCCTATGATATGAAATAAAATACTGAAACAACAAATAACTCAAACATTACAACTGAATCCAATTCATTTAATTGAGATTTATTGGAAAATCTTTTGAAAAAGATCAAGTGTAGTGTAATGAGGATCTCCTATGCTAGACAAAGTGTATCTATAAGTCACTAACCATTTTAATTTAAGACTCAAATGGTCTTTACTTGGTCGAGCACAGTAACTGTTAACTATGAAAGACAAGAAATGAAACCTAAACAATTACTGCACCTATGAGTCACTATCCATTCATCAACAGACTTTACTCAGTTGAATACAATAATTGAAAATTATGAAAGCAGTAATTTGAGTAGAAAGTACAGAGAAATGCTAAACAGAAACTAAATAAACTTAGCTATAAAATGCATAAAAACCTCCTCGAATAGCAGGGACCCTCTGCTACCAATTTGGTGTAATCCTTTAGCTCCTTAAAACTATAATCAAAATAGCATCAAGGCTAAACTCCTTTTATTAAAATAATGCTTGAAAAACAGAGTATCACTGTGATTATGAATGAGTATCAATCGTTCTTTCTTGGTTCTACAGAGCTTAATTTATATGCAAATTCATAACTAATTTTGAACAAAAATAGGTACAGGTGTAATCTTCTAATCAAAATTGAATTGAGACTCTTTTGAGACTCGTGATTTGCTACAAAGCAAATCATGAGTCCTAGTTCTTGTAGAAAATAGTCTCTTTGACTCTTGCTTTGACCAATGGATTAGACACCTCCAGTTTTCGATTCAATCCTCATGGATAGGAAGGAATCATGTAGGGAAGATTTTAGAACTACCCATGTGCGCCTTTTCTCCAATTGACACCTGCATCATATCTAAACACAAAAACAGCTGTGGAATGCTTCACTGGCTACAAAATGCCTGTATTTTGTGGCTAAACTGTTCAAAATTATTAAAACAGCAAAAATCACGAAAATACAACATGTTAATCATTTGTATGTAACCTTTAAGCAACAAAAATCATGAAAATACAACATGTTAATCATTTTTATGTAACCTTTAAGCAATATTAATCATTCTTCATTGATTTTTAGGTTTATGAAGTGATAAAGAAATGATGAAATGAAGTGAAGGTCTGCAACAAAGAAGACAATTTTAGGGCTCAACATACCCCCACTGCAAAACTCTTGCATGTCCTCATGCAACTCCATCAAAACTTTATTCCATGTGCTCTGAAACCTCTGCTAGAACATCCAGCCTTATCTTTCTGCTTCTTTTGGTGGTCAGTGTCACTCTTGGTTTTCTCATGAATAATTTGAATTTAAGATTTATGAGGGCCCTTTTCAGTTTCTTATTTCTCTTCTTTAGCTTCCTGTTTTCTTTATGCAGTGTACCCAATTGCAGAGTAATAGTATCATTCAAAGCATTCTTCAATTTAATTTGTTCTCTGAAGATTTCATTCTTATTCTTGATATGTTTATTCAGTATCTCCAATTCATAATTATCTTTTCTCAGAGTTTCTATTGGAGGTTCTTGTGGCCTGAGGGATCTTTCTTGATTTTCTGAGGCCTTTCTTTCTAGAGATTCCACATAATCATAAATTTTCTGTTGAGCTGGGTCTATATCAGGAGTTCCTCTGTTAGGGTCTTCCTCAAATTGATGTAAAGGAGATCTGTCAACTGGTGTTTGAAACAGAGTTTCTTCATCTTCAACATTTATAATTCCTGTGTTCTTAACAAATGTCTTTTTCATTATTCCTTTGAGTCTGGAACTTCTCAACTTTGGTGGATTTTCATTAGTATATTCACTTGTTATCTTTTCTTTTCTTTTGACCCTAATCTGTTTCCTAATCTTTTTCAACTTTTCAGAAATCAATTATTCACTCTCTTCTTGTGATGATGTATCACATTTATTTTCAACAGCTTTATCAATTTTTCTTCTCTTGCTTCTTCTAATAGTCTCTTCTTTAGATGATGTTTCCTCTAGCTCTTGAAAATGATTTCTTAAAAGAAATTCTTCCCAGTTATCTCCTATTTTCTTCAAATGGAACTCAATCAGAATTTTAACTAAACCATGGTGATGTAGAGTAGTTTCTAGAAATTGGACTCTTTTCTGAACATTGGAAGCCATCCTTTTCAAGCTATTAAGCAAGAAGAAAGGTAGATTTATTTCTCCATCATTTAAGAAATTCTTTAACAACCTGATATACTAAACATACATTGTACCAAATCTACCTTCACATGTTATAATTTTTTGCAAATTAAATAACATGTTTCTCCATTTACTTTTTAAAGCTATGCTCGGAATTCCTTTTCTAAAAATTGTAATGTCCATACCTGGATTCTTTAGTATTTTTTTCCAAGATTCATTATGAAACTCCTTATTTTTGAACCAGTGTTCTCCTTGTCTTGGCAATTTCATGGCTTCAGCTACATATGAGTCTGTGATGCTGAACTTAATATCTCCAATTTCGACTTCTGATCCATCAAATGATCTAGCAAATGATTTTGTAACTTCTTTATGGAACCCATTGAATTTTTCTACAAAATTCAACCACCCAACTTGCTGTAATAGCCCTTTAACTTGTGGGTATCCTTCTAAGTACTTGACTACAATTGGTTATGTTCTCACAATTAAACCCATTTCTTCTTTGTACAGATTACTTCCGTTCTTAAGCTGTAGGTTCTGATGCTCTGTTTCTGATCCCGTGTCTGAAGAAAGAGTAGTTGTTGAAGGATGTCTCGCCCTTAAAATGACTCTCTATTTCTGCAGATGAACTAACTACAGAATGTAATGGTAGTGAGTGAATGAGGTGGTGAACAAACAAGGTGATGGGGAAATTATGCAATTAGGTTGAGGGTTTGATATGGAATGAAATAACTGCAAAGAGATTTATGGCAATCTTCGGAATCATAGCTAAATGATATGATATTTTAAAGACGTGGCCTAATAGGTCACATCTAAGATTCTAACTGTTAGTCATTTAATTAATGATGAACCGTTATGGAGCGTAGGGTAAGGGATATGGTCGAGGTGTTTTATGATGAAGTAAGATCAATTTGAATGATATATTTACTTAGGAGACATATGATTAAGCATATTGTATCTTTTTCATGTTTTTATATTTTTTCTATCAAAATAACTTTGCACAATTTACCTCAGACCTTCTTGACTTTGTTGCTTGTTGTGTTTGTCCTTCATTTTTGGAATGTTGATCTTTTAAGCTCCATAGTCTCCTTTGACTATCATCCTTTGTTTATTGAAGTAGGCTACAGAGTCAGATTAGCTGCAGAACAGAATTGGCTACAGAACAGACAACTGTAGAATGTGTCTGTCAAAAGATTATAAAATATGGATATGGAATGGAATGAGATGAAACATGAGTGTGGAATGGAATGTAATGGAAGCATGAAATGGAATGAAATGTGAGTATGGGATGGAATGAAATATGAAATAAGTGAAGTATGGAGTGAAAAATGAACCTGCAACTTGTGATTTTATGAATATTTAGCTGCAGAAAAAGAAAAATTGAAAGTATAGGGTGTCAGAAAAATTATGATTTTCACCCTGCACTTTCTGTATAAATAGGCCAATAACTGATTGGTTTTCATACTTATACTTTATTATTATTATTATTATTATTATTATTATATATATATAGAGGTATAGATATTTTATTTTATTTTATTTTATTTTTTTATCTTTTTTATTTTTTTATTTTTATTTTTATTTTTTTAAATCAAAACATTGAAGAAAAATACAAACTAAGTTAGTGAAGAAAAAGGATTTTTCTTCACTAACTTCATATCATTTTTATCTTGGAATTTTATGACAAATTCTTCTCTTGAAATTGGCTTATGATACAATTTCAATCTGTGTCCATTTACAAGAAATGATACCTTCCCTTCATCTATTGTTCTGATCTTTATTGCTCCATTTTCAAATATTTTCTCAATTTCATATGGCCCAAGCCAATGGGTTTGAAATTTACCTTGAAAATCCTTGAATTTTGAATCAAACAAGAGTGCCCAGTCACCTTATTTAAATTACTTTTCCTTGATATATTTATCGTGCCATCTAGCTCTTTGTTGTTGGACTATGCTTGCTCTTTGGACTGCATCTTGTCTGATTTCATCCAGTTCAATAATTTGCTCCAGTCTGTGCTTCTGTGCTTCTATCAAATCAAGTCCTAGTTGGACTGCCATCTTGAAAGTTTGAATCTGAAACTCTATGGGAAACAGGACTTGCTTTCCATAAACAAGTTCATAAGGAGTATGTCATGTTGTGTTTCTCCATGTAATTATGTAGGCCCATAAGGCTTCGGGAAGCCTTTCTGCCCAATCTCTTCTATGTAAATGAACAGTCTTTGTAAGAATCCCTTCAATCACCTTGTTGGTAGATTCCACTTGGAATTTGGTTGTGGATGGTAGGGATTAGATTTCCTGTGCCTGATTTTGTACTTCTCTACCATTTGCTCCACTAAATTTGATGTGAATTGAGCTCCTTGATCTGTGACAATTTCTCTTGGGACACCAAAATGAGTAAAAATATCCTCAAAAATAAAATTAACTACAGATACTTCATTAGTAGAAGGTAATGCCTTGGATTCTACCCATTTAGTAACAAAATCAGTGCAAACTAGGATATGCTTCTTTTGTTTTGATGGAGGATTAATAGGTCCTACAAAATCCAAAGCCCATTTCTCAAAAGGTTCAATATGTACCTGAGGTTGTAATGGCATTTCACTTGAAGGAGAAGGTTTCCCTACTCTTTGGCAGCTGTCACACATTTTGACATATTATTTTGCATTTTTAAAGATGGATGGCCAATAATATCCTAGATGAAGGATCTTATAAGCTGTCCTCTTGTCAGAAAAATGTCCACCACAAGGTTCATCATGACATGCCTTAAGAATCTCATGCATCTCATCTTCTCGAACACACCTTCTGATAATAAGGTCTGGACCTGTCCTTTATAATTCATTAGCAATCCATGAAAATTTTTCACTTTCATAAATGATTCTTCTTTTGTCTCTTGCATTCATAATTGAAGGAAACTTTCCTAAAACGAAATAATTGTCCATGTCTGCAAACTAGGGATTTTGAGTAGTTATTGCAAAAAGATATTCATCAAGAAATTTATCTTCAACTGGAGTATTGTATTTGATGTTTTGGAGTCTAGATAGGAAATCAGCCACTATATTTTTTTTTCCAGACCTATCTAGAATGGTGATGTTAAATTCTTGTAAAAGAAATAATCATCTTATGACTGCCATTAGTGATTGATTTATTCATTAAATACTTAATTGCAGAGTGATCTGTATGAACAAAAGTTTCATAGCCTATTATATAATGTCTGAATTTATTTATAGCATGAACAACATCTAAGAATTATTTTTCAGTTACAGTATAATTAAACATCTAAGAATTCTTTTTCAGTTACAGTATAATTAAACTTTGAAGGAGTCAAATTTTTACTTGTATAGTAGATGGAATAAGGGATCAGGTCTTTTTGTCCCAACACAGCTCCTAGAGCTGTATCTGAGGCATCCGTTGAGATATAAAAAGGTAATTTCCAGTTAGGTCCCCTTAAAATAGGTGCTTCAGATATTTTTGTTTTTAGGGTTTCAAATGGTAACTGGCAATCATAATTCCATTTGAATTCACAATCCTTGGTGAGTAGTTTGAAAAGTGGAGATGCTATCTTGGTGAAGTTTTCTATAAATCTTCTATAGTATCTAGTAAATCCTAGAAAACTCCTAACATATTTTTGACAACTTGGAACTAATAGTCTAGAGATGACTTCAACTTTTGACTCATCAACTCTAATCCCATCTCCTGAGATATGATGTCCTAGGACAATCCCTTCAATAAACATCATGAAACATTTTTCATGACTTAATGAAAGTTTTGCTTCTTTACACCTTTTTAAAATTTTTTCCAAGTTTTCTAAGGCTTCTTCAAATGTATTACCATAGACTGTGAAATCATCCATGTATACTTCTACACAATCATGTATTAGATCTGAAAAGATTCCCAATACTACCCTTTGGAATGTTGCAGGTGCATTGCACAATCCAAAAGGTAATACTCGGTAGACATAAGTTCCCCAAGGACAGGTAAATGTGCTTTTATCTTGATCCTCGAGTGCAACCTGAATTTTATTATAACCACTGAAACCATCCAAAAATGAAAAGTACTTTTTGCCTGCTAATGTATCTAACACCTGATCTATAAAAGGTAAAGGAAAATGATCTTTAAGAGTAGATTTTTTTAATTCCCGGTAGTCAATGCATACCCTCCATTTACCATTTTTCTTGAGTAAAATCACCAAAGGAGAAACCCACTAACTATCTGAAATGGGATAAATAAAGTTGACATTTAACAATTTATGCAACTCTTCTTTAACAATCTCCCTAAGGTTTGGATTCAACCTTCTTTGAGGTTGTCTGATTGGTTTACAATTTTCCTCTATGTAGATATGATGAGTGCAATTCTTAGAGTTAATCCCTTTCATATCAGTGTATTCTCATGCATATGCAGAGAAATGTCTCTGTAATATTTTGACTAGCTTCTCTTGTTGAGATTTTTCCAGGTTTTTATTTATGTTTAAGGTTTTTCCTAGAAATATTTCAATTGTAGAGCTGTCAAATTCTTCCATGGAGTAAAGAGAGATTTGTCTTGATGACAAAAATTCAATATTGTATTCTTCTTGAAATTTTTCATGTTTGTGTTCTGAAGAAGATTCATGATTTTCTAGAACATTTAGAATCTGATTATCTTCACTGATTTTTGAAATAGTGAAGAGAGGTTGTATGTCTTCTTCATCATCAATCCATTGAGTTTCATCTATTTCTGTGATTTTTCTTGCTGGAGGATACAAAGTAAATTTCTTGGTTGAACTACCATCAGAGATGTACATATCACCGGATCTACAGCTAATGAAGGCATCAGTTATAGCTAACCAAGGTCTTCCTAGTATAATAGGATGTCCTCCTAGATCATTTTTAGGAGTTAGGATCATGAAATCCATAGGGTACTCCCAAGAATATAAGGATAATGAAATATCTTCTAATACCCCATCTAGTTTGATTACAGATCTATCTGCTAACTGTAGTAATGTGGGTGTATAAAGAAGATTAGGAAGCTTTAGCTTTTCCATGGTCTGCTTACTCATGATATTTATTGCTGCTCCAAGATCAATTAATGTGTTTGGTATTTCGATTCCATTGATATGTGTTTTGAGAACTGGATTTCTGGGATCTAGATATTTTGGAATAACAATCTTTCCCATCATTATGTCTGCTATTTTTCCTACCAGTTGTATTCTTTTTATCTCTTTTAGTTTTCTTCCTGGTTTTTTCATACTCAACTCCTTTATTGTTTTTGCTAAGATTGGGATCTCCTTGATGGCTTGTAATAATGGAATCTTAATACAAACATTTCTTAGTTCATCTGGGAAATCATAGTTAGGAATTATAATTTGTTTCTCTACACCTTTATGAATTTGTAATCTTTCAGGAAAAGGAGGTGTAGTAGTAGATGTTGATCTTTGCTCTAACATAGGAGTTGAAATCACTGGTTCTTTTTGTTTTTATTTTTCAATATTTTGGTTTTGAAGAGATGTGCTTCCTTCAAAACTTTTATTCACCCATAGAGAATCTTCCTCAGAATTATTTTGTTCTTGTATAATTACAGAAGGCTTCTTTTTTTCAAGTATTCTTCCAGACCTAAGTTGGACATCATTAAGGTCTAAAGGAGTAATCAAATAAGTTGGAAATTTTTTTCCTTCTATCATATATGTATTCTGAGGATTTTTATTGTTGGGGTTTGGTATTGGCTGGGAAGGTAACTGGTTTGGTTTCTGAGGAAATGGTAATGGAAGTGGTGGATTTTGATTCTGATTTTGAGGTTATGGATTATGCTGAGGATTTTTTTGAGGAGGAATATTTGGATATGATGGATAAGATGGATAAGATGGTGGATATTGATAATATTGAGAGAACCTACCATAACGATTTTTTGCTCCTTGAGCCCAGGATTGAGATTGATTTTGAAATTGGGGCCAAGGTTGCTGCCAAGAATTCCAATTTGGTGGGGGTTGATTATACATATGATTATTAAACCCTTGTGTTTGAGGTCCCTGCCAAGGTATTCTAGAGACAAAATTAAGAGATTTCGTGGAATTTGTGGTTGTTTCTTCTTGAAATACATCTTTAAGGCCAGGAATTGAAGGACAATTCTTGGTCTCATGCTTTTCTGAACAAATTGCACAGGTCTCTATTACTTTTGCATCAAGAGGACACTCTCTTAAGGCATGCTTCTTTCTACATTTGGGACAAAATATTTCTAAGGCATCAGTTTTGGCTTTCTGCTTGTTTTGTAGCTTAAGGGTATCTATTTTTTCTCTAAGACTCCCTAGAATATCAGTTTTGAATTCATCAAACATATTTCCTATTTCTGCCCTACTTAATGTTCCAATTGCAGATTTGCGTGCCCTTGCAAGAGCAGGGTCTCTTGGTCCTTTCAAGATTTTAGATTTTCCTCTTGAGATATTAATACATAGTTCTGTTATATCAGGTAATGAAGGTTGAGATATATCTCCTTTCCCCATCATGTTAAGGATATCTATCCATTCATCCCTAATTGTTTTCAACAAAAGAGCTTTCAAAGTGTCTTGATCTAAGTTTTTCATTTTTTCCCTTTTAATGTTATAGTTAAACCTTTCAAGTAAATCTTCCAGATTTTCATCCTCTTTTTGCATCATATTGAACACTTCTTCCTTATGTTTGACTGGTATACAGTAATCTAGATATCTGTCTAGGAATTCTTTCCTCATATCATTCCATGTCCCTATAGACCCAGTGATTAGACTCATAAACCATTTTAATGCTGATCCTTTCAATGTTGAAGGGAACAATTTAAATTTTTGAGCATCCTGCAGATAGTCATAAGTTCTACATAGAACTTCAAATTCAAATAAGAATGTCTTAGGGTCTTCACTTTTTAGTCCATGAAAATTTGGAAGAACAGAGGGTGAGATATTTTTCATGGTAGCGTTTGTTTCTTCATCTATTATAGGGAATCCAAAGGAGTTTTCAATTCCCCTTCTACCTCTACCTCCTTCTGCATTTCATCTACCTCTACCTCCTTCTACATTTTCTCTACCTCTTCCTCTGTCTCCTCCTCTACCTCTACCTCCTCCAAATAGCAAGTTTTCTCCATTAAATATTTCTCCTTCCCCTTCTTCTTCTCCCCTTCCTGCCATGATAGATTCTTCCGAAATAATATAAGGTTCAATATGGAGAACTAATTTTTATTCTGGTTCTTCTATCAAGGGCATATTGAAGAATAATTCCTCCTCTTCCTCTTCACTAGGGATTTTTTATTCTTCTGCTAGAATATATTCTCTTGTGAATTGATTCAATGGATGAAGTGGGAGATCTTCCTGATTAGATATCTGACATTGAAACTTCTCGAAGCCTATGACATGTATAATATGGAATATGGGTTTGAGATGGAGGTGTGCTACTTCTTGGTCTTGGTGGAGTGAGTGGTGTTGTAGGAATTAAGCTTCTGCCTCTTATAAATCTACCCCTAGAGTCTCTTTCTCTATGCATATCATTGTTTTTGGGAGGTAAGAAATAAGGCTACTTAGTTAAACTTCCCCAACAATGGCGCCAAAATTTTTAGTCAATTTAGTGTCCTAAATTGTTAACAACAATTATCGACCAAGGCTAGTAAACTGATGAAGTGTGATGCACTATATGTGACTAAGTGTCATTTTTTCTACTTCATTGTTTTAAGTTTTTGTTGATGTTTTGGGAGTTTTTATATTTTTATCCTTAGTATTCTATTCTATACTAAAAATATGAGATTAAATCTATTTAAAAAGGCAGGAAAGGGAAATGTTGTCAAATGAATTAAAGCACAGTTTTATTTACAAGTTTTTGGAGTCTATTAAATGATGAAAACTAGGAATCCTAATCCATGGATAAAATAAATGAAAACAACTAATAACTCAAACATTACCACTGAATCCAATTCATTTAATTGAGATTTATTGGAAGAGCTTTTGAAAAAGATCAAGTGTAGTGTAATGAGGATCTCCTATGAAATGAAATAAAATACTGAAACAACAAATAACTCAAACATTACAACTGAATCCAATTCATTTAATTGAGATTTATTGGAAGAGCTTTTGAAAAAGATTAAGTGTAGTGTAATGAGGATCTCCTATGATATGAAATAAAATACCGAAACAACAAATAACTCAAACATTACAACTGAATCCAATTCATTTAATTGATATTTATTGGAAAATATTTTTAAAAATATCAAGTGTAGTGTAATGAGGATCTCCTATGCTAGAAAATTACTGTATCTATAAGTCACTAACCATTTTAATTTAAGACTCAAATGGTCTTTACTTGGTCGAGCACAGTAATTGTTAACTATGAAAGACAAGAAATGAAACCTAAAAAATTACTGCACCTATGAGTCATTATCCATTCATCAACAGACTTTACTCAATTGAATACAATAATTGCAAATTATGAAAGCAGTAATTTGAGTAGAAAGTACAGAGAAATGCTAAACAGAAACTAAATAAACTTAGCTAGAAAACGCATAAAAACCTCCTTGAATAGCAGGGTCCCTCTACTACCAATTCGGTGTAATCCTTTAGCTCCTTAAAATTGTAATCAAAACAGCATCAAGGCTAATCTCCTTTTATTAAAATAGTGCTTGAAAAACAGAGTATCACTGTGATTCTGAATGAGTATCAACCATCCTTTTGTTGGTTCTACAGAACTTAATTTATATGCAAATTCATAACTAATGTTGAACAAAAATAGGTACAGGTGTAATATTCTAATCAAAATTGAATTGAGACTCTTTTGAGACTCGTGATCTGCTGCAAAGAAAATCAAGAGTCCTAGTTCCTATAAAAAACAGTCTCTTTGACTCTTGCTTTGACCAATGGATTAGACACCTGCAGTTGTCGATTCAATCCTCGTGGATAGGAAGGAATCATGTAGGGAAGATTTGAGAACTACCCATGTGCGTCTTTTCTCCAATTGACACTTGCATCATATCTAAACACAAAAACAGCTACGGAACACTTGACTAGCTACAGAATGCCTGTATTTTGTGGCTAAACTGTTCAAAATTATGAAAATAGCAAAAATCACAAAAATACAACATGTTAATCATGTGTATGTAACCTTTAAGCAATCTTAATCATTCTTCATTGATTTTTAGGTCTATGAAGTGATAAAGAAATGATGGAATGAAGTGAAGGTCTACAACAGAGAAGACAATTTTAGGGCTCAACAGTCATATTCCTTAAATAACAGCTACCATCTGTAGATATTCCCCCCCCCCCCCCAACAGAAGCTTGTTGACCAGGTATTTCAAAGCGGAGTACCAAATGAGAAATAAGGATGAACATGTTGTATTTTCGTGATTTTAATCGCTGCTATTATCACTTGGATTAAACCTCGGGCTGAAGAAGGCAATTTCGAGGTAACCACAAACCATGCTTAGCTAAGTAGCTAGCCTTACTAGGCAAGGAGAGGGCTCTCTCTGTAAATATCACAGCCAATATGGCCGAGTAAAGAAGATATCAGGTTAGGTATAGTAGCTCAGGGTTTTGATTTGATTTTATAGGGTTGTGCTGTATCAGAAGAAGCAAAACAATTAGGGCAAGGGACATTAGGTCAAAATTTGCAGGGTGTTCTATGGGGCAAGGTAGGCATATTGATTTAGCACTTTAGGATTTCAATGGGTGGGATGATCAAGATAGGTGAGGAGATAGAAAAAGCATGTGAAATCATGGGTTCTTTCTAAACTGAAGAAATTACAGACTGTGAATATTTACCCAAAACAGAGCATAAAAATTATGGATTGTGTTCATCAAACTTGAAAACATTCACTTAATAGAAATGAAATGATGGATGAAATAAATAAAAAAACATTCTAAAATCTGAGCACAAAAGGAGAAACTGAAACTAAACACCATACCACAGGGATCCCATAAAAATAACTGCAAATTTGATTAATATTCCTGCTCAGAACTGATACAAAATGTGTCTCTTCAAAGGCCAAGCATCCAACTAAGTCCAACCCTTACTAATGAGAAAGTAGAAGAAGATATAGACCTCAAAACAACTCACCCTATCCTCAGGGAGTCGAATCCATGAGATGAGGATCAGTTTCCACCAAATTCTAAACAGGAATCTCAAAAGTAGGAAGACCCAGCAACTAATTGCCTATAAAAGAGAGGAAACTGATTCATTTGACCTCTAGAGTACTCAAGCTAATGAATCTACCCATAGTAAACTAATCCTCATCATAATTGCATTCATCCTTATCAATTACATCAGTGAAAACCCCAAATAGTGAGGTAAAACTCAAAAATTATGTGACAAATAGAGAAAACTCCAAAACAGGCAGAATTTGTCCTATGTGAAGCACCAAGGAGGAAAAAATAGCCTTTCTTGCAGGTCATTTTTGACTGAATTCCCGATGTCCAAATTGAGCTTATGATAGCTTATTGGAAATCATGTTCTGTATACTTTCTAGATATTCTTGTGGTTTCTGATTTGGAGCTGATTTTACTCTCAAAAATTGAAATATTCCAAGACTGCCTCTAGCGCAGCGCCACCCTGAAAAGGAGGCAGAAACATGATTTTTTGGGTGTTTTTGGCCCTTTTGCCTGACCAGTTTTGCTCCAAATTCTTAGAAAACGTATAGGGGGAATTTCCTCATCATTATGAACCCACTTATATCTTCCATTTTTCCATTGGATGCCACAAAAGAGTGAGTAGCGCCAAGGCGCTACGCATAGAGCAGAAATTCCTGTGTTTTTCAAAATTTTCCCAAAAACTCAAAAATATCCAAAAAAATTCAAAATTTCTCAATATTTGTGGGATAGGCCCAAAATCATGTATCAAGTTGAGCTAAGGAGGTACCAGAAAGTATCTTGAGTTTGTCACCTCCTTTCTTGCCTATCTGTATCTCCTTCAGTTTATCTTTCATCTGTTTGACCTTGATATTGCAAATTTTGTTCTGGGTCTGATAGTGATGGGCCATGTGCCTGAGAATCTGATTGTCTTTGTTGGCCTTCATTATCAGCTTCTCCAAGTGAATTTTGACTCTCTTAAGCCACACTTCTCTGTCATCTTCAATCTCCTTAGCCAACTGCTAGTCAAAACTCAGACTTTGGGCTTCTTGTTTTTCTTTCTCCAATGCTCTTTTGAGGCCTCTTGTCTTTGGCCTTTTCCTGATGTTTTCAGCCTCCTTAGGATATTCCATAGCTGCTTGTAAATCATGTTTTTCCTCCTCTCCTCACCAACTTCATCTCTAAAAAAAATTTCTTGTTTTTCAACTATTTTTTCTCTTTTCTTAGGAAAGAGATGATGAATTTCCCCCTCCCAAGATGGGTTTGCAGCTCTCTGATCTGTGCCTCCTTTTCTTTGATGGAAATTCTTGATGTGGTAGTGTCATAAAACCCTTCAAGTTCTACTAGCTCAAAATTATCCTCTACCTCATGGGCATCTTCATGCTCTTGTTCTATTTCTCCATGGCTGACCTCTATGATTTTCTCTTTTCCCTTCAATGCCTGGTGTACCTACTTTGTTTATGAAGAAGGCAAAGCCCCTTCCACGCCATGTGGAGCAAGAATTTTCCTCTATGTTGACGAATAAGGAAAGGCCCCTTCCACACCATGTGGAGAAAGCACTTGCCTCTCTACTGAAAATAGTTTTCTAAGACCTCTTTGATATGTTACACTGCATTCTTTGACTGGCCTGGGTGGTTTGACATTATGCTTCCTTGTTTTTGCAGGTGTAGGGCTAGGAGATGTTTCTCTTCTCTCTTGTGGCATTGGTGGAGGAATTTGGGGATTTGTGAATATGTCATTGGAAATGAAGGTATCCCAAGAGATGTTGAGTATATTGAGATGATGAAGCATAATGAGTTTGATGAGGGAGTGATGATAGAGGTTGTTCATTTGTTGATGATATTCTTTCTTTGCCACCAAGTATGCCATCTTCTCAATGTTCTGGAGCAAGAAATATGGGATTTTCAGCATCCTTTCCCTAGTGAAATGCATGAGCAGCCTGATATGATATGTGTACAATCTGGAGAATCTACCCTCAAAAGTGAAGTATCTCATGATAATCTTCATCATCGGTGCATACTTGCTGAGGAGGAAACTGAAGGGGAAAAACTTTCTTTTTTCATTCTTATACCTAGTCTTGAGGTAAGGCTCAAAATAGTGATCACCCAGGTCCTATGCTTTGTACCATCTTTCCCCTACATTTGGAATCCCTATAGCATCAGCAATAATAGAAGTGGAAATGGAAAAAATTACACCTGCGAGATTTACCCTATTATCATGGAGGTTCATTATGAAAATCCTAGTCAAATCAGGGTGATGTTGAACTCTTTCCACCTTTTCACAAAACTCATATCACCCAAACATATGTGAAACAAGACATAGCTAAAGGTGAAGCCTTTAGCTCTCTATGGTTTGTTGGCTCTACTCTGATTATTCTACCTCCCTTGTATGGCCTTATTTGATGTACAATCTAATCTTCCTCAAATTCATCATCAATGTGCTCCTCCTCTCTGTAATCTATGTCCCCTCTGTCCATTCTTGTTTATTTGGCACTTTGGAAACCCTAGGGAAGAGGAAAGAAAAGGAGAGTGAAAAAGGGAGTGAAGGGAATGGGAGCAGGGAAGGAAATGATGAAATAAGGGCTTTAGAGGATAGGGATAGGGTCACAAAAATTAATGGAGATGGGGAAAAGGGTTAAGAAACCTTTTGAGGTGATGGGAGGTGAAAAAATGAAGGGAGATGAAAATGAGAATTTAATTATAGGTCAAAGGTAGGGTCAAAATATAGGAAAAAATAATGAAATTCCTAGAAATTGGGGTTTAATGGAAAAGAGTAAAGGGACTTAGGATGAGGATGTAGGGGTAGTTTTAGTTTTTTTTAGAAGTATGGGGTGATGTGGTAGGGTCTAGGGACAATTTATTTGGGACAAGGGGGTTTTGGGAAATTTGTGATGGGGATGGGGATTTTGGGAGTGACAAAGAAAAACTAGGGTTTCTTTGTAATTTTGGTCAACATGAAACTCACACACAAGCATAAAATGGAGAAAAAGGGAGTTACAAGGGTTCATTTACTTGTTTTGGATGTGAAGAGGCAACCGTGCAATGTTTGGAGAAGTTTGGGAGGGTTTTGGCCCTATGCGCAGCGCCTTTCCCAGGTGAGCAGTGCCCTCTATCTATGCACAGCGCCATGTAATTTTTCACGGGAAAGAATGCTCTATGTGAAGCACCAGTCTCCTATGCACAACGCCACCCAATTTCTGCAAATTTTTCCTTGCTCAAACCTCCTGCAATAAAATCTCATTTTTCTCCTTGGAAAATGAACAAATGAGAATTTCTCTTTGGCCAATGGGCTTTTATACCTTGAATGACTTTATATTTTGAATTATTGGGACCCACACTTCTTTCCTCTCATTAACCTTTCAAAATAATTTTTGATGCTTTGGATGACTGACATGGCCTTTGTATTACTTCATCAAATGCCTTTAGCTAGGAATAAGTATCTTTTTAAAGTTTATTAGATATAGTGACTTTAAAGCTACATAAAATTAGGAATAATAAAATAACTTTTTTTTTATCTCAAAAATGTGATTTTTGAGATGAAAACATATAAAGATGAAATGTAACTTTACATGGAAAACCTGGCTGAAGAAAATCATGACTTTATTCTGGGTCACCTTCACACCTTCTGCTGCCCTTTATTGAAAATGAGACAATGCAATGATTTGACCCCATGAAACCCTAGTGACCTAATGAGAAATGAAAGAAACTGACTCAATGAGTGACTTTGAATATAAGTGGAATGAGAGCAGACTTGTTTCAGCATGATGAAGACGTGGAAGAGGGTCAGCAGGCATATACTTGTGAAGGAAAATGGGACATTTGACAAGGACAACCACCAGTGGAACAATTTTATATCATGACCTAATAGAATGATTGAAAATTATTTAGAGTGGCACCTAAGATGCATATGCAAATGTGTTTTGATCCCTGGTGGAAGTATGCAAATACTAACACTAACATTGGCCTTATTGGGGATGGCAGCTCCTTGGAGGTGTCAAGAACACCGTAGACCAAGTGCCTAACCTTTGGGCCAATACGGTCAAACAATTTAAAGACTATAGACTATTAAAACTGACTCAAAAACCAACCAAAGTGACTGAGAACTGACTCAAAAGCTAACTTTGAAACTAACTCAAAACTAACTTAAAAACTCTGGAAATAACAGAAAATCAACAAGCTTTATAGCCTTCACTTTGGGCCCCAAGCCTAAATGATTTTTTTCTCCAAACCTTGCAGAAAATACAAACTAGTATTTACAATGAAATTGGAACATTCTTTCAGAAGTTGCATCAAAATAGTAATGTTTCAAGAGCCTACCATTGACTGGTCCTCCTGAAAATTCGTGTCCATTCATCTCTTTCAGCAAAGAGGAATTTTTTCCTCGATAATCTAAGATCTTGTATGTTCCTTTCCATAGATTTTCAAATTTCCTGTATTTTCCTTTCTCTTCATTTCTTGCATCCCATCGCAGCACTACATCTTCCAGTTGAAACTTATCTGCCTTGGTTTTGTGATCATAAATCTTCTTGATTTTCTCCTGAAGTTTAGAAGCAGTCTAAGAAACTTCCTCCCTTGTTTGCTGAAGGTGAATCATTTGATTTATTCAGCATTGAATATCATCTTCCTCACTACCTACTTCCTGCAATAATCTCATAACCGGGACTACAAGTGATGTAGGAAACACTGTATCTGTACCATAAACCAATTCAAAGGGTGACATACCTATAGACTTCTTGCTGCTCACTCGGTTTGCCCACAAAGCATTGGTAAGCTTCCTATGCCAATTTTTCTTATTCTCCTCCAACATTTTCTTAATGATATCTACCAAGGATTTATTAGAGGATACAGCTAATCCATTGCCCTGTGGATAGTATGTGGTAGAATGGCGCAACCTGATATTATACTTGTTACAAAACTCAATCATATTCTTTGAATTGAATGCCTCTGCATTATTTGTAATAATCTTATGAGGACAACCAAAACGAGATAAAATATTGGACTCTAAAAATTGAATAATTATCGTGTTTGTAGCTTTCCTTGCAGGAATAGCCTCGTTCCACTTGGTGAAGTAGTTGGTGGCTATCAGAATCCATCTATGTTGTGCTGATGATGTAGGATGAATTTCCCCAATAAAATCGAGTCCCCGCTGTTGAAAAGGAGCATTTACTATAATAGGTTTCAGCGGAAGAGGAAGGAGTTTCCTTCTTCCTTGAAAAACTTGGCATTCATGGTAGCTTGTGACTATTTTGTAAAAATATGAAAATAGAGTCGGCCAATAATACACTGCTCTCAACACTTTATTAGCTGTTTTTTTCCAAAATAAATGGCCTCCACAATCTCCCTTATGGAAGTCATCCATTACCTTCTTAGCTTCATCTTCAACCAGACAATTTAAAATAACACTTCCTAGATCTTTCCAATAAATGGCACTACCTAGAACGCAGAATTTAGCAGATTTTAATTTCAAATACCTACCCTTACTTTTTGACATTCCATGAGGAGGACATAAATGCTAAAGAACATACACTATATATGAATACCATGGTGAAGTGAGAAAAATTTCCGATACCTGTATTAGAGTGACATTTTCTTCATCATCTGACTTGTTGTAATAAGATTTATGTCTAGAGAATGTAAGTTAGATTTAGCCATGAGCTTGGCTAACCCCTATCCCTTGATCAACTTGATGGGCTTGATCTCGAGATCATATTCTAGCATCGTTGCTATCCATTTACCTCTCCTTCCTTCCGAATCAGTCTGCATGAGAAATTCTTTTACGGTTGCATTTGGAACATAAGATATTGTGTGTGAATGTAGAATATAGACCTGGAAATCCTTCAAGGCTTTGATTAAGGCCAAAGCTTGCTTCTAAATAATATTATATTGAAGAACAAAATATCTAATGGCTCAACTAAAAAAAGAAATGGGTTGCTCAACCTGATCCTTCTTTTGCATCAAAACTGCAGCCAAGGTGTGCTCAGACGCAAATAAAAATATTATAAAATCACTAGTATAATCGGGACTAACCAAAACAGGGGCTGTAGTTAAAGCAAGATTTACCAAATTGAAAGACTTCATAGCATCATTAGTCCATTTTACACTGATGTCCTTCTTCAACATATTAGTCAATTCACGTAAATGCTCGGCCAAATTAGGAACAAATCTGCATAATAAATTCATCTTACCATTGAAAGCTTGTATCTCCTTTATATTGTGTGGAAAATCTATTTGTTGAATTGCTTCCACTCTAGAAGGATCAATGCGAATGCCATCCTTAAAAATTATGTGACCAAGGAGTTTTCCTTCCTCCATGGAAAAAAGACTCTTTTTCGGATTCAGAGAAATTCTAAACTCCCTGCATTTCTGGAAAAAAATTCTCAAATGATGTAAATTCTCATCATCAGAACCAGAAAACACTGTCAAATCATCTAAATACACCACTAATAAAACATCCTTCTCATTAGCAAAATCTATATCCATCGCCCGCTGAAAAGTGGCCCTACATTCTTGTAGAAATTATCTACAATATGCATGTATATATCCGGACTCTCTTGATATAACAATATTTATCTTCTTGCTAAATACAGAATCCTTCCACTATAATTCTTGTGGAAATTTAATCAACAATTGCAAAACACATGAAGCAATAAAAACACACATAACACAGTTGTTTAACGGGAAAGCCTGAAGCTGAAAACCCCAACTATCATATTATGTATCATGGAGATCATATGACAATCTCATACAAACATACAAAGCTTATCACAATCTCTCAGTACAGTACAATCGTCATACACTAATCAGGAAAAATCTTGCAAATCCATGCACCGATCTTGCCCTCCTGCTAGCCTACCTCCACTGCGCAATCCAAGATGATTACAAAGACCAATTCGATGCAATCCCACTCTCCTTGACTGCATTATTATCATTGGCAACTCCAATGTATATATAGATGCAATTCATGCATCACTAGTAGTCACAACAAATAGTCTATCTTTCCCTTTCACCTATCTCTCCATTGGTCTCCATTGAAACTGTCCATGCATTGTAGTTAACTTTTGTATTGTTTAGTTGATTAATGAGCTATTATTTAGTGAATTGATTATTAATTAATTCATACCACTCTCACTAGTGCATCAATCAGTTAGACTAGATACAACTAGCTCAACTGTGTCTAACTGAGTTAAACTGAACACAACTCCACCAACTACTTCTACAACTCCATCAAACTCTGTCACATGAGTTCTAACTAAAGTCCTCCATGCAATAGCTCTAGTAAACCCTTAGGAATAGCGTAATTTCTTCTATCAGCTCTTGTGCCACATCTGTGCACTTAACTGA
This sequence comes from Pinus albicaulis, assembly GCA_034641835.2. Taxonomy (NCBI): domain Eukaryota; kingdom Viridiplantae; phylum Streptophyta; class Pinopsida; order Pinales; family Pinaceae; genus Pinus; species Pinus albicaulis. The sequence goes on along the minus strand of CM076580.1, from coordinate 1,552,180,405 downwards.
AGTGCTCCAAGAGAATAAGATAATGTTTAGAGTCCAAATATTATTAAGAGCTAATAATATTCGACATATCTATTTTTAGACTGGCAATCTAAAAATAGATTCCGCCCACTATGTCTAAAAATAGAAGTCCATATATTTTTCCAACTTGACCAACCATCCACAAATAGCATCCTGCAACTCATAGAATATGATCGACATGTCTAAAAATAGATATAGTCTAAAAATAGACTTTGCGACAAAAATCACCTGTGTGGGCCCCACCTAGTTTAGGTGATCACTTTCCAACTAGGATCAGGAATGATGTTTCAGGATGCCTCCTTCACTGTTTCTTGTTGAAATCTTCAACACTCCCTCTCAACAAGAAAGGATTGTCATTGCATGCGACATGCAACTCCATGCATTCGCCCTGCAACCTTCACAAGTGCCATGCAACTCCATGCATCTGCTCTGCAACTCCTCTGAAACTGAATAGGCTCCAAACAACTCAATCAATCTGATGCATCTATCATCAAAGTCTTCGACTTCTGCTGGTACCAACTGCACATGTCATCAGGAACCACTGCGCTGTTGAACTCTTGCACCCATGCACTCTTGCACTTGCTATCAACTCTGAACCACGCTCCAGTATCTGACACTGTCACTTTGATCTGCCTGCATCAATCCAACTGATCATGCTACTGCTGCGCTGTGGGCACCTCGTAGCCAGGTTCAATTCATGAGATCCACACCATCTCACTGAATCTTTCCCAGAAATTTCTTCTTGGATTATCCATGCATGTCACCCCACCTCTTACCTGGTGGTATAGCTGCATGCACTCCCTCTACCCATTTAGCACGAAATTTCTCTACATGAGTGGTTGCTCCCACTCCATGATCCTCATATTGTGGTTGCTCCACATCTCGAGGTTCACTCTCACCTGCATGAAAATCCAGCTCCCTCTCAAGCTTCAATTTCATGTCTTTCTTGCACTTCCCAACAGTAGGAAGCTCCGTAGAAATCCCATCTACAACAAATCTATAAAGATTCTTCTGCATCTCTAGTTGTGGCTGCTCCACAACCTTCTGAGACTGCTTCTCACGCTGCATGTTGAGAGGCTCCCTCTCAACCACCAAGTCACTAACCTCTGCTTTTCTCCTCAAAGCTTTTCATGCATCTTGTACCTCAGTGCATGTAGATTCTTGGCTCGCGCACATTGCAATTGTCCCGCCGTCGCAAAATTTTCTAACAAAAGAGCTGATTTTAAATCGAGGATATCTCCCTCATCCGAGCTTCGATTCAACCAATTTTTTTTTTTTTTTTTCAATTTGGGTATTTTTTCACAAGGAATCCAAATATGCTATTTGTTTCTGAAAATATTTCACCAAGTTTTCAGATATTCTTTGCAAACTCGCGCACCCAAAAATTCCCGCTCTCATTCCATGTAGAAAATCTGTAACACAGCTCTGATACCATGTAGAAATTATATACAATATGCATGTTTATATCCGGACTCTCCTGATCTCACAATATTTATCTTCTTGCAAAATACAGAATCCTTCCACTATAATTCTTGCGGAAATTTAATTAACAATTGCAAAACACATGAAGCAATAAAAACACACATAACACAGTTGTTTACCGGGAAAGCCTGAAGCTGAAAACCCCAACTATCATATTATGTATCATGGAGATCATATGACAATATCATACAAAGCATACAAATCTTATCACAAGCTCTCAATACAGTACAATCGTCATACACTAATCAGGCCCAATCTTGCAAATCCATGCACCGATCTTTGCCACCTGCTAGCCTGCCTCCACTACGCAATCCAAGCTGATTACAAAGACCAATTCAATGTAATCCCACTCTCATTGACTGCGTTATTATCATTGGCAACTCCAATGTATATATAGATGCAATTCATGCATCACTAGTAGTCACAACAGATAGTCTATCTTGCCCTTTCACCTATCTCTCCACTGGTCTCCACTGAAACTTCCATGCACTATAGTTAACTGATGTATTCTTCAGTTGATTAATGAGTTAATATTTAGTGAATTAATTAACTAATTAATTCACTCCACTCTCACTAGTGTATCAATCAGTTAGACTAGATACAACTAGCTCAACTGTGTCTAACTGAGTTAAACTGAACACAACTCCACCAACTACTTCTACAACTCCATCAAACTCTGTCACATGAGTTCTAACTGAAGTCCTCCATGCAATAGCTCCAGTAAACCCTTAGGAATAGCGTAATTCCTTCTGTCAGCTCCTGTGCCACATCTGTGCACTTAACTGAAGTGCTCCAATAGAATAAGATAATGTTTAGAGTCCAAATATTATTAAGAGCTAATAATATTCGACATATCTATTTTTAGACTGGAAATCTAAAAATAGATTTCGCCCAATATGTCTAAAAATAGAAGTCCATCTATTTTTTCCAACTTGACCAAACATCCACAAATAGCATCTTGCAACTCATATAATATGATCGACATGTCTAAAAATAGACTTTGCGACAAAAATCACCTATGTGGGCCCCACCTAGTTTAGGTGATCATTTTCCAACTAGGATCAGGAATGATGTTTCAGGATGCCTCCTTCACTGTTTCTTGTTGCAATATTCAACAATTCTTGAGTCCAGATGGCATTTTGACATACTAAAAGGTCCCCCACGGTGTTGTGAAAGCATTTTTATCTTGGTCTTTTTCATATACCAAAATCTGATTATAACCTAAGTAACCATCAAGCAGCAACATCCATGATGCTCCAACTACCCTTTGCATAATATGGTCCATATTAGGAAGAGGGTACTTATCCTTCAAAGATAATTTATTTAAATTCCGGAAATCAATGCACAACCTTATCTCTCTAGTCTTTTTCCTTATCGGAACCAAATTTGAAATCCAATCAGAAAATATAATTGGAACAATGATACTATATTTATACAATTGATTTAACTCTTTCTCGATGGATGGAAACAATCTTGGATTTATCCTTCTTAACTTTTGTCTGAAAGGTTTTTGATCTGGCTTGATGGGAATACTGTGTTGAATAATATTTTTGTCATAGACCTTCAAATATGCATAATCCCATGCGAAAATATCAGAAAATTCAGATAACAATTTGATTTACTTATCTTTTGCTTCGGGAGATAATGTCTTAGATAGCTTAATCATCTTGGGCTTATCTTTTGTTTCGATGTTTATGTCTTCCACACCCTTTTCAGTAGGAACCAATGTTGGTTTTCTCACCACGTCATCCTGATCAAACAATTCCTCTAAAGGTATGAGACCTCTAGGAATAATATTATCCTTCAGCTGCAAAAAATTGATCTGATTGGCCTCTATGTTTTGATCATCATAATCACAAACATCATCAATAAAAGAATCTTTGAACTTTCCTTCATTCTGCAAAAATCTATTAATTTCTTTGTCATCCCAAAAAACTTGCCAATACCTTAAGTTATCAGAAACACTAGGTCTATGTTTGAAATGAATTTCAAACTTATTACTTGAGTTCATTAGAATTTTGAGATTACTTTCTACCATAGCAAGCGAATCCGCAATGATATTTTGACTTCTTGGTACCGATGTCAATCATTAGGGGAATTTTGAGGTCTAAAATGGGCCTCCTAAGGAAATTATAAAATAATAGTGGAAAAAATCAAATAAGATTTGATGACATCATCAAATTTTAGAGGGAAAAATGAAAAAACTACTTTTTCAACTCATATTTTCAACTTATCTCCCAAAGTTTTTACTCAAATTTTGAGCAGGAGTACTCATTGGATGTGAAATTTAATTCCTCATCCAATGAGTACCCATGTTGCATACTTTCAATGGGTACTCCTTGGATGAGGAATTAAATTTTGCATCCAAGGAGTACTCCCACTCGAAATTTGAGTAAAAATTTTGGGAGATAAGTTGAAAATACGAGTTGAAAAAATAGTTTTATTATTTTATTAATTTTTAATATTTTTACCCTTTTATTTAAAAAATGGTAAATCATCCCCCATGGTTGACATCATCATCTTGAATCCTATTGGTTGTTATAAAGTTTATTTTTGTTGTAAATTTTTCTTAGGAGACCCATTTTAGACCTCAAAATTCCCCTAATGGTATATTCAGGAAACAATTTCAAGATATCCAAGACTACATTCATATAAGCTCTCATTCACGGATGCTTTGCTTGATATTCTCCTTTCACCTGCTTTATGACAAGCTCAGAATCACCATAAATAGAAATAATTTTTGCACCAAGTTTCTTCAAGATTTTGATACATGTGATCAATGCTTCATACTCCACTTCGTTGTTAGAACAGTCAAAAGCCAATTTATAAGAACATTCTCTAACATTACTTGGAATTCTTTCTGGCTTAAAAATGGGACTTCGGATTCAAATTCCAATACCTACACCTTCCTTACCCAAAGCACCATCGAAATCCATGCTCCAAAGGCCATCTTCATCTTCTAGATGCTGAAACTTAACTATTGGTTCTGATTTACCTTTGTCGGTCACCTCATTTTTTAGTTCTGCACTGATTTTTTGTTCTTCTAAGGGTTGTTCGAAAGAATTCACCTCTCTTTTTTATTTATCAAGAACTTCTCTAAAACACTCTGCAACTTCTGGTACATCTTCTACCTCTACTAGCTGACTATTTACACCATTCAAACTACCATCATTATAAAAAATAAATATTCTAGATCTGTATGTACAGCCTGTATTGGATGATTTATGGGCTTCTCCTTACTAGTTATCATGTACTTCATTTTCTTTTCCTGGTACAATTTCTTCAATTGCCTGAAAACAGAAATAGTAGCATAAGATAAGTCAAGTTGTAAAGTACCTTTGAGTTTAGCTCCTCATGACCTTGACAGCAGCATGCTGAATCGAGGAGGTATATCAACCACCACCACATCCATTAAGACATTCTTGGCTGTGATTTGGTCTAAGGAAACCACCAAATCTTTAATGAGACCAATGCAGCGAACTCTACAAGAATCAAATGAATACAAATCATGATATGGTCAGGTGATATCCATGCCCATCTTTTCCATAACAGCCTTTGGCATTAAATTGTGAGAAGCCCCAGAATCAAGCATAGCATTATGAAGTATATACTCATGTAGTCTAAGGCTTAAATAAAAGGGGGGAACTTAACTCTCTTCTAATTGACCATCTATATCTGGACCGAAGATGAGCTCGGGTTGGTCATCTTCAACGTTAACCATATTGGACAAAGGATCAATTAGTAACATTTTAGACACCTGCTGTTTATAGTGACTGTTCTTTATTAATTATTTCAAAGGAATGGACACTTTCAATTTAGCTATTTCACTTTCTAAATTAAAATTTGTGACTTTATCTACCTCTTTTATGACAATATCTCTTCTATCATTTTGATCCTTTGTTACACTCTCATTTTTCTGAGTATCTTTCTCTTTAGTAGCTAAGCTTGTTGATGGCTGGTTGATTTTTCTATGATTCTGATCTGCGTGCTCTTTACCCTTTCTCTGATTGTTTGGAAGACCATTTTTTGGCTGGACCTCTTTTCTTTTATGAATAGGATTGACAAGTACATCTTTTCTCCTTAAATAATATTGTTTCTGTTGTGCACTCAATGCATTCATATACCCACGCTGGTAATCATCGGATCCAGTTTCAAAATCATCATCATTTGCCAAGATGTAGTCCTCATCTTTTGGAATATCCAAATTTTCAGTATGCTCTTCATCTTTAGTTAGAACCATGGGCAGACCATCTGCTGGAAAGAAATGATTTGTTTCGACAACCGGATCTTCATCTTCTTCCTCTTCCACTCCTTGAAAATAATTCTGTTGTAACAGGGTCTGAATATGTTGTTGTTGTACTGGTTGGTCAAATGCTTTCTTCTCTCTTTACTTGATTATGAACTGAGGTTGTTGCTGCCCTCTGAAATTTGGGTTCCGGATCTGCATTTCATGCCTATTTGAGATAGACAACCAATCAACCATTCTCTCCATAGTTCGGATCAATGAATCCATCTTAGCATCAGAAGTATATGTCTCCTCCACATTCACCTCTTTTTAGATCTCATTCTAGCACTTTTGGCTAGCAAGCTCGCTTCCACACTTAAAGCATTCTTTTGCATATCTACTAAAGTTGTAGGATCACGTTCACGTAGTTGATATTCCATATCAGTATCAAACCCATCCAGAAATTTGACTAAAGCTAAACCTTCCGGTGGTTTGATATGTGCGGGAAGAGCATTGTATACTATACTAAATCTCACACACTCTCGCCAACATTTATTTTTATGTTCTCATATTCAGACAGAATTTGAAGGGGATTTTTCTTTTCTTCTCGTCTTTCTACGAATTGTTTATGCAAGGCTTCTAAAGAGTCAATAGTGGTTGCTTGTAGAGCTCTAAAAAATTTCCTTACTTCCCCTCCCAGACTTTGTACAAAAAGCCTCATCTTCACATCCTCAACATCAATTTCATGAAGATCAAAGAAATCATTCATCTTGTCTACGTGCTTTTGGGCTGTCATAGGCTGAGTATTGTTAAACAAAGGGATTTTGGTTTGGTAATCTTGGGGCATACCACCCGGATTCTGAGGGAGAACAAGGGGGGCATATCTTGTAGCCATGATTAGGGGTGGAGGATTAACAACATGGATTTGGATGTTCGATGTAATCAATGGAGGATTGATCACTCATTGAGTAGTGTGAAAAATATGTGAAGAAGAAGGTGAGTGATGAGAAATATTTTGGGTGATATTAGATGCAGTGATGGTATTTTGAAAGAATGAAGGATCCAAAGAAATAGTAGAAGAAGATGAGATCTGAGGTGTTCTTATTACCCAAGTGTTTACTAGTGAAGAAAATTTTTGTAGATCATCAAGAATGTGTAAAAGTTGTGACCCTGATTGTGACCCTGATTCAGTATGTGAAAATAGATCTTCAATGGGACAGTGAAAGGAAATGGAGGAATCAACAATTGTTTCGTCAACCCAACTCAAATATCTGCTCCGGAATAAGCTTTGTTCAAAATTTATATCAAGCTAAATATCTTGCAAGGTTTCTAACTTTCCAGGGAGTGAATTAGCTCTGGGAATGGAACTTTTTTCTTATTGATTTCCGGCTAAACTAGTTTTCTCCACAACAGCTTTGGCTTTTCTTCCTATGTTCTGAGGATCACTAAAAATGGTGGGAGGATTCGGATCTAGATTGGATCTAGTGTATCTTCAGGAATCCAGTGTTTCCAAATTTGAAAAATAACTTTCGCTTTACAACTTTCAATTCAGCCTTTGAATAAACTATAAAATTATCATCCACAAGTTTAAGAATTTCTTTGAAAATGTACTGGGGTAGATCTGATCTTACTTTTTCTTTCCCCAGTGGAGTCGCCAAAATGTTATCACTCGGATTGAACCTCAGACTGAAGAAGGCAATTCTGAGGTAACCACAAACCACGCTTAGCCAAGTAGCTAGCCCTACTAGGAAAGGAGAGGGCTCTCTATGTAAATATCATAGCCAAGATGGCTGAGTAAAGAAGATATTAGGCTAGGTATAGTAGCTCAGGGTTTTGATTTGATTGTATAGGGTTGTGCTGGATCAGAAGGAGAAAAATAATTAGGGCAAGGGACATTAGGTCAAAATTTGAAGGGTGTTCTATGGGGCAAGGTAGGCATAGTGATTTAGCACTTTAGGATTTCAATGGGTGGGATGATCAAGACCGTTGAGGAGCTAGAAAGAGCATGGTGAAATCATGGGTTCTTTCTAAATTGAAGAAATTACAAATTGTGAATATTTACCCAAAACAGAGCATAAAAATTATGGATTTTGTTCATCAAACTTGAAAACATTCACTTAATAGCAATGAAATGTTAGATGAAATAAACAAAACATTCTAACATCTGAGAAAAAAAGGAGAAACTGAAACTAAACACCATAACATAGGGATCCCATAAAAATAGCTGCAAATTTGATTAATATTCCTGCTCAAAACTGATACAAAATGTGTCTCTTCAAAGGCCAAGCATCCAACTAAGTCCAACCCTTACTAATGAAAAAGAAGAAGAAGATATAGACCTCAAAACAACTCACCCTAGCCTCAAGGAGTCAAATCCATGAGATGAGGAACAGTTTCCACCAAATGATGAACAAGAATCTAAATACTAGGAAGACCCAGCAACTTGCCTCTAAAAGAGAGGAAATTGATTCATTTGGCCTCTAGAGGACTCAAGCTAATGAATCTAGCCATAGTAAACTAATCCCCATCATAATTACATTCATCCTTATCAATTACATCAGTGAAAACCCCAACTAGTGAGGTAAAACTCAAAAATTACGTGACAAACAGAGAAAACTCCAAAACAGGAAAAATTTATCCTGTGTGTAGCGCCAACAAGGAAAAAATAGCCTTTCTTACATGTCACTTTTGACTAACTTCTTGGTGTCCAAATTTAGATCATGATAACTCATTGGAAATCTTGTCCTGTATAATTTCCAGATCTTCTTGTGGTTTCTGATTTGGATATGATGTGACTCTCCAAAATTGTAGTCTACCAATACTACCTCTATGTGCAGCGCCACCCTGAAAAAGAGACAAAAACATGATTTTTTGGGTGTTTTTGGCCCTTTTTCCTGACCATTTTTGCTCCAAATGCTTAGAAAAAGTACAGGGGGCATGTCCTCATAATTATGAACCCACTAATGTCTTCCGTTTGTCCATTGGATGCCCCAAAAGAGTGCACAGCACCAAGGCACTGCGCATAGAGCAGAAATTCCTGTGTTTTTCAAAATTTGTCCAAAATCTCAAAAATGTCCAAAATTTTTCAAAATTACTCAAAATTTGTGGGATAGGCCCACAATAAAATGTCATTTTTAGCTAAGGAGGCATCAGCAAGTATCTTGATTTTTTCACCTCCTTTCTTTCCCTTCCGAATCTCCTTCAATTTATCATTCATTTGTTTGACCTTAATATTGCAAATTTTGTTCTAAGTCTGATAGTGATGGGCCATGTGCCTGAGCATCTGATTGTCTTTGTTGGCCTTCATTAGTAGCTTCTCCAAGTTAATTTTTACTCTCTCAAGCCACACTTCTCTATCATCTTCAATCTCCTTTGCCAACTGCTAGTCAAAACTCTGACTTTGGGCTTCTTGTTTTTCTTTCTCCAATGCTCTTTTGAGGCCTCTTGTCTTTGGCCTTTTCCTAATTTTTTCAACCTCCTCAGGATCTTCCATAACTACTTGATAAATCATGTTTTTCCTCCTCTCTTGCAACAACTTTATCTCTAAAAAAAAATTCTTGTCTATCAATTGTTTGTGCTCTTGCTATAGGAAAGAGATGATGAATTTTTCCCTTCCAAGATGGGTTTGCAAATCTTTGATCTGTGCCCCCTTTTATTTGATGGAAATTCTTCATATGGTAGTGTCATCAAACCCTTCAAGGTATACTAGCTCAAAATCAGCCTCTACCTCATGGGAATCTTCATGCTCTTTATCTGTTTCTCCATGGCTAACCTTTATGATTTTCTCTTTTCCCTTCAATGCCTGGTGTACCTGCTTTGTTGATGAAGAAGGAAAAGCCCCTTCCACACCATGTGGAGAAAGAATTAGCCTCTATGCTGATGAAGAAGGCAAGTCCCCTACCACACCATGTGGAGAAAGCACTTGCCTCTCTACTGCAAACATTTTTTCTAAGCCCTCTTTGATATGTTACACTGCATTCTTTGACTGGCCTAGGTGGTTTGACTTTATGCTTCCTTGTTTTTGCAGCTGCAGTGCTAGTAGATGTTTCTCTTATCTCTTGCGACATTGGTGGAGGAATTTGGGGATTTGTGAATATTTCATTGGAAATGAAGGTATCCCAAGAGATGTTGAGTAGATTGAGATGATGAAGCACAATGAGTTTGATGAGGGAGTGATGATAGAGGTTGTTCATCTGCTGATGATATTCTTTCTTTGCCACCAAGTATGCCATCTTCTCAATGTTTTGGAGCAAGAAATATGGAATGCTCAGCATCCTCACCCTAGTGAAATGCACGAGCAACCTGATATGATATGTGTACAATCTGGAGAATCTTCCCTCACAAGTGAGGTATCTCATGATAATCTTCATCATCGATGCATACTTGATGAGGAGGAAACTCAAGGGGGGGGGGGAATTTCTTTTTTCATTCTTGTACCTAGTCTTGAGGTAAGGCTAAAAATAGTGATCACCCAGGTCCTCTACTCTGTACCATCTTTCCCCTACATTTCGAATCCATGTAGCATCAGCAATAATAGAAGTGGAAATCGAAAAAGTTACACTTGCAAGACTTACCCTATTATCATGGAGGTTCAGTATGAAAAGCCTAGTCAACTCAAGGTGATGCTGAACTCTTTCCACCTTTTCACAAAACTTATAGCACCCAACATATCTGAAACAAGACACAGCTAAAGGTGAATCCTCTAGCTCTCTAAGGTTTTTTGGCTCTACTCTGATGATTTTGCCTCCCTTGTGTGGCCTTCTTTATTGTATAATCTCATCTTCCTCAAATTCATCATCAATGTGTTCCTCCTCTCTGTAGTCTATGTCCTCTCTCTTCATGCTTGTTTGTTTGGCACTTTAGAAACCCTAGGGAAGAGGAAAGAAAAGGAGAGTGAATAAGGGAGTGAAGGGAATGGGAGCGAGGAAGGAAATTATGAAATCAGGGCTCTAGGGGATAGGTATAGGACCACAAAAATTAAGGAGAGGGGGAAAAGGGTTAATAAACCTTGTGAGTTGATGGGAGGTGAAAATATGAAGGGAGATAAAAATGAGAATTTAATTACAAGTGAAAGGTAGGGGGAAAATCTAGGTAAAAATAGTGAAATTCCTAGAAATTGGGGTTTTAATGGAAAAGAGTAAAGGGACTTAGGATGAGGATGTAGGAGTAGTTTTAGTGTTTTTTATAAGTATGGGGTGATGTAGTAGGGTCTAGGGAAAATGAATTTGGGATAAGGGGGTTTTGGGAAATTTGTGATGGGGATGGGGATTTTGGGAGTGACAAAGAAAAACTAGGGTTTATTTGTAATTTTCGCCAACATGAAACTCACGCACAAGCATAGAATGGAGAAAAAGGGAGATACAAGGGTTCACTTACTTGTTTTGGAGGTGAAGAGGAAACTGTGAGGTGTTTTTAGAAGTTTGGGAATGTTTTGGCCTTGTGCACAGCGCCTTACCCATGTGAAAAGCACCCTCTGTCTATGTGCAGCACCATGTAAGTTTGCACTAGCAAGAATGCTCTATGTGCAGTGCCACCCAATTTCTGCAAATTTTTCCTTGCTCAAACCTCCTGCTCCAAAATCGCATTTTTATCATTGGAAAATGAACAAATGAGGATTTATTTTTGGCCAATGGGCTTTTATACCTTGAATGACTTTATATTTTGAATTATTGGGACCCACACTTCTTTCTTTGCATTAACCTTTCAAAATACTTTTTGATGCTTTGGATGACTAACATGGCCTTTGTATTTCTTCATCAAATGTCTTTAGCTAGGAATAAGCATCTTTTTAGAGTTTATTACATATTGTGACTTTAAAATTACATAAAATTAGGAATAATAAAATAACTCTGTTTCTATCTCAAAAATGTGATTTTTGAGATGAAAACTTATAAAGATGAAATGTAAATTTACATGGAAAACCTGACTGAAGCAAATCATGAGTTTATTCTGGGTCATATTCACACCTTATGTTGCCCTTTATTGGAAATGAGACAATACAATGATTTGACCCCATGAAACCCTAGTGACCTAATGAGAAATGAAAGAAACTGACTCAATGAGTGACTTTGACTAAAAGTGGAATGAGAGCAGACTTTTTTCAAGCATGATGAAGACATGGAAGAGGGTTAGTGGGCATATACTTGTGAAGGAAAATGGGACATTTGACAAAGAAAACCACCAGTGGAACACTTTTATATCATGACCTAATGGAATGATTGAAAATTATTTAGAGTGGGACACCTAAGATGCACATGTAAAATGTGTTTTGATCCCTAGTGGAAGTATGAAAATACTGACACTAACACCTGCAACAACCATTTTCTCCAATTCCTCTTGGACTTTCTACTTATATTTTGGATTCAGCCTATACAGGCACTGCTTCACAGGTCGCACATTCTGTTTCAAGGTGATCTTCATTACCCTGAGATCTTCTATTATCCCCTTCATCTCAGAAAATTTCGTGGGAAACAACTCTTGATATTCATTCAATAGTTTGACAACCTTTCCCACTATATCATCATCCCAATAATCCCCTATCTTCACTAATTTTAGTTTAGGCATATAAATTGTGGGCTTTCCTTTGGATTCAGGGATCATAATGTTCCTTGCGTCTTCCTCATTATCTTCAACTGAAAAATTTCGACAATTAACGATGTCCTTCATCTGCGCATCCCATGCTGGCAAGGCACGCTCTACCATCAATTTTGTGGTGTCAAAGATGACTCCTTAAATATCCTGCACTGCCTCATCCAAGTATTCGAACCCACTTTCAAAACTAAAGGTCAGGATAAAACTTTCTGTCAACACAGTTCATTCATTGGTTCCTCATCACAGCTCAATTTTGAGTTACCTGTCTGTAGGCACCTTCCCCAAAGTGTGGATGAATATGTGCACCGATTTTGGCTTCAGTTCTTTGCCCCAAGCTTCAGTCCATCTAGCTAAATGTTTGCACATATTTCCTTCTCCAAAGAGGTCCCTCTCATTCTATTTTCTAGATGCTCAAATAGAAGACGCATCATGCGGTTACATTCTCCCCAGGTAACCAAGTTTCCCTTGTGCGTATCCCACCAACGTGTTGGGTTTGAGCGTAGTGCTATATCAAGTGCATGAAACCTTTGTGCTTCTAGAACATATTTTTAAAGATCTTCTAAAAATGGGTTAACATTAGTCAGACCATCATAATAAGGCAACTCTCGTACCTCTGAGGATATGCACTAAATAGCTTTTGTCACCTGATTGCAGCACGGTGCAGAGACTTCATGCAGCCGGTTCTGCTAGTTCTCCAGTTCTTCATCTGAATCTCAAAAGTAGGAACTATCCTTATCCTAGTTGAGTCTTCCATCAGCTTTCAAGTTGATCCAGACTTCATCTCATGCAGTCAACTTATAGATATGATCGAAATCATCATCTACGCCCATCGACTTTGTATATCTTTCTCCTTCTACGGAATCGAGGGGGACCACAACCCTCGTTCCATTATTTTCAAATACCATACTTCTGCGCTTAATATTAATGACGCCACCCATATAGATAACCCAATCTAAACCCAACATCATAGGATAGGGGACATTATCTTCAACAATCTCTATAACTTCAAAGTTGCGAGGACCCTTACTCCTTCGATATCCACTATGACCTGTGAGAGCCTTACTAATGGGATAATATTTTTTTTTATTTTCCATGCGTAGCTAGATAGTGGACCACTCCAACTTAGGTTCTCCCATTCTTTGCCAAGTCTTCTTTGGTAAAACATTCGCAACATATCCTAGATCTAGAATGACCTGATCCATCTCATATGCACCAATCTGAGCAGTCAAGCGCATTCTGTCCATTCTTCTTTTATTCTTGTAGATCTTATTAACAGTTTTTTTCTCTATCTAGGGTCGTTATATCTCTGCGTAGTTTTCTATTAACACTTGGAGGTTCTATACTTCCTTCTTATTGCATAATAATTTAATACAAGCCTGTAGGAAATTCTTTATCTCTTCACCTCCTTCAACTACATCCATAGGTTTGCTTGATGTTGAGGTGCCCTCTTCTGTGAAACCCTTCTTCGCTTCTACAAATATTTCCTTGTCTCTCTGTAAGTTGAATCCTTCCTTTTTTTTAGGTGTTGTTCTCCATCATATGTTACCTATGTCTTGTTGATCTCATCTTCCTGCTAATGAGTACTAGAAGGAACTTTGTTTTATTCTGTGATTTCTGCAATTTTTTTATTTGAAATCTTCCCAAACCACGTATAAATTTCCTACAACATTACACAATATTCATGTAGTGATATGAAATTTTCCTTCAATGATGTATGTGAGATAAAACGGGTGGGAAAGGTGGGTAAATTTTGTATTTCAACACTATAAGCTTGTTTTACTAGTTTATTATTGTGAGGGTGTGGGATGGATTGAGTAGGAATTTGTTTAAGGCATGGGGGAATATGATAAGGAGGTAATTATAGGTTTATTTTATTGGTTTGTGTGGATGGCCTTTATGGGAAAGGAAAATTTTCTTGAAGATTTGGGGGGAATTATAAATGAGTTTTGTGTGCTACAAGGAAAGGGAAAGTAGCCATGCTATCATAAAATATCCATTCTAAATTTATGGGAAATTTTGGTGGGAGTTATACTAAGGCAACCACAACTACCATGGTGTAGGAGTATTCCATGATGGATTATGCAAGTAAGAGAATGGAGGGATATTGTTTTGAACCATACATGTAATCCACAGTTGTAAGCTTAGTATAATTTTTTGATCTCTTTGATATGTTTATTTCATCCGAGGTAACGAAAATTAGTTATTCCTGGGATGATTCAAGTCACATATGCATAAAATTCTAAGACTATCTAAATTACAATCCCTTGTGGGATGTTTCTTTTGACACTACGCACAAAGCACTTCTTAAAATTGTTTGTTCTTTTTCCTAACTTGCAAAATATCCAATTGTGAATTTAGAGAGCTAATAATACCAGTTTTAAAATTTTCAAAGAAATTATTGACTTTAGCTCTTATAACTCTTGTTCTTGCAACAGATTTCAAAAATCGAGAGGAAATTTCTCTAGAATTATTACTAGCCTTGTAGCTTCCTCTTGAATACATTATACATAATTCACAAACATGATCATATGGTACCTGAAAAACATCACGTATTCCTATCATATTTAGGAGTTCTAAATATTCATCTTGGATTCCTTTGAGCATGAGTGTTTTCAGGGCCTCTTTCCCTAACTGTTTTTATTTTTATTTTTTAAGACTATATTGAAACCCTTCCACATAATCCTCTAAACTTTCATCCTCCCCTTATTTCATTCTAAAAATATATTCATTTTCCTTGTAGTGGTCTTGTTACCTCTTCAATGTAGTTCCCACAAAGGCTCATAAACCATCACAAATTTGCTCCTTTCGAAGTAACAGGAAACATTTTCAACTTTGAGCATTAGTATCATAATCATATCCTCTACAAATTAATTCAAATTTGAATAAGGATGTATCTGTGTCTTCATTTTCCAAGTTGTGAAAATTTGGTAGAGTAGATGGGAGAATGCTTTGCATTTGTGCCACTCGTCCTAGATCCCTAATGCAAAATTATAATTTAACAATGTTGTGCTTATTAAATACTCCATTTTTCTTACCTTCCATCTCTTCTTGTTATTCATGTGTTATCTTGAGGCTCCTTCTTTGAATTTTCCTTTCCACTGGTTCATGGAATGGGTGGTGCTTACAACACCACTAAGTGTAATGATAGGATTTTATTTTACTTTATTTTATTTTTTACCTCTAGGATCTATACTTGTATTAATGCATTCTAAATGCTCTGGTGCAGTTGAGACTAGAGGCTACTATGTGTTATCCTCAAAGGGAGGTGGGTTGCAGGTGTGTAGGTTGATTCCCCTTCAGTATTTATTTCTCGAGCCCCAATAGTACCAGAGATAATGTAGCTAACCAAAATTATATTGTAATTTTGCACCGTTATAAACTCCTTGGCAACAACGCCAAAATGTTGGTGGTTGCAACTTTCTATTCATGAAAACTAAACAACACTCCACATTAATTATCAATTTGGGGGTCGTCTATTATTTCAAGCTTATGTGCAAATTGTATGCAGGAAGCAATCCCTTTATATTGCTAGTGATTCTAAATTATTGTGTAGTTAAGGAAACTTAAACTTGCAATCATACCTTACTCAAGCAGTAAAAGAGAGGAATTCCATACAATTAAATCCTCTCTAGAAATATCAGCTATAACTTCAACCAATCACAAACCTATGATGAAATAAGAATGCTCTTATGATAATTTAAAAAAAAAAGGAAATTTGATTTATAAAATCATTTTAGTAGTCATAGAATCTAAAACAAATCCCTATCTAGAAAAAAATTCAATATTTGCAAGAAATAATAATTAAATCATTGTGGAAGTAACAACAATTAAACACTCTACAATGACAATACAATAGAATCCCAATCTCAACAAATCAACCTCCATGAGTAATAAAAAATGTAAGTGAAATAAGAACATGATAAATTACATAATACATATAATAAAGCTAATTAAAAAATGGAACTGCAGCACATGACTATCGAAGGGGGGCCTCCTTCACCAATTATGGTTTTGAAAGCTACTCACAAATTAGCACTCAGATGATGAAAATTTTCCTTCTCTATTATATAAAAAATTAACACAATAGTATTAGTGATCTCATTGTGCCTTCATTCTTTGGTACAACCCTTGTCTCCTCTACTACTTCTTAACCCCTTTTTATGATTAATGGCTTCATTAAAATACACAGAGAGTTAAGGGACAAATCATAACAAATTCTCCCCCAAACTGGACTTCCTTATCTATGACCAAATTTTAGATTGTCTATAATAGTTCAATCAAACAAGATAAAATTCTAAGGATATTTCCAACACTGGTTAGCTAAAAGTACATTGAATTTGGTTTTTCATTTGATGAAACTTGAAAGTCGGTTGCAATAGTAAATATGGAAATATGACCTTTAGAAAACCACCTATATCTCTCAAAACACATGATTTATGTAGGAAATTTTCGCATGTAACCTGATTTAGCTCGTTCCTAATGAAACCTGTGTTTGAATTTTCAATATCCATTCTCATTTTTCCACAAATTACAATGCAAAACTATGTTTTCTATCTAGCATATTTAAGACTACAAACATTTGAGAATGAGCTAAAGCTTAGATTTTGGAACCTAAGTGAGGAAACGGAAGTTGGAACCATGATCTATATTAAAATAAATCTCTTCATAAACCATCATCAGCAAAACTATTCATAATAGTTTTTAATTTGTTAAAAATAAAGGAAAATGAGCATTACTTAACCGTTAAAGCTTAAGTAAGCATGATACCGTATTTTATGAGAAATTACGGTGAAAGGAGTGATAAAGGACCAATAAGAGGAAAAATAAGGGATCAAATAGATGTCTAGAGGTGATAATAATGGTAACAAATCAGTGACCTAACAACACGGTTGTTTATTGTAGAAGTGGAATGGTTTTGTGTTGCATATTTACAGTGGTGGTACGGTTGTTCATTGTAATTGTGGCACAGTTGCTCATTTTGTATTTATAATGGTGACATGATTGTTTGTTGTAGTGGTGGCAGAGTTGTTCGTTATGTATTTCCAATTATGGCATGATTTCTCGTTGCAGTGGTGGCACGGTTGTTCTTTATGTATTAGTAGTGGTGGCACAATTTTTCATTATAGTTGTGACACGATTAATATATTCATTGAAATGGTGTCATGAATTCTTAGTTGCAATGAGGTTGATTGGTGGCATGGTTGTTCATTCTGTATTTGCAGCGAGGTCAAGTGGTGGCATAGTCTATTGAAATAAAGGTTGAACAGTGGCACAGTTGTTCATTTTCAACGAAGCCAAGTGGTGGCACAATTCTACGTTATGTATTTTCAATGAGGTTGAGTTGCAGCATGGATGTATGCAAGGTTGTATTGGTGGCACAATTGTTGTATTGCGTATTTGTTGAAGGGTTCAAACACCAGGAATTTTGTTTTGTGTATGGCATTTGGTGATATACCCACAAAGGGTGACACATTTTTTTGTTGATCCAAGCTCAAAGTTCTAGTTATATGATAGTGACTCACCCTCAAATCATAAATTTATGATTAGATTAGTTGGTTATGTTATGTGGTTTGTACAATGTTGGCCATAGGTTCGAGTCTAGGTAGACTCGGTTGAAATTTTGTGTCGAAGGGTTACTAGCATGCTTGATCTGTCCATTTTGTAGAATAGTTAAACTTTTTGGTTCTTATAAAATATTGTTTTTCAGAATGAAATAGGAATTATCCATTTTGTAGAAGGTTTAATTTTTGCATGGTTTTTATATAGTTTCAAATGGTTTTTGGAGGTTTTTAGGCTCATTTTAAGTCCAAATTAAATTCTGGAAGAAGCATGATGATCATGATACAATGGTGAACAACCCTTGAGGAACTTATTAGCAATTCATATTTGATGTTGAGTATGTGGTAGAAACACGTTCTGAGATGAGTTTTATGTGACCATTTTGATGAGTAGTTTGGAATAGAGTTTGGATAGGATATGACACGGTATTGAAAACAATATGACAACATCAATTTGTTTACTTTGAAGATTTATATTGATTAAAGAGTAGGTGAATCCATTTTGGAAAATATGACCACAAGAATTTGAAGAAGGTTGGTACCTCAATCAGGTTGGATCTTATATCTAGTCAGAGCTTACATATCACTAATATTGGTGCACCAATCAAGTTGGAACCTACAGTAAGTCGAAGCTTGCTCATCTCTAAAGTTGGTGCAACAATAAGGTTGTAGCTTACAATGAATTGTTGGTTTCACATTTTCAAGGTTGGTTCCTTAATCAGGTTGTAGCTTACTGCAATTAGAATCTTACGTTTATTAGGAGTGGGTGCCTCTAGTAGGTCAATTCCTACAAATCTATGTTATTAATTGAAGAAAAATAAGAATAATTTGTGGCTTCCTCTTGTATGGGTTTCCATGTAAAATCTTGTGTCTCCTTGTGTTGATGTGATGAATTTTTGATGTATTTTTATGTGATGATAGCTTCATGATGCATTATTATTTTTATTGAAATGCTGAAAATATTTATGATTCATTTTTATATCATTTTTCATTGATGAAAAGTTTTGAAATGGTAAATTATTTCCACATTGATTAAACCCCCCCCGCCCCCCTTAGTGTGTTATTTGGTCCAACAAGTGGTATCAGAGAAGGTTGGCTTCAAAAAAAATTAAGTACTGGAAGGTTGATCTCAAGAAAGGATGGCCTCAATCAAAGCAATAGGAAATACCCTTGTCATTTGATGGATCCAACCATGCTTTTTGGAAGAAAATGATGGAGACCTATCTCATTGGGAGCATATGTATTTTAAATCATGTTGATTGATTATAAATTCCCCAACTATATCCTTTTTACATCTTATTCTCAAGCTAAGCATGCTATTATTCTAACTGGTTTATCAAATTTAGAATATATAAAAGTGATGCAGTGTAAGTCAATTCATGAGGCATGTAATACGCTCAAAACCTATTATGAAGGGGATATGAAAGTTAAAAAACTAGGCTACAATCTCTTAGTGGCCAGTTAAAAAGTTTAAATATGAAAGAAGATGAGTATATTTCTTCATAGTTTCTTTGAATAGACAATGTTGTTGACATCATTGCAATCTTGGTGAAGAAGTCAAATATAGTGTCATTGTTCAAAAGGTATTAAGATCTCTTCCATAAATATTTAATCCCAAAGTATCATCCCTCGAAGAACTGACATATGTGGACAAAATTATTATGGATATGCTTCATGGAACACTCTCAACATATGAGCTAAGAATAAAGGAGTAAAAATAATGATTCAAGGAAGCAACATTCCAAGCAGCCAAAGAAAAGAAAAATCATGAAGATAAAGCAGACTCTAACTCTGATGAAGAAGAAGACAAGTTTTTCTGAAAGTTAAAAATGGGAACGAGAAAGTTCAAAATTAATTTCCCTTTCAAGTGGTTTTAATGTGGAAGGATATGGCATTATGCTTCCAAAAGTCCCTATTCTAAACAAATGAAAGTGATGATGAGCCCAGATTCAAGTCATACATATAAGAGGAATCATGATAATAAGAACAAGAATTTATACTCAAAAGAACAAAGTGACAAATAAAACAATGGATGTGTGATCGATGATGAAAGGGGTTAAATATTATTCATTACTAAAACAAAACAAAAAAACTAAAGAAGAAATAGAGTTAGAAGGAGAACTTAGAAGTGCATTGAAGGAAATAAATATCCCCAGAAAGCGGGAAGGACATTGATGCAATAAATACAAGACGAAGAATTGAATGAGGAGACTATTCTTTCTCTTAAGGTTGAGCTAGAAGAGGATAAAAGAATAAAGGAGCTTTTAATAGAACAACTACATGAGAAAGAGAAACTTTTTGAAAGATTAGAAAAATAAGTCATACTCTTAAAAAAATAATTGGAGCAGCTCAATCACAACTTGAAACTTCATAAAGGGACTGAATCTCTAGATCAATTTATCACATGCAAAGGTCTCCCCCCATTAAAGTGGGTCTTGGATACAAGGAAAGGTGTGAGGCACCCAAGAATAATGGTCTCCCAAGCGCATAAAATGAAGATCATCACAAGAGGCTTGATCAACACTCACTGCATCTAGCAGCAACTCCCTTGAAGTGCTAAGAAAAATATGAATCATCCCAAGCATGTTCATTTAAATGACTCTCACGATATTTCCAATAAGAATAAAAGTAATCAAAATGAAAGGAGCGAGAATGAAGGAAGGGAATCTCCCATGAAAAAAATCTGTGTAGAGGATCGACAAGTAGAAATGAATTAGTTGTTAGAAATTAAAAAATGAATGAAGCTCCTCCAAGGAATAACTTCATAATATCAATATCATCCTATACATCTAGGTATGAAAAGAATTTCTTTGATTATTATTTCTCATGTACAAAATTTGGTCACAAAGCACAGGATTGCAGGACCTATGGTGTGATCAAGTATAGAGGATATGGTCAAGTGCCTAGATTGATCCAGATTTTATGCAGGAACGCAACAGAATATAGAAATAACCATGAACATAGAGATGCAGCGGAAATAATGCTTCATTTCATTAATATCAAATCACAGAAATATGCTTACAAGCATAATGGAAATAAAATAGCTAGGGTGCTGGTAGCAAATCTCTAAGAAGAGATCTGATGGCTACAGACCTCTGAACTGTGTTACAATGAGGCTCGAGGGCCTATTTATTGTTGAGAAACAATGTGGAATTCGAAACGTCCAAAAACCTAACCGTAGGAGATGAGGCGCCAAAACTGTGGACGCCCGTTTGGGTAAATTGGTGGTTCAACTTCCCGGGGGCGTAACTTTGGCATCTGATCTCCGTTTGACGCGCTCAATAGCTCGTTAGAAAGATCTATCCGAGGAGTACAATTTTTGAACGAGCAACATCGGTCCATGGATCCATGTTGCTCTCCTTTTTCCCAAAAAGCGTCGTTTAGGGCCTCAAAACGGCTCCGGAAGTTTAGGACCCGAAAAACTGCTAAAAATAGTAAGTTTTGTTGCAACTTGAAAATTGAAAGAACTGATGGTGGGGGTTTCAAATGGAATAGGTGGGTGGCCACCAATATCCACCTGGATCATTAAGGCCCCAAAATGGCTTCGGGAGTGGAGGACCCGAAAACCTGCTAAAAATAGTAAGTTGTGTTGAACGTGAAAAGCTGCAAGAATTGATGGTGCTAGTCCAAATGGAATAGGTGGGTGGCCACCAATATCCACCTGGATCATTCCTCCCTCCTTAGGAAGCAATGGTCCCCATTGCGTTGAGATCCTCCATGAGATGAGGCAAATTTTGTTGAACTGAGTAGTAGATGTGTTGAAGATGTCAAGGTCCTACGGGTGGACATGCTGGATGCATTTAGTAAATTTGGTTTCTTTATCAGCCTCAGACAGTACATGTTTGGATTTTGTATGTGTAGTTGCAGGATGTATGGCAACATCAAGCGGTGGTGCGTTGGGAGTCAGATCAATGGAGTGCTTGTCCTGACAGTGTAGAGGAACCTCTATGAGTGAGGGGAAAACTTCCTCGTATTCCTCCATGAATTTGTCCATCTGCTGCAGCCGTGCAAGGGAGCCCTGTTTCGAGGCTGTGGCCACAATACTTTTCTTTCCCCGTGAGTGAGTTGTAAGGAAAATGAATTTCCTGGTTTGGGAAACAATCTTACTGCGTTGTTTTGCAGTAGTCAAAGAGATGACAGGAGGCGGTACTACCTCTGGTATCCTGTACAAGTTATTTCCCAAAGTAATAATAACAGCACGAGGCCTAGACTCATACACAACATGTTGCCTCCACAAGTATGGTTGGCCCAATAATACATCAGCTACATCAAGAGGAGCAACATCACACAATACCTCATCCGTGAATGGCTTGATACTGTATGGAAGGCGACACTGCTGGCGGATGCGGAGATCTCTCCCTGGGTGGAGCCACCCGATGGTATATAGCTGCGGGTGTGCCATGGTTGGTAGGCCGAGCCGCTTCACGACCTCTACTAGGATGAGGTTCTTTTGGCTTCCGCTATCGACGAGAAATTGTAGTGGAGAACCCTTCACCCACATCTGCAACTGGAAGAGGCGCTCCCCCTCCTCTGGATCCTCTGGACCCTACCTCTGGATCTTGGTGGTGGAAAAAATGGCACTGGGATCCACATCAATGATTTGTTTCCCTTTTTCATTGCCTTTGTCTGGTTCTAACTCAAGATCAGAAAATGCATCTGATTCGGGTGCCTTTAGTTCGGCCACCAAAGACTGTTTGGCCCGACACTCGTTTGTGCTGTGAGTGGGGCTGTTATGAAATTCACACCACTTCCCTGTGTCCTTCTTTGGATTTGTGGTGTTGTTCTGAGTCACATTGCTTTGGCCTTGCCCCTTGTTCTTCGTTTCGGGGGCACCTTTCGGATTCGCAGATCCAAAGTCTCGCTTCTTCTGCTTAAATTTCTGCTCGATCTTGGCGGCATAGCGATATGCCGTGCCAAGCGATGTAATGTCGAGGAACTCCATTTCCTCCTGAATGTGTTTGTGCAGACAGCCGCAATACTTGAGCACCAAATGCCTCTCCGAATCTTTAATACCCAACTTTGTGCGCAGGGTATGGAACAGATTCGTTAGTTCGTGCACATCTTGATCCTTTTGTTGCCGCAGCGTGGTCCATTGGATGTATTTGTCCTCATAGCTCCCCACGGGGTAATATTGTTCCTTGATGCCATCTCGAAACGAATTCCAAGTGGGTGTGGCCGAGAACAGAGAGGGTTCCCCTTTGCCCTCTTGCTCACGGTAGGTTTCCCACCAGTCTTTGACATGGGGGGCGGCTTTGAGGAGTGCAAAAATAATCTTTTCTCAGTCAGAGAAGTCATGGACCGAGAAATACCCTTCCAGCAAATTTAACCATCTGTCTACAGCGTCTACATCTATTTTTCCTTCAAATATAGGAATTTCAAAGTTTACCTATACCTTGAAGGGAGTGGCGCCTCCAGAGTGGCTGTTGGATGCAGATGCGCCATATGTGGGCAGCCGTTGAAGGATTTGAGCAAAGTTATCCATCATCGCGTTCCTTTGTTTCTCGAGGGCCTCCTCGAGCAGTATTTTGATAGGATCTCCTGCTCCCTCGTCTTTCTTTTCTTCTGCCATGGGAGGTCATCGGGGTTTGCGAGGCTAATCTTGCAAGGGTTCAACCAGATCGAGCCCTAACTCCTTATACCCTGACCGCGTTGGGGACATGCAAAGAAAAACAAAGAAAGAGCAGACCCGCTCTGATACCACTGATCCGGATTTTATGCAGGAACGCAACATAATACAGAAATAACCATGAACATAGAGATGCAGCAGAAATAATGCTTCATTTCATTAATATCAAATAACAGAAATATGCTTACAGGCATAATGGAAATAAAATAGCTAGGGTGCTGGTAGCGAATCTCTGAGAAGAGATGTGATGGCTGCAGACCTCTGAACTGTGTTACAATGAGGCTCGAGGGCCTATTTATTTTTGAGAAACAATGTAGAATCTGAAACGTCCAAAAACCTAACCGTAGGAGATGAGGCGCCAAAACTGTGGGCGCCCGTTTGGGTAAATTGGTGGTTCAACTTCCCGAGGGCATAACTTTGGCACCCGATCTCCGTTTGACGCGTTCAATAGCTCGTTAGAAAGATCTATCCGAGGA
Source organism: Pinus albicaulis (assembly GCA_034641835.2). Lineage (NCBI taxonomy): Eukaryota > Viridiplantae > Streptophyta > Pinopsida > Pinales > Pinaceae > Pinus > Pinus albicaulis. The sequence continues at coordinate 1,552,156,429 of CM076580.1, read as the reverse complement.
CTTCAATTTTTGAACGAGCAACATCGGTCCATGGACCCATGTTTCTCTCCGTTTTCCCAAAAAATGTCGTTTAGGGCCTCAAAACGGCTCCGGAAGTTCAGGACCCGAAAAACTGCTAAAAATAGTAAGTTTTGTTGCAACTTGAAAATTGAAAGAACCGAAGATGGGGGTTCAAATGGAATAGGTGGGTGGCCACCAATATCCACCTGGACTGTTTCAACACGGCTTCGGGAGTGGAGGACCCGAAAACCTGCTAAAAATAGTAAGTTGTGCTGAACGTGAAAAGCTGCAACAATTGATGGTGCTAGTCCAAATGGAATAGGTGGGTGGCCACCGATATCCACCTGGATCATAAATGGACACGTGTGGACAAAATTATAAGAATACCTCAACCATTTCCACAAATATTAAAGCATAATTTTGAATGTTATATATGTCCTAGTAAAGGTCATACATCACGAGATTTCATACCTAACTTTAGATGGAACGAGGGACTTCCTATCAATCCATGGATTAATTCTACATAATGGAGAGAAGATAGAAATAACATAACTTAGATATTAACCCTCAGATCTAATTAATTGGTGAAGGTGTAACCACCCCTCCCACATTTACCCAAACCCAAAAGCTCGTTAGGGTAAACATGAGATGAGAGTTATTGTGCGAGACCCAATTTCCAAGATGCACTTATGGAAAATGGGGTCCACATGTCCAGAACTGACTGCAAACACCAAGCGACATATGTTCACACTGTTTTCTGCCTCATTTGACCCAATGTTATTTCATTTCAATTTCATTTCCTTAAATTTAGTACAACTTTCTATTTTTGGAAGTGTTTTGGGTTCTAAACTTCTGAGGTTGTTTTGAGGTCCCAAACAAAATTTTCAAGGAAAGGGAAAGACCAAAAAAGTGCAAGATTGATTTAATTTTTTGTTTTTAGCTCCTCATGGAGATCTTCAAAACGAGGTAGTATGATAGTCAAACGAATATCATATGCTAAGGTTATGACCCCGAGAAGTTGGGGGTCCAAATTACTCGTTTATAATAACATGTTTTGTACATAATACCTATAAGTTATAAATACATATATTTTCATTAATTCAATAATCTCAATAGGTAATCACCAAGAAGGTCCTATTCCCTCTCCACATAGCTACAACACTACTTATTATTCCATACATTCGTTAACCGAACAATAGCTAAACAATTCATGACAAGAGCCATAGAAAATACACATCATATGAACAACATATAACCAAAAAATAACCAGCATATCAACAATAGAAACCCAACCATATTATCACCAACATAATGCCAACAATTATATATGAATCATCATAGAAGAATATATATTATTGACATATGAGAATCCAAACCAAGTCACGAACTTCCATGTACCACCCGACCATATATTGGGCTAAACAAAATCTTTCTTCCAGCCAATCACCTCCACACCATATTATAAGCATGAATGTGGGATCTCATCGAATAAACTAAACTAGGGCTTCCAGAAGCCAAACTACCTCAACCCTCAACTAAGGATTCCACCTCATGGTCGAACATCACTAACCATCACCAGATCATTCTCTATCAAAGTTGCCTAGGGATTCAAAGCATTTGTTCCAACCTGGCTCAAGGACTAGTAACTCAACCCATAGTTGTCGTCAGGATCCAGAGCATTTTTCCAACCAAGGCTTCCGATACTAGTAATTCAACCCACTAAGGGCTCCAGAGAGTTTTTCTAACCATGGCTTCCTGACTAGAAACTCAACCCAAGTTGTTAGAGGGCTTCCAGAGTGTTTTTCTAAAAAAGACTCTATGAACTAATAACTCAACCCACAACCATAAGGAACATGAGCACCAATCATAAAACAAAAAATGAAAACCCACAACACCAAGGCTATCTAGGAAATGGCAAGGTTAGGAAAAGCCATTGTCAATCCAGAAAATCCTCCATGCCAATTACAGATCATAACCAAATAACCATAGGCATACACCATGCATGCTAAAACTAACAAGTAAATCATACATGAAACTCGGTACCTGCAAATAAATCTAGTTATAATTGTTGATTCCACTATCCCCTTGCAATTTCTTTCTTTCCTTTGCCTTCCAATGTGCTCTAAGAATGGTCCAAGAAACTCTAAATGTGCAAGAGTGAGAGAGAGAGAGAACTCCAGGCTAAAACTGACAAAAAGCTATGAATTGATACTCATAAGCCTTTTTATCATCAACGCCTCTATTTTCTTAATTTTTCCTTAATTTTCCTTCAATTTCCTACTCATGAAATTTTGTGACCTTTCACCTTATTTTTCTCCTATTTTCCATTATTTCATAGATAAATGCCAATAAATTTTGCTTTTCCTTTTCCATTTCCTTTGCCAATTTCTATAGACATTAATTAATCGCAAGTGATCCCAAACATTATTTTATTTGCCAACATTTAGCTTGGAATACATGTCCCATTACCTTGGTCTTATTTTTTCCTTTATTAACTTTATTACATGGATGTTTAACCAGGGTTGTTATAGAACCCTCCCCCTTGGGGGAACACCGTCCTTAGTGTTCAATGACACTTATAAACTAGAAAAAAACATGCTTCCCATGGAGATTTATAACATAGCTCGATGCATCATTTACATAATATCATACTACTCAAGGCATAACCAACATATCATGAACACCCTACTGCTTTTTGGAGCTTTATAACATACCTCAATACGGTATTCACATACATATGCATATACATATATAAATAACCAAAAAACAACATCAAAACATATATCAAAGCACATATGCTCAACTAGCAAATAGAAAAGATACATAGCCCGCATCTAATTAGCCATCTCCCATGTAGCTTCATCGGGCCCAAACTGCTTCCACTACACTTTAACTTGCTCGATTTCGGAGCATGAGAATCTTTCGATACAAAATGCAATAAGGTTCCAGCTAGAATTCGCCTTCTAGATCCACCTACAATACAGACTAGTCAATCACATGATCAACATATTTCACATACTTATTAAGTAATGACACATGGAAAACATCACGACCATTGTTGGAGGTGTTGCAAGTCGTTAGGCTGCACAATCCCCAAGAATATTGGAAAGGCCCGCAACACCAAGGTGCCATCTTGGCACACCATCCAACTTCGTGATATCCCTTGATTGATGGCACTATTCCGAAACCCGAAAGTCCTTAAACAGTCATGCTGATCTGCATAACTCCTTCATAACTCCTTTCTATCTTTATGTTTCCTTTAGATTCTTCTCGATAACTTTCATTTCTAGTTCCATCTCTACCAACATGTCTGGTCCTATCAATACCTTTTTCATTGTATCACTCCAACTGATGGGAGTATTACAAATCCGCCCATACAGTGCCTCAAACATACTCATCTTCAAAGATTCCTGATACCCATTGTTGTAAGCAAACTCAACTAGTGGTAAATATTCTTCACACTTTCGTTTTTTATGCATAACGTGAATTCTCAACATGTCCTCTAGAATCCAATTGACCCTCTCTCTTTTTCCATCTATCCATGGATGATAATTTTAACTGAGGTCCAAATCCGTACCCAAACTTGCAAATAACTCCTTCCAAGACTTGGAAGTGAACTTGGTATCTCTATCATATAAAATCTTCTTCGGAACACCATGCAGCCTAATTATATCTCTGATGAAGACCTGACCTACCTCACTAGTTGAATGAGTAGACTTCACTAGAATGAAACGAGCTACCTTAGTCAACCTGTCAACCACAACCATGATAGAATCATGTTGTCTAGATGTCCTTAGAAAAAATGTAATGACGTCCATGTAAATGACCTCCCATTTCCACTATGGAATTAGAATCGGCTAAAATAAACCACCTGGATTATTACACTCTACTTTTACCTTTTGACAATCCAATATGGATTGACATGAAACTCCCACAAAATAACCTTCTTGAGCTCACTGTCATCTAACACATAGATCTTGTCTCTAAATCTGACCAAACCCTTTGTCATTAGATGATAATCCACATCATGTTCACCTAAACCCTGCTACTATAACATGTGCTTGAGTCGTTGGTACCTATCATCCTATTGTCATGCATGTAAGGTTTGATCATGTAAATATTACTCATATGAACTCATAGCTACTATGTGATTTACTTGTAATATTATGCTAAGAGCATCTACAACCATGTTCTATTTACCCTTAATATATCTGATCTTGAAGTCAAACTCATTTATTTTATCCAACCACCTAGATTTATTGGGATTCAAACTAGGTTGGTCAAACAAATATTTCAACCCACTATGAACACTCATCAAAATGAACCTCCTACCAAGAATATAGTGACTCCACATCTTCAATGCATGGATGTTCACTGCTAACTCAAGATCATGTGTCACATAGTTATGTTCATTCTCATTTAGTTTCCTTGACTCATAGCATACTCCCTATCCTTCCTGCATCAGAACTCCACCAAGTCCTCTCTTGCAAGAATTTGTACATACCACAAATTCTTTATCTGGATCTAAAATATTTAGAACTAGCACATTGGTAAGAAAATGCTTCAACTACTCAAAACTAACTTCACATTCCTCTTTCCCTTCAAATTTATTTCCTTTCCTCTGCAACGACGTAATAGGATATGAAATCAATGAGAAGTTCCTGATGAACCTCTTGTATAAAACTGTTAACCTCATTAATTATCTGACCTCGTCCACTTTCCTAGGATCTTCCCATTCCATGATAGTTTTGATATTTTCCAGATCCACGATTATACCTTCCCTTGGAAACCACCTGCCCCAAGTAATGAACCTTTGTTTGAAAGAAACTGAATTTACTAAGCTTGGCATAAAACAGATTATCTCTTAACAATATGAATACTATTGCTAAGTGTTTGGCATGTTCTTCCTCATTCTTAGAATATATCAATATATCATCAATGAAGACAATCACAAACTTATCCAGATAAGGATGCAACACACTATTTGGAGCATTTGGAGCATTATTCAAGATAAAAGGAACTAAAAAAAATCATAATGCACATACTTGGTCCAGAAAGAAAAAGTGTAGATTTCTTCTTCTTTGATGCATACATGATGATATCCTGATCTCAAAACAACATTTGATAACAATGTTTCCCCATTCACCTGGTCAAATAAATCATCAATCCTCAGCAAAAGATACTTTTTCTTAATTATCACATTGTTCAATTTCCTGTAATCAATTCATAACCTAAGATTACCATCAATTCATAACAATGTTTCCCCATTCACCTGGTCAAATAAATCATCAATCCTCAGCAAAAGATACTTGTTCTTAATTATCACATTGTTCAATTTCCTGTAATCAACTCATAACCTAAGATTACCATCCTTATTCTTCACAAAAAATATCGGTGCACCCCAAGGTGACACACTTGGCCTAATGTATCTCTTGTCAATAATTTCCTTCAACTACAACTTCAGTTTCCACTAACTTTGGAGTGCCAATCCTTTAAGGTGCCTTCGATGCTGGTGTTTCTCCTGGCATCAACTCAATAGAAAAGTCCACTTCCCTGTGAGGTGCTAGGTCCCTGTAATTTCTCAGATTGGCAAGACCAAATTGAACAAGGGTAACATCAAACCAACTTTGGATCCCTCGGACCTAGCCTTCCTGGACTCAGAGAGGGATCTCTCTATATTTGTATAAAAGATGTAAACTTGATTGATTTTAGGGTTTTTTCTTTTAGGCTAGTTATAATGATAGGGTTTATTTTTTTGTTTTGTTTGGTTGGGTAGGTTTTCAAGTAGAATGGATAGAGTAAGAGAGGTTTAAACCATTGGGCTATGGAGTCTATGATAGGCTTGAAAGGACAATAATGAATCAAGGGTGCTTCATATGGAAAGTTTAACAAAGCCAAATGGATATTTTAGATAAAATGAGTGTATGATGACAGTAAGTTATGAATTTAGTAGGTTTAAATGGCAATCAAGAATCCTCCAACATACTAGAACAATAAAATCCTTTAAGATTACTATGCTTGAGAAAGAACCAAAGTTCAAGGCACACTATAGACCTCTTTGACCAAAGCTTAGTAAATAAAATTCAAGACAACAATCCAGTTGTTGGGTATGTTTTATATTCTTTCCACGACTAAGCAAGCGCGGGGGGGTAAGAGGGGGGGCGATAGCCCCCCCTTTGCGCTCGGGTGCACCCAAGTCATAGGGGCGGTAGCCCCCCCTTTCGGGGTCCGGGGCAGCGCCCCGACGAAAATTTTTGGTCCTTAATTTCCGGTGGGTAGTCCGCGTCCATGGTTTTGTGCATGGTTTTGCACATGGTATTGGGGCACGATGGTTTTCAGCCCCTGGTATTTTTTTAGATCCGGTCAAGGGAACTACGGTTATGTTCTAATCCAGGGTTAATGGATTGGGGTTTATGTATGCTTCGGCATGTATATATATGTGTTGTAACACTAAAAGGAATATAATGAAAAATCAAGCTGGTCGTCCCGATTTGGGATCCAGGGGAAAATCTCTGTGTTTATCTGTTTTATGTTTTATGCTCTTGCTATTGTTTATTTTCTGTTATAAGATTCGTGTGTAGATAATTTATGTTCAGGGTTAAAACCTACACCAGTAGTCACAGAGAGCAGTTAAGAATTCTCTAATCATTACTTTCAGACAAAGAGAACATTTGAGATAACATTTCAGTGAAACTAAAGAGCATTTAAGAATTCTTTAATCAAACTTACTAGAGGAAAACATAAAGATAAAGGATGCAGACAGTAATAGGGTGCCAAGATAGCATATCCTACTCTAAAATTTATGTTCCTCTGTCAGAGAAAGGATGAAACAACATGAAAATTGAAGGAAACAAATAGTAAATTAGGAAAACATCACCATTAACCAGGTTCATGAATCCCATGAATATTCCTGCTCCATTGATGCTCAATCCAAAGCAATCACAACACTCCAAGACTAATTTCTTCACAACTCAAAGCTCATGTAATATTCAACTCCACAATCAACCAACCAGAACAATGAGGCCTCCATGCAGTATTTAACTTGAAAAGGAGGATCAAAACCATAGATAGGGTTTCAAAATTTCATTAACTACACATAAATTTCATTTTGTCCTATGAGACCATGCAAGGCCCAAGGCACAAATATCCTAACTTAATAAATGCAAAAAAAAAAAATTCTAACATAACTCCTCAGCTAACTCTGGAGTGATTTTCCTTCAAAGCCCTAAAAATATATTTTTCAATAATTCCAAGTGTCCTTTGTTGACTTTCAGGCAAGGGTGCAGCACCAAGGTTCAAGGGCGCAGGGCCAGGCCAAGGGCGCAGCACCAAAACTGGGAAAATTGCTCCTTTTACAGCTGAGATTTAAAGGCCTTCCCGGTGTCCAAATGAGCTCCATGATAGATCATTGGAAAGCCTGTCATGTCTAGTTTCCAAAATTTCCTTTAGTTTCTAGATTGGTGTCCATTTTCTTAGTCAAAAACCGCTTTTTCCAAGACTGCTAAGGGCACAGTGCTAGTACTGAAAAGAGGGCAGAAAGGTGATTTGTTGCTTATTTTTGGCCCTTTTGAGGGATTGGATCTGCTCCAAATGACTTGAAACTTTGTGAGGGTGATGTCCTTGGCCTAAGGATAATGAAAATGTAAATTTTTCCTCCATTGGGTGCCCCTAAAAAGAGTGCAGCGCCAGTGGCGTTGTGCACTTGGCACTTCTTTCTGCAAACAAAACAGTCAAAATTTCAAAAACTCAAAAAGATGCCAAAATTATGATTTATCTTGCTGATAATGTTTGGGATGCTTGTATGGATGCATCAACAATAATATCAATCTTTTATTTTTCCTTTGCCTCTTTTAGGGCTTGAATCTTTGCAAGGGCTCTTTTGAGCTTCGCCCTTGCAATCTTGTTTCTTAAGGCATAATGCCTTGCCATCTTCTTTTGCATGTCGAGGTCTCTCTTGGTCTTCTCCAGATGATCCTCTAGATACACATTTTCCCTATCTAGCCAAGACTCCCAATCATAATCTATTTCCTGGCAAGCAGCTCACTTGGAGTGAGCTGCTTTGCCAATGTTGTCTCTTGCTCTCTTTCTTTGGCTAAGGTTTTCTTCAAACCAATTGTGCTTGGCCTCCTCCTAGGAAGTTATTCTTCCTCTTCTTCATTCTCATCAAAAGTGCCCAAGGTCTCATCTAGCTTTACCTTGGATTTTCCAGCCTCTTTTTGGGCTTTGATTGCCTTGATCTCACAGATGGCTTTCTCTGTCTCCAGCTACTTTTTTTCAACCTCAAGGAAGTTTATGACATTCTTAGCCCTGCCAAGATTGGCTTGAGGATCCCTGATCTGTGCATATTTCCTTTTGAGCAACATGTTTGTGATCCTCTCTTCATTCTCATCATCAATATCAAGGTGAATTAGTTGAAACTTTTGTTCTGTTTCATGTGTGTCTTCCTCTTCTTCATCAATGACCTTTTCCTTACCTTTGTCAAGTTCTTTAGTTGTTGTATAAGGCATGGCCACTTGCCTATTAAGGGAAGTAAACACATGCCTATTTCCCCTCTGGTAGGTCAAAGAAAAGGCTCAATGTTACTCATCTCAGTTCCATTTGTCTCACTACCATCATCATTGCCATCATCGCGGCCATATTCCTCATTGCTTTCTACCTCATTTCTCTTTTCCTCACTGCTCTTTTCCTCACTTCCATCTGCCTCACTGCCTTCTTAACTGTTTGATGCACTAGTACCATGAAATAATGGTGAGGGATTGTGAAAAGGTGATGAAGGAGGATCATCATGATGTGAAGGAATGTGAGTGGATGGTGAGGTGGAAGAGTAATCATGAGGTGAGGGAATGTGAGTGGATGGTGATGCATGAGTAGTGGGGTGTGTTAGCTACCTATAAAATTTTGGCATAGCAAACAGGTGGCTAAATGTGTTTCTAAGTCTTCAAGAGAAACATTTTCCTTGAAAATCCTTCATTCTTGAAGCCTTCATGTGCCTTCTGTCATTTGAAGAAATATTCACTGTTGTTTCCATTTGATAAGCCTCACTGTTTTGTGAAAAATAACTGCTTTTAAACACTTTCATCTGCTCCATTTCATTCCCACAAAGTCTCTGCTTTTACCCTTCTTCCCTTCATAAATTTCCTCCAAAACCCCTTTCATTTTCCCTCTAAATCATCAAAACCCCTTTTTTAAACCTCATACTACTATTTATCTGGTTTTAAAATCCCTTCTTGTGTCAACTAGAACCTCTCATTTGGCTTAAAAACATTGATTTTTGGCCTAAAACAACCTTTTTACACTATAGCAATTTTAAGCCCCTGAGGGCTTATATCCTATAACCCCTTTCCCCATATAACCTGCGCTACGACCAAGCGCAAAGGCCTAATCGCAATCACAAAAGGAAAACTCATCCCCTTTGTTCTTTCCCAAATTCCCGATGCGATAAGCACATTCCTCTAAACCCCTAGTCCCTCTCGCTCCCACAGGACCGCTCCTGAACGCTTATCCCCAAGCCCCTTTCCTTCATATTTCTTTGCGAAGACCCCCCTTCCCTTTTTTTTTTAAATTTCCCCGACGTTTTGAGTTGAATGAATATGGACCGTCGATCTGCACAAGATCAATGGCCATCAGGCAATCGGGACTCTGCTCACAAGTCCATCACATGCGCCCGCTGATTTGATCTGAACTGTTGATCCCCCTTTCGATCGAATGACCAGGATCTAATTGCATCACCCATTTGCTATCTATCCACTAGGTCCCAAAACTTTTCTCCGATGAAATCTCAACCGTCCCATCATTCTAATCCATAGGTGCAGATTTCATCGCGCTCCCCTCATCCGTGCAGCTTCCACATTGCAATTTTTCCGCACCGTCCAATCAAAACAAAAAGATCTGACAACTAGTGTTATATTTCGCAAAACTTTCGCGACAGCAATTTAACACCAAAAAGTTTTGCGAAATGGGCGGTCTTAAGGAGGACACATGTCAGAAAGTGTATGGTATCGCATTATTTTTTCGGAAACCGCTTACCCCCCTCAGCGCCGCACGAAGACCATTCTGGTTTTCCGCTTACCACCCTCCACAGTGAAATTTCATGATTAACCGTAGCTGTCGATTTCTCTGATCCAACGGTCCCGATCTGACCCCATATTTTCCATCCACCTCCCATCTGACCTTTCAAAGGATTTTACCGAGCGATCTCCGTCGTAGATCTATTCCGATCTAACGGCTCTCATATAATCTCATCCCTAATTTCATCTAGTCCTCCATACAATTCCATCGATGAATCTCGACCGAAGATCATTAGTAGTTGATCTAATCGGATGGTCTAGAATCCACAACGCACCAGACCTTCATCAGCTCAGTTTTTTGCCTCCGACATAATTTTTCAACCGTTTTTCCACTGCATACACCTTTTCCTCCATTGTTATTTCATCCTCCACAAGCCTCTGAAACAATCCTCGCCCACTCCCTCTGGTTTTATTAACATGTTTATTGTATTTTTGTGGGGATTACAGGGTCACAAAATCATTTTTCTACACAGTCATAGACAGGTGACTCAAAATGAAAAATACCATCACAGAGGCTGAAAAACATAGGGAAATACATTGTTGAGAGGTTAATAACATGATTTTATCAAACATCAGCTTTACAAACCCTGATTCAAACCCTCCGATGCCATTAAAACATGTATATGCACCATAACAGGTAAGAAGAAGCAGCAAAGAGTATCAGAAGACAGATTAAGGGATTAAAGCCTATTATTGAAGACTTAATGTTATAATCCAGTGTTTAAATGCTAAAGATACAGTTCAAAGACCCAAGAATAATCAAGAAGGCTTAATGAAGCCTAAAACACATGAAACAATCCATATCAATGTTTCCACATCAGCAGAACATTCTTTTCCAAGAAAGGACAAGTTCCCACAGCCTTTTCTATTCTCCATCAAGCTCTTGAGAAGATTATCACCCTGACAGAAGTCCTGAAACTGTCAGTGTATTAGTTACAAAGCATGGAAGACCTGAAGGTTAGATTTTCATCCTTTCTTGCCACAAAAGATAAATAGAGTACTGCAGCCAAGAAAGTACATCAAGGAACATATCTCTGGAGTTATCATCAGCCTGTCGAAGACCTCTAATTCATCCAAAGAGTACTGAAAGTTAATGTGAAGACATTAAAACAGAATGGGCCTCCAAAACACTTCTCCCTCTATTTTAATAAGTCATTTAAGTTCTATCTACCACTACTATCACTCTTTCAGCTATAAGAACTCATGAGAAATACATTGTAAACGTTGGTTAACCGTGGATTGTAAGTTGTTTCACTAAGTTAGAGTTCTGTGTGTAGTGCTTGTAAATAGGTTGGGAGATTATTTCTGAAAGATATCAAGCTATTGGACAAGGATGTATGTGACTGGTTTTTCTCTTCTAGTATGACAAGCATGTTCATTGGATCCTGATCTAAATTAGTGGTGATGTGTTCTATCTTTGTTATTGTTTTCCCTCTGTTGTACATCATGTTTCACTTTCTCTGATAAGAATCAGTAATCTAGCTTAGGATATACTGCTGCAAGTACCCTAATGCTTCCTACTCTTATTGTCTTTTATTTTTTCTACTATTTGTGTATTCAAAAAAAAATTCAACATAATTTAACCAGTATAGAAGTTGGTTAGTCCATGCTTACTAATGTATGAATTTAGAGTTTGTTTATTGGATGTTCTTGTTTGGTTTCAACTGAAAGAATTGGGAAACTGGGGATTTAGAGTTAGCCCTATCCACTAGGTTCCTTTCCCGAAAGTTACCCTTTCTAATATCCCTTTGGGTGGAATGTCAAAAGCAGAGAAGGTTAAAAGTCTTTCTCTGATCTTAGACTTCATTCTGTGTCAATCTTGAATGTTTTCTATTGTCTGAAAGTAGTCAGGAGGACTGTTGGATTTTTATCTTCAAATTTTAGCCTCATTAGGAGTTTAGATCATAGAGGTTAAGGCATGCTCTGTCCCTAGGTTTACTCCAAAGTGGTCACCTTGGAAGGTTTTCCTTGTTACTCCCTTTCATTTCCTTATTGTTTCATCCCATACTATCATCTTAAGAGATCCTCTGATATAGATGACTAGCCCATTTGAAAGCCTTGGATATTTGAATTGCAAGTAAACCCTTTTACGACCCCATTGCCCAATGGACTTGTGTTTTCTTTGAATTGTCTCCCCATTGCCAAAAATCCTACACTACTCATTCCTTCACCTTACATTTAACCCTTCTTTCATATTTCCCAACCAAACAAACAAAATCAAAAACCCTTGTTCCCTATAACTAGCCTAACACCTTAAATTGAACTTCAAAGATATACATTTATTTTCCTTTGTAGAGAGATCCCTCTCCGGACCTAGGAGGGCTAGATCCTGAGGTCCCAAAGTGGTTTGATGTTGTGTTGTCATTTGGTATTGCCAAACCTGCCAAATCACAAGAACCACAACATAATGGTGACTCCACTAGGGAGGCTTTGAGTTAAAACACTCCTTGAAACATTTATTAGAACTCAAAGAAGACCAATTAGCCTTGGTTTGGTATAAATTGCTGATGGTGGATAGCATCCTACTTCGAAACATTTTTAATCATCCACCTGGCGACTCCACAATTCCTAAATGACCAAAAGACTCCACTGGTGATCAGTAGGCCTGTCGATTATCGTTGTTTTCTCAAGACTCCACTAGGAGACCAGTTTCATTACAACATCATTCATATTAGAAGAAACGCATAGGATTAAGCTTATTTTTTTAAGGATAGCTTGCCTCTTAAAGGCTATTATACTTAGCATACTGGCTTCAAGAATAACCCACACCAGAGCTTATCCTGATCCAAATCCCCCTGAAATAATTGACAATCCAGAGAGCATTCTTAGAAATTATCCTACATCTAGGGATCCAACTATTGTCAGACCCATTCATAGAACTAACTCAGCACCTAAAAACTTTGCGGCTCTATCAGATACTCAAGTTGACCTAGATTTACCAAGTAATTTACCCAGAGCTAAGTCATTCAATGGTATAGATCAGACAAACTTTGAGCCTCCAAGTTCACCACCACCTAGTGGTCAACCTATTAGTGACAAAGAAACCCCTCCATCCACACCTCCTGACATACATTTCATTCATAACTTGGGTCTCTCTCACCCTAAATCTGCTCAACAGTTTGCTGGTGGTCTAATCATTTCTATCATCCACATACCTGTTGTCCAAGCCCTTCTTTTCCCTCCACAGAACACTATCATGGCAGCATGGTATGCTCCCCTAGTGTTTGCACAGCCTTTGGCTCCTTTACCAAATGACTATCAGTCTAAAATACCCCATTTCACTAGAAAAGAATCTACCACAGCCCAACACCATGTAGATATGGAAGATTCTTTTGACTATATGGAAATAGAAGATGAAACCATTAAGATGAGAATATTTGCTCAAAGTTTAGGAGGAGAAGTAAAAAGTGGTTTAAAGGCTTAGATCCTAATAGCATCAATGACCTTCCCTCCTTACATCAAGCTTTCATAAACAAATGGGAAATCAAAATTAACCCTCTCCAAATACTAGTAGAGTATAAAAATCTTAAAAGAAATCAAGGAGAAAGTGTTCATGACTACTCTACCAGGTTTAACAGTGTCTACAATGCTCTTCCACCCCACACGAAACCTCCCCAAGGAATGGCCTTAGTGAAATATCCTGAAGGATTTGATGCTGACATGGCTTATCAGCTTAGGGAGAGAGATTATACAACTCTGGAATATATCCATAAAGGGGTTGTGAGTGTAGAAGCAAACTTATTTGAAAAAAGAGCTAGGATGAGGGCTGAAAAGAAGGTAACCTATAGGGATGACACCTCAGCTTCCACATCTGATCCCAAATATGATAATATAGCCAAAAATATAGAGAGGATAGAAATAATGATGGAGAAAATGGTTGTCCAAGTCAACAATCAGAATAGAAACCAAAATTAAAACCAGAACCAAAACTTTAGGAGAAACACCCCTCCCAATAGACAAAGGGACTCTAACCAGCAAGTCATTCCTCCATTCCAAGAAAACTTCCTTGATGAGGATGAGGGGATAATAGAAGAATCAGAGGGAACTATCATAAACATGGTGGAAGTGGATAACCAAGATCACACCTTTTCCACAGAAGAAAATCAGACCTCATACACACATTAGGATGAGGAAGGGTTAGAATCTGAAGAATATAGGCTAGGATTCGAGAATGCCATCATGCAGGTCCAAGAACAATATGATCTCAGAATTAAAAGGAGCCTAGAAACTCCCAAACCAAAAACTTCTAAAATCACCATTAAGAAAAGAGCTGAAAAGACTCCTAAAGGGACTGTTGAAAGCAACAAAACAGCAGTTGATAGTTCTGGAAAAAACAAAGAGAAAGACATCCAAACCATGGATAAACCAAGTCAAGAAACTAGCAGCACTAGCATTACAGCTAATGCTCTTGAAAAAATAGATTTAACCAATGTACATAATGAGAATCAGCAAGCTGATTTTACCAATAAAATAGTGACCAACAAGACAGAATTGAGCCTTTCAAAGAACCAATCTCCTTTCGATCTGGAAAGTAAGATTGCCAAAATCAAAATTTTTGTCCCTCTCACTGAGTTGGAAACCTAAGATGCATATAAAGGTCAAATTCTGAAAGCTTTAAACTTAGGAGAAAACAGTGACACTGTCAACTTAAATGATGATCAACCAACTCTCTTGTTTGGCCCAAAAAATGAAGGGAAATTTCAGGAAGAAGTGGTTCCTCCTTTCTATGTCAGTCTCAATATCCATGACAAAATCCTACATAACGCTATGCATGACTCAGGGGCTTCACACAACCTTATTCCAAAGGTGATCATGGAAAATTTAGGCCTAGAGATAACTAGACCCTCTAAGGATTTATATTATTTTGACTCTAACAGAGTGAAATGTTTGGGCCTGATTAAAGATCTCTGTATGAATTTGACCCAAATCCCAGCCAAGTGCATGGTTATGGATGTTGTAGTGGCTAATGTGCCTCCTAAGTATGGCATGTTTTTGTCAAGATCGTGGGGTTCCAAGCTACAAGGCACCATGCAAATGGACATGACCTATGCCACTATTCCTGTGTTCAGCAAGCTCAGAAGACTATATAGGGAAGCACACATGAAATTTATGGTGATCAGCCCAGAGAAACCAAAAAATTCCCCCCTTTACTTTGTCCATGCAGATCTAGACTCTTTTATCCTTTACAACGATGAGTTTACAGATGAGCAAGAGCTAGAGAATGAAAATTCAAATAGCAGGGTAGAGACCACAAATCTAGACATAATGGTAGCCTAGGTATAGAGGAAAAAAAGAGAGAAACATTGGAGCAGTGTGCTGAAACAAAAAACTAGAGTGAACAAAACCAAGACTGCAAACATCAGATTACCCATCAAACTGAACCCCATGAGAGTCCTGAAGGACAAAACATAACACTACATAATGGTGAACATAGCATTAGGGGTGAAACTGATACCAATTCTGCAAACAATCCCTTATGGAGAATGAACTTTGATGGGTCATGCACTAAAAGGAATGTAGGAGCTGGGGTATGGTTGCACAATACTAAAAACAATTATGCTGAGAGTCATGCCTTCAAGATAGACTTTAAATGCACAAACAACATAGTAGAGTATGAGGCTCTCCTCTTAGGACTGCATCTGTTGAAAAAATTAGGAGCTAAGAGGATAGTGGTTCATGGAGACTCTGAACTGATCATCAAACAAGTGAATGGAGAGTACACTTCCAAACATCCTAGATTAAGGACATATAGAAATGATGCCATGGATCTTTTGAAAACATTTGTAGAATATGACCTTGTGTTTGTCCCCAGAAGTCAAAACATACTAGCAAATGGATTGGCCTGCGCTGCTAGTTCATATCAGAAACCACTTAGTGAAAAACAGATCATGGTTCAAACAAAATACAGACCAGAAGTACCAGATAATGAGAATATTGGCAATTCTTTGAGGGTGACAAACAGATAGAGGATTTCTTGCTTTGCAGGAATGAGTTTGAATTACCCAATTCAGACTCTAAGTCTGATCAAAACTGTCTGGATGAAGAGCCCCCTGATGAAGAAAAACCATCCCCTACTGCAGAAATAAACATGCTGACCAGAAAGTTTTAAAAACAAACATAAGAATACATGAAAATAGATAAAGAAGACATAGAGGTATTGTAGTCCAAAGACAAAAACATACCCAAAGGACTAGCACCCCTTGAGGACCTTTTTGATTTTAATGATGTGGCAAAGAAGCCTACTATAGAACACACTAAATCTGATGTTGAAGAATGTAATATAGGTAGCAAAGACAAGCCTAAAATGATCAAATTATCTAAAACTTTGCCAACCCATATCAGGAATAAATACATTGATCTATTTAAAGAGTTTGCTGATGTTTTAGCTTGGATTTATGAAGATTTGAAAGCTTGTGACATAGAGATCATCCAGCATAAGATTCCATTGAAAGAAAACCAAAAAAATTCAGGCAAAAACTGCGCAGAATTAACCCTGTACAGTTACCCCTGGTAGAAAAGGAATCATAGTCCCTGTGAGGTTCTCAGATTGGGTATCTAACCTTGTGGCTGTAAGGAAAAAGACAGGAGAAATTAGGCTGTGCATTGATTTTAGAAACCTTAACAGAGCCTCCTTAAAGGATAATTACCCTTTACCCAAAATGGAACACATCCTACAAAGGGTAGTTGGCTCTAGGAGGATTTCACTACTATATGGCTTTTCAGGGTATAACCAGGTTTTAGTACTCCCAGAAGACCAACTTAAAACAACCTTCACCACTCCATGGGGCACTTTCATGTATGTGAAAATGCCTTTTGGATTAATGAATGTTGGGGCCACCTTTCGGAGGAAATAGGCCACTTCATTGTAATTTACCTTGATGACATAACAGTGTATTCCAAAACTGATGAAGAGCACCTTGAACATCTGTGGAAATTTTTTGAAAAATGCAGAAGGTATGGGCTGTCTTTAAATCCCAAAAAGACTGTGTTTGGTCTCCAAGAAGGTAAACTTCTTGGTCATATTATATCTGAAAAGGGGATTAAAATAGACCCAAAAAGAGTTGAGGGAATATTGAAAATTAGCCACCCAAGAAACATCAAAGAGTTGCAGTCCTTTATTGGGAAGATTAACTTCTTAAGGAGGTTTATACCCAACCTAGCAGAACTCCTTAGAAATATGACAAAAATGTTGAAGAAAGAAGTAGGAGTTAAATGGACTCTAGAGGCCAAAAAGTCTTTTGAATTAGTAAAACATGCACTCACCCGAGCACCAGTCCTAATCAGCCCTGATTTTTATAAAGACTTCCTCATATTCTCCTTTGCATCAGAACATACCATGGCTGTTGTCCTATTGTAGAAAAATCCATAGGGACAAGAGCAGCCAATTTCCTTTTTTAGCAAAGCGTTGAGAGATGCACCTCTGAAATATAGCATCATGGAAAAACAGGCCTATGCTTTGGTAAAGGCCTTAAAAGATTTTAGGGTTTATATTTTTCATTCTCATATTATTACCTGTGTGCCTAACATAGTGGTGAAAGACATTTTGTCACAAGATCCAGATGGCAAGAGAGGCAAGTGGACTGTTGTAATACTAGAGTATGAATTGGAGATCAAACCCACCAAACTCATTAAGGGTCAAGGCTTAGCACAATTAATGGTTGAATCTAACTTACAAGCCCTTGACATTAATATGGTAGATGTTTTGGATGAATAGGAAGGATTACCAAATCCTATTGTAGAAGAACAGTTCCAAAACTCCCCTTGGTATGTTGATATCTTGTATGTGCTAGTAAATCTTAACGCTCCTCCTGATTTATCTAAGACAAAGGCAAGGTTTTTAAAGTTAAAAGCTAGAAATTATTTCATTTTAAATGAATGTTTATACTAGAAAAATGCAAATGGTTTGTTGCTTAAGTGTTTGCCTGAAGTTGATGTAGATAGAATCATGCATGAGTTCCATGGTGGAGAGTGTGGAGGTCATCTCTACTGGAAAACCAAAGCTAACAAAATACTTGGAGCCAACTATTACTGGCCCACCCTTTTCCATGATGTCCACAAAATGATATTTGCTTGACACAAATGCCAAATCTTTGAGGGCAAAAGAAAACTCCTCCCTTTACCATTACAACCAATCACTGTTGAAGCTCCCTTTCAACAGTGGGGCCTGGATTTCATAGGGGAAATCCATCCTTCTTCATCAGCCCAGCATAAATGGATACTCACAGCCACTGAATTTTTTACTAAATGGATAGAGGCCATCCCTTCTAGGAATGCCACAGATTTTGTTATCATAAAATTCCTTGAAGACCATATCTTGTCTAGATTTGGCTGCCCTAGGAAGATTATCATTGATAATGATGTTGCATTTGGTTCCAAAAATATGATTGATTTTTGTCACAGGTATCAGATTGCACTTGGTCATTCTACTACTTATTACCCTCAAGGTAATGGGCTAGAAGAATCATCAAATAAAAGTTTGGTGACCATCATCAAGAAGATACTGGAATAAAATAAGAAATCATGGCATAACAAGTTGGTGCATGCTTTATGGGCATATAGGTTGAAAACAAATAAATCCATTGAAATGTCTCCTTATCAGCTCGCCTATGGAGCTGATGCAGTATTCCCTACCAGTTTGGGAGTACCAGTGATAAAATTGGTCCAAGAAATATAGTTAGAAGAGGACAGCGTGGTAAGGAGGATCAATCAAACTATACATCTCCAGCAAACAAGGGAGGAAGTCTACAACAGAGCTCAGAAAGTGCAAGAGAACATTAAAAATTTGTTTTATAAGAGAACAAAGGCTTGTGACTTCAAAATTGGAGACAAGGTACTAAAGTGGGACTCTAGAAGGAAAGATAAGGGTAAGCATGGTAAGTTTGACAGTTTATGGCAAGGCCCTTATATCATACAATCCACCATTGGTCCCAATTAATTTTTTCTACAAGAATTGGATGGTACAGATCTGTTTGGGGGTCCTGTCAATGGCAGGATGCTCAAACATTACTACTACTGAAGCTAAGATTTCAAGTTTCCACTTCCATTTTAAATAAAATTTATCTGTTTGATTTATAATATATATATATATAGATACAAAAGAGAGAAAAGGAAGTTTCAAATATGCTTAAAACTTGAACCTCTGAAAGTTTCAAAATAATGGCTCAAATCAGATCAAAACCTGAGGCAGAAAAAGTGACAGGCTGGTTCTAACATGCTCAAAACTTGAACCAGCAAAGAAATGAAGAAAAAAGTGACTCTAATCAGCTCAAAACCTGAGTCACAATAAAAAGAAGGATGCTTTAAAGTTTAAAAATTGCAAGCCTTCACAGTTTTGGGTTTAAATTTCCTACAAATTTTCAATTCATGGGAAATTTGTCTTTATGCCATGGGCCCACAGTGGACCAGACAATCTAATCCTGGTTTGATTGTGTTTCAATTTATGTTTTAGAATGTAGAGAATGAAGTCTACCAGACAGTTTAATCCTGCAGATATTAGTCTAGGTAGAGAAATTTATGATTCCAACTGTTTAATATTGTCTCATGGAGAGACAAGGGTAGAATTAGATTAGTTTTTCTGCTTTCAATAAAAAAAATGATGAAGAAGTTATGCAAGTCTAAATTCACCTTCAAGAAAAAATGTTAGCACTGTAGGATGGGTAGGTAGATTGTTTGGGGAGTATTGCTGCTGATATAATGCTTTCACTTGTGTAGCAGCTGATAAGAAGAAGAAAAGGATGGTCAAAATACTAGGCATCTGGCCTGCTTCCAAAGATTATGTTCTGAGATTCTTGACACCTTCAAGAAGATGCCATCCCCATGTGGAGCCACTGTTAGCCACCTATAAAATTTTGGCATAGCAAACAGGTGGCTAAATGTGTTTCTGAGTCTTCAAGAGAAACATTTTCCTTGAAAATCCTTCATTCTTGAAGCCTTCATTTGCCTTCTGTCATTTGAAGAAATCTTCACTGTTGTTTCCATTTGATAAGCCTCAGTGTTTTGTGAAAAAGAAACTGTTTTTAAAGACTTTCGTCGCTCCATTTCATTCCCACCAAGTCTCTGTTTTTACCCTTAGTCCCTTCATAAATTTCCTCCAAAACCCCTTTCATTTTCCCTCTAAATCATCAAAACCCCTTTTTTAAACCTCATACTGCTCTTTATCTAGTTTAAAAATCCCTTCTTGTGTCAACCGAAACCTCTCATTTGGCTTAAAAACACTGATTTTTGGCCTAAAACAACCTTTTTACACTATAGCAGTTTTAAGCCCCTGAGGGCTTATATCCTATAATCCCTTTCCCCATATAACATGTGCCATGACCAAGCGCAAAGGCCTAATCGCAATCACAAAAGGAAAACTCATCCCCTTTGTTCTTTCCCAAATTCCGGATGTGATAAGCACCTTCCTCTAAACTCCTGGTCCCTCTCATTCCCACAGGACCGCTCCCAGGCGCTTATCCCCAAGCCCCTTTCCTTCATATTTCTTTGTGAAGACCCCCCTTCCCTTTGTTTTTTAAATTTCCCCAATGTTTTGAGTTGAATGAATATGGACCATCGATCTGCACAAGATCAATGGCCATCAGGAAATCGGGTCTCTGCTCACAAGTCTGTCACCCGCGCCCATCGATTTGATCTCAACCATTGATCCCCCTTACGATCTAACGACCAGGATCTAATCGCATCGCCCATTTGTTGTTTGTCCACTAGGTCCCGAAACTTTTCTCCGATGAAATCTCAACTATCCCATCATTCTAATCCAATGGCGCAGATTTCGTCGTGCTCCCCTCATCCGTGCATCTTCCCCATTGCAATTTTTCCACACCGTTCGATCAAAACCAAAAGATCTGACAGCTGGTGTTCTATTTCGCAAAACTTTCGCGATAGCAGTTTAACACCAAAAAGTTTTGCGAAATGGGCGGTCAAAAAGAGGAAACGTGTCAGAAAGTGTATGGTATCGCATTATTTTTTCAAAAACCACTTACCCCCCTCAGCACTGCGCGAAAACTATTCTAGTTTTCCGCTTACCACCCTCCACAGTGAAATTTCATGATTAACTGTAGCCGTCGATTTCTCTGATCCAACGGTCCTGATTTGACCCCGCATTTTCCATTTGCCTCCCATCTGACCTTTCAAAGGATTTTACTGAGCGATCTCTGCCGTAGATCTGTTCCAATCTAACGGCTTTCATATAATCTCATCCCCCATTTCATCTAGTCCTCCAAACAATTCCATCGATGAATCTTGACTGTAGATCATCGGTAGTTGATCTAATCGGATGGTCCAAAATCCATGACGCACCAAACCTTCATCAACTCATTTTTGCATCTTTGACATAGTTTTTCAACCGTTTTTCCACTGCATACACCTTTTCCACCATTTCTTTTTCATCCTCTACAAGCCTCTAAAACAATCCTCGCCCACTCCCTCTGGTTTTCTTAACATGTTTATTGTATTTTTCAGGGATTACAGGATCGCGAAATCATTTTTCTACATAATCACAGAGAGGTGACTCAGAATGAAAAAGACCATCACAGAGGCTGAAAAACACAGGGAAATACACTTATGAGAGGTTAATAACATTATTTTATCAAAGATCAGCTTTACAAACCCTGATTCAAACCCTCCAGCACCATTAAAACCTGTATATGCACCAAAACAGGTCAGAAGCAGCAGAAAAGAGTATCAGAAGACAGATTAAGGGATTAAAGCATATTATTGAAGACTTAATGCTATAATCCAGTGTTTAAATGCTAAAGATACAGTTCAAACACCCGAGAATGATCAAGAAGGCATAATGAAGCCTAAAACACATGAAACAAGCCATATCAGTGTTTCCACATCAGTAGAACGTTCTTTTCCAAGAAAGGACAAGTTCCCACAACCTTTTCTATTCTCCATCAAGCTCCTGAGAAGATTATCACCCTGACAGAAGTCCTAAAACTGTCAGTGCATTAGTTACAAAGCATGGAAGACCTAAAGGTCAGATTTTCATCCTTTCTTGCCACAAAAGATAAATAGAGTACTGCAGCCAAGAAAGTACATCAAGGAACATATCTCTGGAGTTATTATCAGTCTGTCGAAGACCCCTAATTCATCCAAAGAGTACTGAAAGTTAATGTGAAGACATTAAAACATAATGGGCCTCCAAAAAACTTCTCCCTCTATTTTAATAAGTCATTTAAGTTCTATCTACCACTATTATCACTCTTTCAGCTATAAGAACTCATGAGAAATACATTGTAAATGTTGTTTAACCATGGATTGTAAGTTGTTTCACTAAGTTAGAGTTCTGTGTGTAGTGGTTGTAAATAGGCTGGGAGATGATTTCTGAATGATATCAAGCTATTGGACAAGGATGTATGTGACTGGTTTTTCTCTTCTAATATGACAAGCATGTTCATTGGATCCTGATCTAAATCAGTGGTGATGTGTTCTATCTTTGTTATTGTTTTCCCTCTGTTATACATCATGTTTCACTTTCTCTGATAAGAATTAGTAATATAGCTTAGGATATACTGCTACAAGTACCCTAATGCTTCCTTCTCTTCTTGTCCTTTATTTTTTCTACTATTTATGTATTCAAGAACAAATTCAACATAATTTAACAAGTATAGAAGTTGGTTAGTCCATGCTTACTGATGTATGAATTTAGAGTTTGTTTATTGGATGTTCTTGTTTGGTTTCAACTGAAAGAATTGGGAAACTGGGGATTTAGAGTTAGCCCCATCCACTAGGTTCCTTTCCCGACAGTTAGCCTTTCTAAGATCCCTTTGGGTGGAATGTCAAAAGCAGAGAAGGTTAAAAGTCTTTCTCTAATCTTAGAATTCATTATGTGTCAATCTTAAATGTTTTCTATTGTCTGAAAGTAGTCAGGAGGACTTCTGGATTGTTATCTTCATAGTTTATCCTCATTAGGAGTTTAGATCATAGAGGTTAAGGCACGCCCTGTCCCTAGGTTTACTCTGAAGTGGTCACCTTGGAAGGTTTTCCTTGTTACTCCCTTTCATTTCCTTATTGTTTCATCCCATACTATCGTCTTAAGAGATCCTCTGATATAGATGACTAGACCATTTGAAAGCCTTGGATATTTGAATTGCAAGTAAACCCTTTTATGACCCCATTGCCCAATGGACTTGTGTTTTCTTTGAATTGTCTCCCCATTGCCAAAAATCATACACTACTCATTCCTTCACCTTACATTGAACCCTTCTTTCATGTTTCCCAACCAAAAAAACAAAATCAAAAACCCTTGTGCCCTATAACTAGCCTAACACCTTAAATTGAACTTCAAAGATATACATTTCTTTGCCTTTGTAGAGAGATCCCTCTCCAGACCCAGGAGGGCTAGATCCTGAGGTCCCAAAGTGGTTTGATGTTTTCTTGTCATTTGGTATTGACAAACCTGCCAAATCATAGGAACCACAACAGGATGTGATGGTGAAGGAGGAATGGGAGGATGAGAAGATGAAGGGACATCTTGCTACTAATGGTCTTGCGGAGTGGTGAAAACCTCATTAGTAATGAAGGTCTCCCATGGAATGCCTTTCTGTTGTAGTTGGTGTATAACAACCATTTTTATAAGAGAGTGATGAAAGAGGCTTTGCATATGTTGAGGATAGTCTCTCTTTTGTACAATATAGGACATTTTATCAATGCTTCTGTAGAGGTAATAGGGTATGTGCGGCATCCTCACTCTAGTAAAGTGCATAAGAAGCCTGATGTGATATGAGTAAAGGCGACAGAATCTTCCCTCACATGTGAAATACTTCATGATAATTCACATCATAAGTGCATATCTATCAAGAAGGTGAGAGAAAAGAAAGATGGATTTGTTGTGGTCTTTATACCTAAGCTTTAGGTAGGGTTCAAAGTAGCTCATGTCTAGGTTTTCCTGCTTGAAACATTTCTCACCCACACTTGGTATCCCAGTGGCATTGGAAATAGCATCTGTAGATAGATCAAAGGTGACCCCTACAAGGTTAACTTGTTTTTCATGCAAGTTAATGGTAAATAGCCAGCTAGTTAGCTCAGGGTGGCTTTGCACCTACTGCACCTTTTCACAAAAATCAAAGCATCCTACATGCTTGAAACAGGAAACAGTAAGGGGAGATGCCATTAGCTCCCTTGTGTTGAGGGGTTCAAATATTTTGATCTTTCCACCTTTGTTCTCATGCCTCCTTGGAATTTTAGCCTCTCCACCACTGCCAATTTCCTCTCCTTCTACTGACATGTTTAAATCTCTGTTTTGAAACACTCTTGGGCTAATGTCAAACTGAGATGAAGGAGGGAAATGGAATGTCAATATTTTTTCAAGTGAAGGGGCTGAGTGTTATGAATGGGATGGGTGTAGGGATAGCTTAGGTGAATGAACAACCTCCAAATAGTGTAATCCCTCTGTCTATCATTGATTTTCTTTATAGGCAGATGAATTAATGGTAAAAAATGATTCCAAGTTTAAACACCTAGGGTTTCTTCTTAGGGTTTTAACTTCTTTCAATTACAAATCATCAAATAGCTTGAAAATATGGTTAGGGAATCCACTTACCATTTATCAATGCCTTGGAGGACCTTGGAGGAAGCTTGAAAGATATTTGGAGTGAATTTAGTGGTTGTATTGCTTAGAAAGCCCCCCTGGCCAAGGGCGCAATGCCTAAGGTGAGGGCGTAGTGCCTTTGAAAACTTTGTTGGGTCTTGTCGGGTAAGGGCGCAGTACCTTCCCCAACGCGTAGCACTCACCTCCAAGCACACAGTGCCAGTGTAATTTGTATGGAGAAATTTTTCCAAGGGCGCAGCGCCTGATCCCAGGTGCGCAGCGCTAGGAAAATTTGTCCAAATTTTCTTGGAAAACTCACAAGTTTTTCTCTCTTGAATGCTCTAATGATTTTGAAAGGAAACAATGATTTGTTTTAAGTGTTTATATGGGCCTTTATATTCTTGTAGATTTCAATTTATCTTTGATAACCCATTTCCTGATGTTATAAGTCTTTTTCACTTTTTCACTAATGTTTTTTGACTTTTTTGCTTGCAGGTGACTGAAAACATTAACTTGGCTCTTCTTTTACTCCTTGAGGCATGACAAGTTGATTTTGACAACTTTAGGATTTGGTCATATAGCAACATCTCCAAAAACCTCTTTTTTTCCCACCTTGGAGCTCAACATCATCTGTTGCTCATTTATACATGGCAAGCTCATTTTTTACAAGTTTTGGATTTGATCACATAGTGACATCTTCAAAATCCTCTTTGCTTCCATCATGGAGTTCAACTCATCATTTCACCTTCTTTGGCCACTTTCCCAAAATCCTAAGTGTTTGGAATTCTTTACAAAAATCATCAGTGTTGTCTTCTAAGTTCTCTATAGCCCTTTCAAGTTCATTCATTTCTATCCAGTTCACCTCACCTTTTTCCCTATCTCATCAATATTTTCTGCTAGACTGTATTCATAATTGGCCCCGTGTACCTTCTCCATACCATTTTTGCAATTGATCACTGTTTTGGCACTCAACTGGACCATCAAGTTCAAAACCCTAGTTCTCCTCAAGACCAAATGTCTCCTCTCTTCCTTGATGCAAGTTGTCTTCATTCAGGAGTGGACAATATACCTCATCAATACTTTCTGTTGATAGACCTTTCAACACTCCTGTAGAAGTGCCAAAGTTTGTCCATTTTCCTCATCTAAAGATTCTGAACCGAAGGGACAATCTTATTTGGAAATATTTTAGGTCCTTCTTGAATGTTTTGACATTCTATTATATCTGAGCCAGATTCTAGCAAAGGAAAAGCAGTACCTAAAACATCCATATATGACCTTAGACATGTAAAAACCCTAATGACCTAGTGGGAGGGTCTCTTGATGTGATTTTTACTGAAATTTGGCTTGGAGGTTTCTCAAGTGAAAATAGAGTATTTGTCAAAGTGTTGTATTGAAGATCCAAAATCCAATGTACCTGATTTATCTAAAGAGCCTACAGTGATAGTTTTGAGACCATCAAAACTTGAGGAACCTGAGGAACATGGGAATGAGTAGGTTATAGGAAACCCTAGAGGGAAAATGGAGTTGTGGATAGGGGAAAAATAATAAAAGGAGCCTATAGGCAGGGAAGGAGGCTGAAAATGAGAGGTATCATACCATAAGGATTTTGTAGGAGCAACAGGGTGATCATGAAATGGCAAGCTGATAGAATAGTGAAAAAGTCTTATAAGGATAATGAAGGCAGTGAGATTTCTAAAACTCATAATATTCAAGGAATGTTGTTTTCAGAAAAATAGAACCAATCTATAGTCATCTACAAATAGTGAAAAATATTGATGACTAACAATGGCTCCACTTGGGGAGGGCAGCTCCTTTCAGGAGGTGTCCAGAACCTTAGAGTTTCAGATTTCTGAGTTTTGAAGATCAGTACCTTACTTGTACTTGGCAGATCTCTCTTCCTTTAATTTTTTATTTAATCCTATTCTTTGAAGCTATGATCTCAAATTCTGAAGAAGAAAAAAAAAAAAAACATCATTTCTTCAATATCAACTCTACCTACCCATCATACTTTGCCTAACATTTTTTCTTCTTCTGGGCGCACTTGGAGTTGAAAACCCTTGACATCATTTTTTCCTTTGAAAGCATAAAAAATATCTATTTCGACCTTTATCACTTCCAAGAGCTCAGATTAGGCTGATGAACTCTTTATTCTCTACCTACTCCACTTATTTGTCAAGGTTAAGCAGTTTGAGAGATCTTCATTCTCTAATATACTAACATTAAAAAAAAAGGTTAAGAAATCTGATTTTTCATGGGTTGTGGCATTTTGGACAAGTGGCACATAGATTTTATTTTTGTACAAGTAAAACTAGAAACTTGAGAGCTCATAATGTAATGTTCCCAATTGGGTAAATAAGCAATATTTAACAAAAAAATGGTTATGTAGCATAACATAATGTCATAAAATATGTTCAATAACAAATCCTTCAGTTGATACAACAACAACAACCTTATACAGCGTTTTAGGGGCAAAAAGGTGGGGAAAAGTGATGATTTTGGCCCTAAAATGTGTATATTCCGATATCTGCATGAAAATAAGGGTGGTAAGTGGTTGGATCTGATATATTAGGTCAATATGGACGTATGCTCCGAATTTCAGCTTTAAAAAATTATTCTATCTTAGTTAAACAGCTCCTCCTTCCCAAACTAGGCTTTAAAACCCTGATTTCCCAAGACTTGGAGTATGCAGAATTTTCTAAAGCATGGAGAGCGTATTTTCTGAAAGGGTTTCTACAAAAAATGAAGTAATAGGTATGATATATAACTTATATCAATCACACAGCAAAGGAATGGAAGTTTAAACACTTATACAGTAGAAACAAGACTCCCAGCAACATTTCCGGCAAAATGCATGAAATAAGAAATACTGCAGAAAATAACGCAGTTGCTGCAACTCTGTATTAATATTGACTTAATAAATCATATAATGGCTGAATAATACAGAAATAGAGCCAAAGGCCTCTCTAACAAAACTCCCGGAGGGAAATAAGCACCTCCTCTTCAAGAAATAACACAAAGTCAAAGGATGCAACACTGCTATTGTTGCCTTTGCATGAAGGACACAGTTTCTGAAGATGAATGTGTTGTAGCTGAATTTAGATGAATGGTCTCAAGAAAAATACAGAAATTAAGCTCAAATCCTTCTCTCTTGATCCCTTAAGCAAGCTAATCCAAAGAGAGAATGGAATTCCCGCACGGGAATTCTTTGCATTAAGCAGTGCAGCAACTCTGGCTAAATGGCTGAAGTATGAAAATGGTCTCTAGACCAAAATATCTTAATACATGAATGATTCTCCTTTGATGCTATGCCCTCCTTTCATCTTTGGTGAGCCTCCTCACCCCGGACCCCACATAATGTTGAGGTGACTTCTTCATGAAGCTTCCTCTTTCAAAACTACGCTGCCCTAGCTAGCTTCCCTCCTCTTGTGGCTACGTTGTTGACTTTGGTCAACTAAAACTAATCCACCTCCAATGCCTCCTTTCACACCAAGGATCTTCAATCTAGTTCACATATGTGTGTCTTAGGCTGATCCTTGTTCACATTGAACTGGTTTACTTAGGTGATCTCTTCCTCCTCAAGAATGCATGTTGACTTAGTCAAACTTGACTATGTCTTCATCTATTTTACCTCTGTTCACACTTGTAAGTGTAAATTTCAGCTCCTGAAGTGATCCCCTTCCTTATTAAGTTGGAAATTATTCATATGTTTATTATTCATGGGCCTCCTTACCCATTTATTCCTCTTCTAAGTGAAAGTGGCAAAATCTAATGTTCCAAATTGATATGTGCAAATTTTGGAACATTACACATAATTTGGAGTTTGTTACCTATCCCTCTCATTTCTCTTTGGTTCAATTTTGAGCATTGAAACCAAATATCTTTTCCTAATCTAAGCTACTAATAATCCAAGTTTACTTGGTTTGGCAAATCTTCTTTCACTAACCTATTAGCAGAAATTTAAAACACGTTCAATCATGATTAGGATGTATGACTGAACAAGACTTTCTTTTATGCAAAAGCAGTGGCATATTGACTTGCACACTTTCAGACACATTCTTTCTTGGTATGGGGTTGTACCTCTTCTTTTCATCTGCCCTCTTTTTCTTCTTTTCTTTGTTTTTGTGTTTTTGTTTTTTCTAATATTTTACTCAAGCAATGTTATGTACAATGAACAAAGCTTCAAAATAGGAATTTCAACAAAAGTAATGCTTGAGCATCCTGACATTGACAGGACCTCCAAATAGATTTGTTCCATCCAATGCTTGTAGGAAGAATGCATTGTTACCTCTAACTGAATGGATGATGTATGGACCCTTCCATAGATTTTCAAATTTTCCATGCTTGCTTTTGTCCTCTCTTCTTGAATCCCATTTCACCACTTGGTCTCCAATCTGGAAATCATTTGCCTTGGTCCTTCTGTCAAAGATCTTCTTGATTTTCTCTTGCACTGCTTGTGTTATGTTGTAAACTTCTTCCCTTGATTGCTACAATTGAATGGTTTGATTTAGCCTCCTTTGCATATAATTCTCTTCTGATTGTACCTCTTGGAGAAGCTTCATCACTGGGACTCCCAAGGATGTTGGGAAAACTACATCCATGCCATACACTAGTTGATAGGGAGACATGTTAATTGATTTTTTGCTTGTTAATCTATCAGCCCATAGTGCATGCACCAGTTTTCTGTTCCATGACTTTTTGTTCTCCTCCAACAACTTCTTGATGATGTTTACCAAACTTTTGTTAGAGGACTCAACCAACCCATTACCTTGAGGGTAATAAGCTATAGAATTTCCTAATGTGATGTGATACTTGTAGCAAAAGTCCACCATTCTCTTGGACATAAATGCAGCAACATTATTAGTGATGATTTTTCTTGGACAGCCAAATCTAGACAAGATGTTGGTTTCAAGTAATTTGATGATTACTAAGTTACTGGAATTCCTTGAAGGGATGGCTTCTATCCATTTGGTGAAATAGTCAGTTGCAGTGAGGATCCATTTGTGTTGGGCAGATGAGGCATGATGGATTTCTCCAATGAAATCTAAACCACATTGTTTAAAAGGAGTTTCAACACTAATAGGATGCAAAGGAAAAGGCAAGAGTTTTAGTTTTCCATCAAAGGTTTGGCATTTATGGAAAGTTACTACTAGCATGTGGATATCAGGGAAAAGAGTGGGCCAATAGAAACTAGCTCTAAGGATTTTGTTGGTAGTGATTTTCAAATATAGATGACCTCCACACTCTCCTTCATGAAACTCATGCATGATTCTATCTACATCATCTTCAAGCAAACATTTAAGCAAGATACCAACAGAATTTTTCCAATACAAATCTTTATCTAGAATGCAGAAATTTACAACTTTTAGTTTCAAGAATCTAGCTTTGGTTTTGGACAAAGCAGGAGGAGAATTTTGATTAAAAAGCACATATAAGATATCAACATACCAGAGTGAGTTCAGAAATTCTTCTTCAATGGGTGGAGTCGCCAGTTCCTTTTGTTCATCCAAGTAATGTATCATGTTTATGTCTAGTGCTTGAAATTTTTCTTCATCCATGAGTTTGGCAAGTCCTTGTCCTTTGATCAGTTTAGTGGGTCTGATTTCTAGATAATATTCTAAGATGACAACAATCCACTTACCCCTTTTACCATCAGGATCTTTATTTAGTATTTCCTTAACAACTGTATGTGGAACAAAAGCAATGACATGTGAATGCAAGATGTAAACTCTAAAATCTTTTAATGCTTTGATTAAGGCAAAAGCTTGCTTCTCCATGATGTTATATTTCAGAGGGGCATCTCTTAGTGCCTTGCTGAAGAAAGCTATAGGTTGCTCTTGTCCCATCATGTTATTTTGTAGCAATAATGTAGCTATAGTGTGTTCTGATGCAAATGAGAAGATGAAGAAGTCCTTGGTAAAATCAGGGTTGATTAGAACTGGTGTTTGGGTAAGTACTTGTTTTACCAGTTCAAAGGATTGTTTAGCTTTTTTGGTCCACTTAACTCCTATTTCTCTTTTCAGCATGTTTTTAATGTTTCTTAGGAGTTCTGCAAGGTTTGGTATGAACCTTCTTAGAAATTTGATATTTCTAATGAA
The DNA here is from genome assembly GCA_034641835.2 of Pinus albicaulis. Classification (NCBI taxonomy): domain Eukaryota; kingdom Viridiplantae; phylum Streptophyta; class Pinopsida; order Pinales; family Pinaceae; genus Pinus; species Pinus albicaulis. The sequence continues at coordinate 1,552,125,740 of CM076580.1, read as the reverse complement.
AGATTGCAGCTCTTTAATGTTCCTAGGGTGGTTGATCTACAATATACCCTCAATCCTTTTTGGGTCTGTCTTAATCCATTCTTAAGATATGATGTGGCCTAAGAGCTTTCCTTCTTGAAGACCAAATAGATTTTTCTTAGGATTTAAAGATAAGCCATACTTTCTACACTTTTCAAAGACTTTTCTCAAGTGAACTAGGTGTTCGTCATTCGTTTTATAATAGATAGTGATGTCATCAAGGTATATCACAATGAAGTAACCTATGTATTCGGAAAAAACAATGTTCATGGCTCTTTGAAAAGTATCCCCCGCATTCATTATCCCAAAAGGCATTTTGACGTACATGAAGGTGCCCCAAGGTGTTGTGAAAGCGATTTTTTGTTGATCATCTGGGTGTACTAGCACATGATTATACCCTGAAAATCCATCAGGCAATGATATTATTTTAAATCCTATTACCCTTTGTAGTATATGATCCATCTTAGGTAAAGGGTAGTTGTCTTTCAGGGAGGCTTTGTTTAAATTTCTAAATTCTATGCATAGCCTAAAATCCCCTATTTTCTTTCTCACTAACACAAGGTTTGAAACCCATTCTGAGTACCTGAGTGGGACTATGATTCCAGCATCATACATCTTCTTTATTTCCTTCTCAACCAGAGGCACTAGGACATGTTTTATCCTTCTCAATTTCTGCTTGAATGGTTTCTGGTTTTCCTTTAGAGGAATCTTATGTTGAATGATGTTTGTATCATAGGACTTTAAGTGCTCATAACCCCATGCAAACACATCCTTAAATTCTTTGAGCAACTCAATGTATTTCTGTTTTATGTGAGGTGGTAGAGTTTTGGACAGCTTTATCATTTTGGTTTCTTCTACACTGCCTATGTTGCATTCTTCTACATTTGTTTCTATGGATTCCATCTTAGGCTTCCTATAAACATCATTGAAATCAAACAACTCTTCTAAGGGGGAAAGACCTCTGGGAAATAAGTTATATTTGCATTGAAATACAACAAGGTATTTTTGATATAAATCTTCAAACAATTATGCCTCAAGAGGGTGTTCTAGCAAATTTATATCAGCAGTACAACGCAGCTCTCTTTTGTGTGTTTTTTCTTCAGCAAAATAGTCCTCTTTATGGTTTAAGTTTGACTTCGACATTTCAAACTTGGTTTTGGGCTGCAAGAAGTCTTCAATTTGTTTGTCATTTTCAAATACTTGCCAATAATCTATGTTATCAGGGACTTCTGGTCTATACTTGACCTTTACTATGTATTTTTCATTAGCATGAGGTAGCTGGCAAGTGCTGGCAGCAAAGGCTAGTTCATTTGCAAGGTTGTTTTGAGTCCTTGGGACAGAGGTAAGTTCATATTTTTCAAATGTATTTAGGAGGTCTAAGGAATCATTTATATATTCTCTTAGCCTAGGATTCTTGGTTGAATATTCTCTTTTTATTTGTCTAATGATTAGTCCAGAATCTCCTAGAACATAAATCCTCTTAGCTCCTATAGTTTTCATCATTTGTAACCGTAACAGAAGAGCTTCATACTCTGCAATATTGTTTGTACAATGAAAATATAGCTTGTAAGAGTGACCTTCATTGGTGTTGTGTATCCAAACACCTGCTCCTGAACCATCTTTTCCACAAGAGTCATCAAAGCTCATGTTCCAAAGAGTTTCAAGTTCAAATTCACCATTATCTTGTTGTTCATGGCTGCAATGGTTTTGAGTGTTATGTTCTTCATTTTTTGTTTGGTTTGACTATTCTGATAGGTCTTGCTCTTCCTCTTTTTCATTTACTTGTTCATTGATATCATCTTCATTGTACAAGATAAATGAGTCAAGGTCATAATGTATAAAATAGAGAGTGATGTTGTTTGGCCTATCTTGGCTGCTTACCATGTATTTCATTTGAGATTCTCTATATAGTCTTCTTGTTTGGTTAAAGACTGGAATGGTAGCATATGTCATGTCCATTTGGAGGTTTCCTTGGAGTTTGGCTCCCCATGATCTAGATAAAAGCATGTCATACTTTGGTGGAATGTCAGCCACTACAATGTCCATGACTAGGCTCTTGGCTGGTATTTGTGCCAGATTGACACATAGGTTCTTGATTAGGCCTAGACACTTAACTCTACTTGAATCAAAAGAGTACAAGTCCTTGTATGGTTTGGTTATTTCGATGCCTAATCTCTCCATCACTACTTTTGGCATAAGGCTTTGTGAAGCACCAGAGTCTAGCATAGCATTGTGTAGGAATTTGTCATGGATGTTGTTGGAACAGGGTCTCCCAAAGGCTTTGAATTTTGTCCATTTTTGTATATTTTTGTATTTTTTAGTCTAACACAGGGGTTTTTGGGTGGGTCAAATCCCCTAACACATTGTAAATGGGTCAAGGGTAGACCAAGAGTTCGCAAACCACGGTTTGTGAACCATTGGATGCGTAGGATAAATTGCTATAAATAGATGAACCTTTTTTAGTCATAGGCAGGAATGAATAGAGATCGATGCAAAGTACGAATTTTTAGATCTGTGGTAGGGTTTTTTGGGTTAGGAATCCTGCTAGTTGTGTTCGTAGAGATCCTTTGTCCTGCTGTGTGCGGACCCTGCTAGTTATGTGCGAAGGTGGTAATTTTGGAATGTAAGAGGATTTTGGGTAAGGATATATATGCAAAAGTATTGTGGGCATCTGATGTTATCTGATCTGTTTTGTTATGGTTGATGTGAACTTGAGTTATATGATTACGTATTTGTTAGTAGTTGCGAACTGTCTGTCTTTATGGTACATGTATTTGTGATCTATTATATTTTTCTATGATTATAGCTGATAGTATGCACCTGGATGCGAACTTGTTAAGTAGATATGATAAGTTGTATTCTACTTATTTATTGGAACTCCTACGAATAGCCCCTTGCTATATAGATCTGATAGTTTCAGACCAGCTTGGCTTACCTGCTCTCTCCCAGGGTGCGGAAACCTGGTTCCAGCACCCTCCCATACTGCTTCGGATGAGACTTTGGCCTATGCAAGCAGGTCACTACCGAAAGGGCTAGTAGTATAGGGGTTTTTTGGAAAACCTTAACCTCTGAACCTAGGTCAGGACCCCTCGAGCCAACAAATGGTTCCATTGCCAGGACCGGGAGCATTTTGAGAGAGATCGGGTAATGCCAAGGCCGTATTGGAAACCTAAGAGAAAATAAATTGATGAATGGTTTGAAAAAGAGGTTCAGGAATTCGCAGTAAAATAAAATCGCAATAAGAATTTGACCAGAGAGGAATAGAAGAATAATAACATTTTCATGGAGATCTATGAGATTTTCTTTGTAACAATTATGATCGAGCTCCAGGAGTGCCTCGCAAGGCTTGTCGAGTCTCAGAAGTGTTGGAAAGACGAACGTGTCACACGGTAGACCCCAGAGAAAATCCTGCAGTTAGAAAATACTGATAACACCATCACTCACACAGTAGATCACTAGGTGGACAGTGTGATAGGAGGATTTGTGATAGAATTTGCAGTCGACCAATTCATATCCTACTCAGAAGCAGAGCGAAGGTTCTTCAAGAGTTTCTGGGGTAAGTTTTTGAAAATTTTTCCATTACTGATTAAGATCCTATTGTGCGAAAAAAAATCATTTTGTGTAGCCATACAGAGTGAATTAGCTCCGACCAAAGCGAGGGTACGACGCACAATGGTAAGTACTAATGAACTAACCAAGAAGGGGATCGATCTGTCTATAGTCCAGTAAGAAATTTTGCTGCGCATAGCCCTCCATCTACGCCACCTTCGAACCCTCATAAGGGAAAAAACTCACCTCCACCCCAACTAGAGGACAATATGGCCTTGCACATGAAGCTACCTAACTTCAAGGGCGTGGGTGATGAAGACATGGATCAGTTCTGGTTTGTTGTAGGATCGGTGTGGACTGCGCAGAATGTAGCAAGAAATGCGATGAAATGGGCATAGTTATCCCTTGATTTCTGTTGGGCTAGAATTGTTAATTACGGATAAATCATGCTTCCCTAGAAAGGTTCTAGTCTAGTACAACAAGTGAAAGACTATAGGACTATTTTTCCTAAATTAGAATATATACACAAAGAGGATTGGATGCTTACTTTTTCAGTCACTTCTAAATTGCTCCTTCTGTTGCTTCAGCTGCAGCTTCAAATTCAAGCACTTTGTAGGCTGAATGCTTCCTGCAAGAAAGAACACTGAAATAGCAGAAGATGTAATAATATAGATATCTATTCAAGCTAGTTAGCTAAATCAGTAAAGCATAAACCATACACATCGACTAAGATCTTGCAATATGGAAAATCAAAGCCAATACAGATGCATATAGGGAAAAATAAGTAGTACTCTTTATTGATGATATAAGGAGAGGTTAAAACCTAGTGACTAATTTGAAGTGACCTTCCAGCAACGTTCCCAAGCCTCATCACAGTATAAATCTCTTCAGCAAAAGCTTCACAAATCTAGCTCTCAATTGAAAATTCCCCATCATTTCTCTACTCAAATTCTTCCTTCTCAAGAACTCAAATCTATGCTCAATTTATAGATGAACTGTAGGTTGTTTTGCAATCAATAACTTTACAAAAATAAGCAAGACATGTTTCCAGTCATGTATATGTCAAATGGACACTTGGATCCGAAGCTTGACACATGTGAACTCTTCTAGAAGGCACTGGCCAAGTGGAGATTTCGGAACAATGAGAATTTCACTCCCAATGTGACCAACGCACCTGTGAATGTCAGGAAGTTCTTTGCAGAGTAGCCTTGCATGGGGCTACCTGCATATGCAATGCACTTATGCCCCTTAGAGCCTACGGTGGTGAGCTCTCATATGCTATATAATAAGCTTCAAACCATGGAAACCTTTGCTTGATTTGTCTTGTTTCTTGTCTTAGGGAATGTAGCAACTGAAATGATAGGGAATGATATACCCTTGATCATTGGTCCTGGAGATGATGCCCAATTAACCAGTTCATTAGGAATGGTGCCCAAATTGACCTATAACAATTCCCCCCTAAAGCATGAGATCCAAATAATAAGAACATTTGATTGAGATGCTTTACATTATGATGAGTCTGGAAATGAAGCGGAGTGGTCACCTGCATCAATCTTACAATACATTACATTATGATATATCCTCTTTTGATCATAATTGCTGAGGGTAGGCATTCCCATGTTCATCACATAAAATAATCTAATAACATGTACATAATTCAAAAAGTCGTCTTCATTGGAATGTTTCCCAGATGCAGACATGCCTACAGATATATACCCATGTTTGGATGACAATTTGTATGTAAGGTCATCGTACAGATGATGTGTACAACAATCCTGAAATCGCAGCTTGGATGGCTAAAACTAGATCCAGGGTCTTATATCTCGTTCACTTGATCATTCGGGTACAAGTCTAGCCATGCAAATATATGATCTGTAGTTGAACATGGAAAGACATCGTTTGATAGCAAACCAATGATGTGAGCTGTTAACAAACATGAGAGAACCACCATTAATGTTAATGGCTCTCAAGGAACTACAATACATTTTGTAAGGCGTGAATAGATGATTTTATGTCGAACGCCAAACAAAATATTTCGGTCAAAAGTCCGGAAGTGAGGATCTTGTCGATGCTATAACAAGCCTCATGGTACTTGAATCTGATGTTTCTAACTGAACTTCCTGGATATTGATTTGTTGTCGACAGGAAGTCACCTTATTGCAAAACTGGAGTTACTGATTTCGGAGACAAGGGTATGACTTGATATAGCAATTTTCAGGGATGACGGTCATGAAAATGAAGGTTTATGAGTATTGCAAAAGGATGAGTTTTTAATCACTGGATGACTTCTATTGAACATATCAGTGACACTATGATGAGTTGGCAACATTGACCCAAAACTGAAGTGAAGGTATGATGAACCATAGGTGTGAATGAACCGTCAAGATGACTACCCAACCCAAACAGTCACGAACATGGAGTGAAAGAAGTGTCATGTTCAAGAGCAACTTGCTACCAAAAATAAACTTTTCTTACTTTTCCCAAATTTTCCCCAGTCATTTGTCGACCAATACCTCTTTATTTTTTAACAAGCTTGAGGAGGATAACGTTTTCTTGATCTATAATTCAATTCTTCGGGCGAATAATGTATCGCTATTTAATAATTTAACGAGTCTAGCGATGAATGAAACTTGATTCTTGCCATGATTGACAAGCCCATCGCTATTTTATGTTTTAGCGAGCTTAATGACAGTGATAGCCTGGTCCTTTTTCATATTTAGAGAGTCTGAAAAGGAGGACGAAAGAGAACTCCAAAAGTACTTTTTCTTAAATTTCTCACTCAGATCCGAAAAAGTGTAAAATAATATCTGAGACAACCTCTTTGGTCATGTTTAACCAAGGTATTCCTTTTTCGTAAATAATCCATCTTAGTCCGGAAAAGGGTTAAACTTATACTGAATAGATATTAATTCATTTACTTTAATGAGCTTGAAAATACAAGTGCTCGACAATCTTTTCAGATTATCGGAGTCTGAAAAGAGTTGAAAGAAGACTCCAGGGGTTCCTTTTTCACTGTTATAGAAGCTCAAAAAAGAGATAAAGTGCACTTCAAATCCTTTTTCGTTTTTAACAAAGCTCGAAAAATAAGGAGAAAAAGTATTCTTTGTGGTCATGTCATTCTTTGAATAAATTTGCACGACTAATTTGTTCATCAGTTGTATTTCCTGTTCAGAACAACATCAAATGGATTAAAAATACCTGTTTCATGATAAAAACATAATAAAACTATAGTCATAGCAATAAATTTAACTTGCAAACAATTAAATGACTATAAAAAGTATTTTCACTATTCATTTTTACCATTCCATAGTTACCATTTGCATTTTGGAGCTCTGAACCTAATTTTGCCCTGAACTTCAGTCGTTGATTGCGATCATTTTTGCGGACGGATTTCATCGTCGTTTGATCCAGGTTAGTACCATGAACCTCCTCTTCCATTTTGTATTCATTTCATTTCCATTCTTTGCATATTTTTAGGGTTTGAGGCCCCTAGGGTAAATTCTGCCCAAAATGAGGGGAACGTACCCCTGAATTTCGAAACTTGTGTTGCATAGCAGGTACAGTGAAGGGTACCTGCATGTGCAACACACTGTCTTAGCCCAGGGAGTGCATTAGGTGCAGTTCAAGTTTTTTATTTTCATGTTGTGCCCAAAATTTGCCTAGTTTTTTGCAATGAATGGAATCTAATGGATCTTACGGTTGTATTTCAAGTTTCCATCGGATTATAATGATGATTACATGGAGGGAAAGAGAACATGAAGAACAAGATATGATTTCCTTGAATGATATGGGTACTATAAGAGCCCTAAGAGATTGTGGACTGCTTAAGTACTTCAAATTGTCGGGAATGAGGCAACAAATAGAACTTTTGGAGTTATTAGTTCGCGCATGGGATCTGATGATAGAGGCATTTCACATTAAGAACAAAGTGGTTCCCATAATAGTTGAGTACGTGTATTTTCTGACAGGTTTTTCGAGGAGAGGTTTGCCCATTTCTCTTACAGGCTCTACCATTGGAGGAGAGACAGTGAGGGATTAAGTTATGCAATATTGTTATCCAGGAGAAGAACCTAGCAAATATGGAAAAATAAACATCTGAGATGTCAGGGATTTTCCTTTGAGAACTATCATTTTCATGATCGCTAAACTTGCTGGCACCGTTACACTACATGTAGCGAACAGATCGTATATGCAATATGCACTAGAGTTCTTAGAGCCAATAGTCTTCAACTGGTCTAAATATATTCTATCTCAGATAAAGGAACAAATGAATAAATCAAAAGGAGGAAGGAAGAAAAATTTCAGTTATGGTTCAATTCTTATCTCCTTCGCTTTGGAATGGATTCCACTGATGCAGCCACAGCATGTAACATTGGATATATCTAGTCCTAGAGATCCTCAGATGCAGAGATGGGTAAAACTTATGGGTCGGCATGCATGCCAATTGACCGTTGTGTTCTCTACTGCATTCTTTTCCTGGTTCTGGCGACATATCATCACCATCGATGAGTATGCATACGCAGGCGTCGACTTCCTAGGAGATCTAGATATAGTATTACCAGAAGGCACTCAGTGGGGTGCAATAGGTAAGAATGATTTGACCATGTTTTTTTATTTTTCTAAGGTTTATATAATGTTTTTGTGTTTTTATTTCTTTCCAAGACTACACTAAATTTTTGATGTAATGCAGATATTGGTTGTGTTCAACTAGTAGAGGAACTAGAGCGTGAAGCAGATGTGCCATCAGAGAGGGTTGTCGGGAGAGCAGTCCTTCGGGACCTTGATATGGCTGAGACTCTAGCTGAGCATCAGCAGCACATAGAGGGGTTGACCTTCAAGATTCCGAATTGCCAGATCGAAGAGCTTCCCATGCGACTGCAGTGACAAACTATTGGGGTTCCTAACCGTTGGATGCAGTCGCTCCGTAGGATTGCTAGATCTATAGCATGTTACCATGAGCACCACTAATTTACTTGTGACTTTTTCCATACATTTTGAGATCAGGTGACCAATGTGTCTTGGGCACAAATTTTGTAAAAACCTATAACTATCTATCTATATGATTTTAGAGTTTTTCCTATGTTTAATGCGCAATCCTATTCAATGATGTGAATGTTTTCTTTACCTATGTCGCAAATTTCTATCTAAAACCTGATTAGCTAATGAATCAGTTAAAGTGTTCAAATTTTTGGAAATGTGTTGATATTGAATGAAATCAAAATGTCTTTCCAAAATTCAAACTCTTAGGAACAATCTAAGAAGTGTTGGACTTCTAACAGTATAAACACTAGTATGTTGTAATACCACAAGTTGTGATTATAACCTTATGATTATGCGGTTAATACCAAATGAAATGGCATGAGAGAGAAGTTCGATCAACATGCTATACTTAGCAACATTGTTTGTCAATCTACCAATACAAATCCCTTGAAAACTCACTAACTCGCCGTTCGAAGCGAAAATGGCCCACACTGTAGAGGATAGATTCTGCATACTACGACTAACACCATCAGCATATCCAACAAATGGTTCCGAAGATTCAGAAATCAGCCATAAAATGTAAAGCGGATTACTAACATCAAGAAAACTCTAAAAACAAATTAAGATATTGATTGCAAATCAACAGCATATAAACAAAATAATACAAAAAATTACTACGCTCATGATTAAGCATAGTAACGTTTCAATTAAAACCCATTCTTAGGTTGTGCCAATGGAATTTCATTGTAATCAACTAACTCGTAGGAACCCTTAGCAAGAACTCTTTTGACAATATAGGGGACATGCCACAATGGCTCGAATTTCCCTGTACCTATTACATCAGCTTCTTTATCATAAATAAGGAACAAGTCCCCCTTTGAGTAGATGCAAGGCTGGAAATTTTTGTCGTATTGCACCTTTATACGTCTCTTATGCACTTCGTTGTCCAATTGGGCTTCACAACACATTTCATCTAGATGGATGAGGTTAAGGAGACATGCTTCTTCTTCTGAGGTGTCAGGTAACAAGTCTATCGCGAGTTTTAATGATGATATTTCACATTGGATTGGTAAGATAGCTTCCAGACCATACACCAATTGAAAATGAGTAAATCCGGTTGCGTTTCTCACCTAGGTTCGATACGCCCACAAAGCGAAGTACAGGATCAAGTGCCAGTTCCTTTTACGGACTCCTATCATTCATTGAAGCATTCATTTAAGAATTTTGTTGATAGCCTCAACTTGTCCATTTGATTGTGGATAATGAACAGAATTATCATGCAACAATCCTAACTTGGTATTCAATTTAGAAATCATATGGTTGCGAAAATTCTTCCCATGATCCATAACTATATCCTGTGGGACCCCAAACTATGCAATAACGTGGTTGAAGAAAAACAGTGCAGTTGTTTGTCGTATGTTATTAAATCTAGTCATCACTTCGGCCCATTTGGTAAAATAGTCAACTAAGACAATAATATAACCATGCCCCCTGGTCGAAGGAGGGTTACAGGTCATGAAGTCAATACCCCATTTCGTATATAGTCCAGCAAAGACAACAGGATGCATTGGCGCTGGCGGTTTGCAGATTTTACGATCAAAAATATGGCATGCATGACAACTTTTGACTGCGAGGATGCAATATCGAAAAATAGTAGGCCAAAAGTAACCAGCGCGGAGTATCTTCTGCGTGGTAGCATATCCATATAAATGTCCACCACAAGCCCCAGCATGACAATAATTTAACACTTTTTCGGCCTCCTAATGAGTGAGGCACCTCCTTCAAATGGTATCGACACCATGAAGATAAAGTGTATCGCCAATGATCAGATAATATTTGGCTTGATATCGAATACGACAATGATCAAAGCGAGAGGTATTAGGTCGAAAATTTTGGGTTTAGAGGTAAATGATGAAATCCCCATACCAAGGATCAGATGATCCGATCAAAAACAAAGACTTGCATGGAATAGATGGTTCTGACGTATTAGTAATACTATCAGAGGGAAGGTCACAGAGAATCTCAGCCAAAGCTAAAGACTTCTTTGAATTGGATTTAATGAATTCCAAATCAAATTCCTACAAAATGACAATCCATTTTGAATACTTTCCCCCCAGAAATTGATGTGATAAGATGTAATTCATGGGGTTGCAATCCGAAACTATTGTTGTTTTTCAGAGCAGGATATAATGGTGAAATCTTTGGACATCTTGAACAGCTGCCAAGGCAAGATTTTCTACGTACGAGTACTTAACGTTCGTATCATTGAGATTACGACTCAAATAATAGATCAGATGTTCAATTCCATCTTCTACTTGGACCAAAACCATAGTGATGGTTGTTTCAGTCGCGGCGATATATAGGAAATAATCATTTTGATAATTAGGAGGATACATTAATGACATTCGGACAAGATGTTCCTTGACAGCATCAAAAGAAGCTTGCGCAACTTGGTCCCCATGGAAGGGAACCTCCTTTTTCAATATTCGAGTAAACCATTTAGCCATTTTGGCGTAGTTTGGAATGAACCTTCTCAGGAAGTTAGCCTTTCCTTGAAGTTTCTGTATCTGAAGTAGGTTTGATGGTGCAGGAAAATCAAGAATGGCCTGAACCTTCAGTGGGTCTATTCGAATTCCTTCTTTTGAGACTACAAATCCAAGCAGTCAACCAGAACCAACACAAAACACACATTTATGTGGATTGAGGCATATCTTGTAGTGTCGGAAGCATAAGAAAAAGGCTCTCAAATGCATCAGGTGATCAGTTCGATTACGTGAAGGCGTTGGTAAATCATCTAGATATGGTTAAATAATGTGCTTGATGTCATTGAAAGCATAATCCATTGCTCTCTGAAAAGTTGCCCCAACGTTCTTTAAACCAAAAGGAAGTTTCCTATATGCGAATGTGCCCCAGGGACAGATAAATGTTGTCTCATTTTGTTCATCTAGGTAGATATTGATTTGATTGTAGCCAGAAAATCCATCCATGAACGAAAATATTTCGCATCCAGCATAGTCGTCAATAATCTGGTCGATAAAGGGAGTAGGATAGTTGTCTTTTGGACAAGCCTGATTGACATCCCAATAATATATGCACACTCTTATGGTTCCTTGTTTTTTCATAACAGGAACGATATTGGAAACCCACTCTGTTAGCAGAACAGGGTAAATGAAACCAGCACGCAAAATTTTTTCAACTTCTGCTTTGATGGTAGCGAATTTCTTTGGATGAACAGGATGAAGCCATTGACGCACCGGTTTGACATCATGATACATATTAATAGTGTTTTCAACTATACTAGTATCTATGCCTGGCATTTCCTCGTAAGACCAAGCGAATACGTCACGAAAAAGAGAGCGATATGAATCAAGTTCTGATGTAGAACAAGATACACCGACATGAATATTTTTTACAATGCCAAGTTTGGTCGAAATATCGATAGAAGTCGTTTCTTCGATATTTGATAAATTACACTCAGAGTCAATTGCATTAATCGGTAAAGATTCGAAAAGAAAGTTTTGATGGATGGGTGATATAGTTCACTGAGATTATTTTCTTCATAGTCAGGAAGATGGGAACGATGATGATAATCTTCCCATGGTTCTCCTTCTGACATTATAGCTTCCAAAATATTTTCATCTGTCAAACATTTTGAGGAAAATGGATCAAATGGAGTACCAAAATCTGAGGAACGATCAACCCAAACACTCGGCGACGCTAATTTCGGATTTTCCACCCAAGCCAAATAGATTGATTTCTATGCCAGCTCAATAGGGCTGGGTGGTAAAACTTCATCCAACGTATAAATATCATAATCACTCGTACTCTCCCTTAAGCCAGATAGAGTGGAAGAGATCATGTAGCAGGTCTCTATGCTTGCAATTTCTGCCGACGTCGCAGGCGGTGGTAATGCAAAGGTTCCCATAAGAGTGGAATCCTTTAAGAGTCTGACACCAATGTTCTGAATTTTTAGTTGGGGTAAGTGAAAAAACAAAACGCTTCTAGTTACCTGCAAAGCGGAGAAAAAAAAGGATAATTGATTAATGGCTATGATTGTACCTTTATGTGGAAAGGAAATCATTCTAAAATATGTAGAAACAATGGCAGTCATTGCATATACCCATGGTCTTCCAAGTAAAATATTATAGTCAAAGGGTCTGTCAACAACCTCGACATCAATACTTATTGTTTTTCCCCCTAATTCAACATGCAGGTTATTGATAATACCACAAGGTTTATATGTTCTTCCATCAAAAGCCTTCAATGTCATTGATGATTGTGATAATCGCGGTGAGCCAAGTGACTTCCAATAGTTTGGAGATATAATGCACGTAGATGCTCCCTCAACAATAATAGGGCGATGAACAAGGTGATTGAGAACATTTACTTGTATGGAGAATGCCAATTCTGCTGGTAATTGTGGCACATAGCTCGTATGATTAAGGACGAAAAGATTAGAATTAGTCGGATCAATTCCACCAATGGCAAACAATAAAGCCTTCTTCTGGGAGGGACATTTTTGCAATACCTCAAGAACAGACATAGCTGAAGGGGATTGAGCCAAATATTTAACTATATTGTAATTTTGTGCAGCTCTTTCTCAAGGATTATATGTCAATTTATGAATTACTCGCTTCGGTGGTTTTATTGTCAATTCAGGAATAACAGTAGGTGGTACTAATTCATTAGATGGATTCGTTGTCAAGGTAGTAGATTGATCAGTGCCTAGACTACCATAGTCCTTATTCCGCGTCGACACCAAAATATCTTGTGAAGGTTTTGTGGTGGATAACGTTAACACTTGGGAACTAGGAGTTGGATCCGTAGTAACCAAATTTGTGTTCGGATTTGGGAATTGGGTATGTCGGTGTCAGCCTAATGCATGAGAAGTCTTCGATGATTTTTTGAAACTTCTCAAAGACGGAGGACAATCCCTAACAAAATTTTCTCGTTATGTATTATGCATGGATAACGAGGTTTCCGTGGTCCAGACCGATTGATCAGATGATCTTTCCTGCGGGTTAGAAGTTTGCTTTTTCTTTGATTTCCCCTTTCTCTTACCTCCTGGTTGCTTGTCACTTTTGCCTTTGTTAAATTACATGGCATTAATTTTGGAAGTAGGAGCAGGATCAGATGCAGTAGTGTGGTGTGTGTTTGCAGTGCCTATCAAGTCGTCTCTGGCATGAGAGTCTTTTATTTGAGGAGGAACATTGAAATTATATCACGGCGCATTGGGGATTTTTTCATAGAGCGTGCCAGACTGAGTGTAATTCAAGTCTAAATATTGGGCACAAGTGATAACTTGCTCTTCAGTAATGATGCCACCTTTAGCCACATCTTCAGTTATATATGGTAACAGGGACTTAATGAACCATTCAGCAAGGAGATGATCAGGAAAAAATGTCTTAACCATTCGTTGACAACAACACCACTCATAAATATGATCGAAAATGTGAGTAGCATTATTCTGTTTGAAATTGGTTAAGATTTCCATTCCAGTTTCGTATCTAATCGGTAACTGGAAATGGGTCAAAAATACAGTAGCTAAGGTAGTGAAAGTGTCAAAAAAAGCTCTAGGTAACTCAATGTACCATTTAGTAGCCAAACCTGTGAGCATACGCTAGAAAAGACGTAGTCGAACAGAATCATCATTCAGGGAATTTGATGAACACCATAAATGATAAGTCATGACATAAGTTGACGAATCTTCTCTAGGATTTCCATTGAATTTAGGAATATCGGAGGGTAATTTATGAGGTATCACTAGCCACCAAGGAGCATAATTTATAGGATCATTGGTTAACTGGTTTAAATCTGGTAATTCGGTTGCAATAAAAGGCAACTGTCGATTAAGGTCAGGTTGAGCATAGCCAGGGTAAGATGGAATTTCTTAGGCAATAGGCCTTTGAGCACCAACATACGGAATTTTCTGTTGGTAACCCAGATAGGGGTTATTTTGCATAGCAAATGCTTGATAATTATGTTGACCAAAACCTGGATATGATACTTGTTGAAATGAAGTTTGAGGCATTTGTGCTTGTGGCTACTAAGGGGCCTATCCACCAATGTTATAACCCAAATTAGTATAAGTTGGATTCTGTTGATATGTATAACCAGGTTGCGTTTGTGACATCCCATAAAATGGTACACCAGCTTGTGAATAAATGATTGCTGATACAGGTTGTTGTAAATTAACCAAAGGATTTTGAGTCTGCAGACCAAACATTTGATGATATTGAGTCGAAGAAACCGCCTCATTAGGTTGATGTACAATATTTTGATTTTGTAACAGGGGTATAGATGTATTAACAAGTGGTAATGAAGTGGGTGTAACAGTTTGAATAGGCTTATACGAGTGTAAAACCGTTTGTGGTTGGATAGGAAAAGGGGCTTCCATTGACAAACATTCATGTCAACATTAATTTGACCAAAAAGTGACTGAGTATTATCATATTGGGTGACCAAGGGTTACCCCCCAGCATAAGGAGGATAATAAGACAGAAAATAATTTTCTCCAAATGCTGGGAGTCCAGTTGATATGGTATTTAAGGGAATTGACCCAAAAGAACTGACTTGATATTGCCCTGATGATGTATGTAATGAATCAAGTCGTTCAATACTAACAATAGGACTACTAGTTAAAATACCAGATGATGAAATTGGAAAATACCAAGAACGTGAATATGTGCCAGAGAAAGTGCCAGACAATGATTTGTAGCCTGTTGGGACCGAAGGGCCACCGTGCAAATATGACTCTGGTGAGGTTGTGAACATCGATGGAGTAGTGAGGGTAGGAGCTTACGTAAATGGAATAGCAGACCCAACCGAAGACGTTGGTTCAAACATGGTTGTGTGACCGAATGTATACCCTCGAAAATCAACGAGAGATTGAATGGAAATAGGATCAACAAAATAATATGGAAATGATTGAGGAAAAGACTCTTACAGGTAAATTTCCCCCCCAAAATGGGTTGGAGTTAAAGGTGTATCATCTTGTGGGATTTCTTCAATCGTAATTAAACCGGGAGGAAGAACTTCACCGTCGGGCCCAAAATATATTTCAGATGGTTGACTGTGTGATATAGGAGTTCCAATAGCTACAGAAGTTTGTGGAGTGACCAAGGTAGGAACATCTTCTAGTTGTTTGACTTCAGGATTCAGATTTTCTGGCAAAGAAGAGACAGGATCTAGATCAATTTGTGATTGAACAATGTCGGGTCTAGGAGGTATGGTCTCAACAATTAAATGGATCGTGACCACGGGTAGCTGTGAAGACTCTGTTTCGACAACAGTAAATGAACTGGGATGTGTGGAAACAATTTGAGCTAACTCTAGTTTAAAAGGTGATGTTTCGCAAGAGGTACGAATTGTACTTGATTCGGCATATCGTGATCGCCTTCACCTACCAGAAGTAACTTCCGGTGGTAAAGGTGGTTTTAAAGCTAATCTACGCAAATGATGGGGAATAGGATTTTGTTCTTCCACGATTACTAATTTATTTTATCCAAAAAAAAAAAAACAAAAATATTGTAATGCTAGGAAAAAGGGTTTACCAAGAAACTGTGAACTGCAGAATACCTTCTGGCGAACCAAGAAGTATGGGAAGGTAATCTCCCCGAATGTTGTGTTCGGTGTATCACAATTTCAAGGCGACTGACTCGGTTCACTATTGATGGATAGCACCTAAAATTTTTCCTCCCAAATATACCCGAAGGTACGTGGAGGCCCAAGTCCGTATTAGCATTGTCTGATGCGAAACAACACAGTGGGAGTACCCCTTTATACTTATCGTACTATAACACCGCCCGATATACCCGAAATTACATGGACGAGCTATGATATACTTACGTTCATGGAGTGAGGCATCACACTTAGAATGTATTGTAGACAAGTTAATGACAACTGCTATGTTTTACGACGTCGGAACACGTCTCTAGCCTAGACCTTCTAAATGTTATCGTTATGGTTCCAAAGCATTGTTAAGTAAATTGAGATTAATTTTATGTTGATCTTGCTTAACAATTTTCCTTTAAAAGTTTCACTGTGGTGATGTGTATGAAATTCCAAAAATTCAAGCTAAGAATGATAAATAAACTTTCACTTTCAACTTTTTCAATGAAGAACCTAGCTACTAAGGGAAGAGAGCAAGTAATTTGAGAGCAAACAAATCAATGAATCTCAAACTAAATGCAGATTTCCTAATGTTCCTTTTACAAAACACACACAATCCTACATGAAAATGAAAGTTTTTCTTTTCAGTTTCCTTAATGTTATGAATGCAGAAAGGAAACTAGGTGCACTAGATCAATAATTCCAATGATTTTTACTTTCAATAAACGAAGAATACAAACAACAATTTCTCTTTTGAAGGAAAAACGAGGATTTCAACAACAATTTCTCCTATCAAGGAAATGAAGATTTTATGACAATTTCCTATTTCGAAAGCAAATGATTCTTAATGAGACCATAAAAAATACTTTGAAATCAACTTGTCAATGATAAAGAAAAACTTTTTTAAACAACATTGAACAAATTTTCAGTAAAAGGAGAAGAAGTATAGAGTCATTGGTCAATTGAGCATCAAACTTTTCAGAACACAGCCGTAAACAAAACTGAAGCAAATTGCAAAGTCAAATTCAAGGGAATTTGGTCACTTTCAGGAGTCAACGCAGTCTCCAAGGGGAGACAGTGCTCTGCAATGCAGGCTAGGAAGGGAGACAGTGCTCTACAAAGCACTATGTCCAGTCTAAGGGTGCGTTGGGTGTAGTAGACAAAGAAAAATACTATTGTTTAACTCAGTGTCTTTGCAAATTAAGCTCTGAAAAATTTTAATCTTTATGTGAAAGAACTACTGGGTGGATAAAGAAAGCAAATCAGAGGCTTTAACACCTAGAAGTAAGAGAAATTCTCTCGAGCGGAGTCACCAATTTGTTGGGCTAGAATTGTGAATTACGGATAAATCACGTTTCCCTAGACAGGTTGTAGTCTAGGAAAACAGGTGAAAGACTATACGACTATTTTTCCTAACTTAGAATAGATACACATAGAGGATTGGAGGCTTACTTGTTTAATCGCTTCCAAATGGCTCCTTCTGTCGCTTCTACTGTAGCTTCATATTCAAGCGGTTTGTGGGTTAAATTCTTCCTGCAAGAAAGAACATTGAAACAGTAGAAGATGCAATAATATAGATATCTATTCAAGCTAGTTAGCTAAATCAGTAAATCATAAACCATATACATCAACCAAGATCTTACAATATGGAAAATCAAAGCCAATACAGATGCATATAGGGAAAAATAAGCAGTACTCTTTATTGATGATAGAAGGAGAGGTTACAACCTAGTGACTGATTTGAAGTGACCTTCCAGCAACGTTCCCAAGCCTCATCACATTATAAATCTCTCCAGCAGTAGCTTCATAAATCTAGCTCTCAATTGAAAATTCTCCAGCATTTCTCTACTCAAATTCTTCCTTCTCAAGCACTCAAATCTGTGCTCAATTTATAGATGAACTATATGTTGTTTTGCAATCAATAAATTTCCAAAAATAAGCAAGACATGTTTCCAGTCATGTAGATGTCAAATGGACACTTGGATCCAAAGCTTGACAAATGTGAACTCTTCTAGAAGGCACTGGCCAAGTGGATATTCCAGAACAATGAGAATTTCGCTCCCAATGTGACCAACGCACCTGTGAATATCAGGAAGTGCTTTGCAAAGTAGCCTTGCATGGGGCTACCTGCATATGAAATGCACTTAGGCCCCCTAGAGCCTATGTTGGTGAGCTCTCATATGCTATATAATAAGCTTCAAACCATGGAAACATTTGCTTGATGAAAGTCTGGCTTGATTTGTCTTGTTTCTTGTCTTGGGGCA
Organism: Pinus albicaulis; assembly: GCA_034641835.2. Classification (NCBI taxonomy): domain Eukaryota; kingdom Viridiplantae; phylum Streptophyta; class Pinopsida; order Pinales; family Pinaceae; genus Pinus; species Pinus albicaulis. The sequence continues at coordinate 1,552,107,318 of CM076580.1, read as the reverse complement.
TGTAGAAACTGAAATGATAGGGAATGATAGACCCTTGATCATTGGTCCTGGAGATGATGCCCAGTTAACCAGGTCATTGGGAATGGTGCCCAAATTGACCTATAACACCTTCGAGGTGAGAGCCTTGGACTGGTACATGGGATAGATTGACCAACATTCGAATGCGACTATTGAGGAAATCAAGAATGCATTAAAGCACCAATTCAAGAAACCTAAGTCCTACTCTCAGATAGTAAATGACCTGAAATATTTCAAGCAAGGATCATCTGAGTCCATATGGGAAGTATATCAATGATTAAATAAAGTGATCAGAGAAGGAGGATTTTAGTATGATGACAGGAAACACACGAAGTGGTTCATTGCTATGTTGTTTCCCCACCTGCGCGTACCTATGGGTCATCAAGCCATTGAAACACAGGAGAGGGCCTTGGAGGTTGCCATGAAACTGGAAGCTACACCAAGAGATGACACCCAGTTAGGAGTACGGCAGATACAAGGCCAACTAGAGGCAATGCACATGGAGATCCAGAATCTACGAAAGGACCGAGGGACGGAGGTCAGCCCTGAAAGATGGTGCATACGATGTAGGGTGAATGACCACACCAAAGATAATTGTTCGTTGCTCGCAGACTACATGCAGGCCGAGGGACCCAGCCCGCTGCACCCTAGGGAAGCTGTGGGACCAAGTGGACCAACGCTACGGTGTGATGACTGCCGCATTGCTGGGATGCATGATACCAACCACTGCCCCCACCTCGCCGCCTATATCCCAGAAGTAAAGCAACAATGGAATATTTTTTGCAGGTCTGTAGGACATGATGAACAAAACTGTTGAACATATGCTCTAATGATCGGCCGGGGAAACCTATATAGGGTACAGTTGGACTCCTCATCACCTAGATCCCCTGCAAGTATAAGAGGCTCCCCGGCCAGGGGCAAGGGAGGGGGACGAGGGGGAAGCACAAGTAGGGGTAGAGGCCAACTAATATGCTATAATTGTGGGGAAGTAGGTCACTTTGTGAGGGACTGCACAAACCCAACTCGATAATCCTACAGATATTACAGATATTTGGACCATGTGATCGAGGACTACCCGATTCTGATGACCAAGGTGCAGGAAAAGCAGAAAACTCCTACACAGAATATACAATGGGTTAAGGTGAAACCTCGTTAAGAGGGTCTGAGCAGTAATGTGACAAAACACAGTGGTATGGCCACCAGGGGGTCAGCGAAAGAGCTAAAATGGAGTCTCTAATCTGTAAAGAAGCTACTAACCGGAAGGTGTGGGATTACAGAAGGAGAAGGATACCTCTGTCGCAACTCGACAAGACTGTGCTCAAGACGAAATATTGACTCCAAATAGTAGAATTGAAGATGAGGTCAAACCATTCTTGCAGGAATGCATGAATTTGTTGCGCAATCAATGGGCTGTAGAAAACCTCCAAGCCCTACGCGACAGTTGTGCAGGAAAAGCGGACCCAGTCATGAAGATTAAGGATGTGCACAAACTTTATGAGTAGAAGAGATGCACTGGCCCAGAGATGCCATTAACTGCGTAGATTGGTGATTATGAAATGGACCAGGTAATTCTAGACCTAGGATTAGATGTGAATGTACTGCCTAAACAGACTTGGCAACGAATGGGAGAACCTAAATTGGAATGGTCCACTATCCAGTTGCGCATGGATAATCAACACAAGATCATACCACTGGGAGATTGTCAGAGATTGTAGTAGATATCGTGGGAGTTAAGGTACGAGCTGACTTTGAAGTCATTCAGATTGTAGAAGATGCACACCCTTACCCAGCACTCATGGGATTGGATTGGGCCATTGATATGGGTGGAATTAGCAATTTGAAGAAATGAAGCATGATGTTTGAAAGTGAGGGAACACGGGTGATCATACCACTAGACCCCGTAGAAGGAGAAAGGTATACCGAGCCAGTGCATGAGGAATAAGAGGTGGATCACATCTATAAGTTAACTACGAAGGACGAAGATTGGATCAACCCTATGACCGACGATATGCCTTGCTGGGAGAAGAACAACAAATGCTTCTCTAACTCTGACGAAGAAATAGAAAATTGGCAAAATCGACTGCATGATATTTCTACACTGCGTTGTCTATGAATTACTAGGGACTTCCAATATATATCTTCTGAGGTAAGAGAATTACCCTGCTTTGATGGTTTCGGTATAAAGGAATTTTTACGAAACTTTGAAGCTGAGGTTCCCAGAAAACGAAGGTTATGGGCTCTTAATCTAGCTTTGCGCGCAATGCCTGCAAAATTGTGGGACACACATAATGGGGAATTCTAGGAATGGGAGGAATGTTGGGATATGATGGTACTACGATTTGAACCTCCGACCGACGTGCGTGTCAAGATATTCCAAGGCCCGGGGAATCCACGTGAAAATTTCGTCACTTGGATGGAGAAATGGTGTGATCATACTGCAAAAGAATGGGTTCACTTGTTTATTCATGTCTTGGGACCAATTCCTTCTGCATGGTACCTTGATCCGGAGCTAAATCAGCGCACCCGCCAGTGGAAAACCTTAAAAGACGAATTCTTTGGGGCATCTAGGTTAACGGGAGGATTGGAGGTGCTTGAGGAAGCTCTGCAGACTATCGATGCCTTTGTGTTTGGTGAACCCAGCCCCGATGCAGTAGGAGAAAGACCCACATGGGAAATACAGATACAGGATAGTGTCAAGTTCCATAAGGTCACCATAGAAGATTGCAACGCAAATCCCCACAATGTCTCGATCATAGAATCAGGAGAGCAGCACACAGTTGCAGGACCTCCGATACATACGGTGGATGGTATGAAATCGCTAAAACCACAAAGCGCTAACATGAATACGGCAGGACAACTCAAGCTGGCTACAATTGGGAACTGCTGGGATGATGGGACAGTAGGCAAGAGTGTGGAATTTCTCATGGAGTATCAAGACTTATGTCCAGCCAAGTTTTCAGGGCCTAAGGAGATCACGGGGGACTTAGGTGGTATGCACGTCACTCTCAAATCATATGCGCAACCGGTAAAATAGTATCCTTATCATACACGGAAGGTTAGGGAGGAGATCGATAATACGCTCATCGAACCAATCAAACGAGCGAACTGGGTAAGGCCTATGACTAAGAAGCTGTTGTGTTCAATCCTGGGACATATGAGCTACTCCAAAAAATTTAGTCAGGGATACGCACTAATTATTGCACCTCTGAAAATGTTGATTAAGAAAGATGTTTCACTCGTTTGGAATGACATGTGCCAAAAGAGCTTTGAGATACTCAGGAAAAATATGGTCTCTGCACCTATTCTCACTTCCCCTAATTGGGTGACGGTAATTCATGAGGATACTTTAGGGATTGCCCTGAAAGCAGCCCGTATGTAGCTTGGCACCAGAGACAGTAATCACCCAATCGCATGTGCTAGTCGGACAATCTTGGGTGCGGAGGCCGATTATGCCACCACAGAGAGGGAAGGGTTGGCCCTAACCTATGTGCTACAGAAGTATTAGCACAATCTATTACGAGATCACTTTAAGATGATTATAGATCATTCGGTTTTAGAGAACCTAGGGAATAAGCCTGTATTGGGGGAAAATTTCTACAGGTGGTTGTTACTGTTTCAAGAATATGATGTTTAAATCATCATCAAGCCAGGAAAGTTGAGTACGGGGCAAGATCACTTGTCTCGAATTGAGATGGGCGAAGGAGCCACTAGCTGGAAGAAAGGATTGCCTGAAGTGTAGTTGTTCACCATTAAGGTCGTGGATGTGCGCTTCACTGAGATCTCTCTGTTCCTGACCATAGGCATGGCACCTGCCAAATATTCAATACAACAAAAGAAGAAGTTGGTTCATCGAGCGGCGGATTTTACCATTATCGCAGTTCATGAAGTCCTGTGCAGAGACGGCCTGGAGCATGAAAACCACGCTCTCTTGGTAGAATCCCACGAAGGCATAACAAGAGGTCACTATGCAGAAAAGACGACCGCACGAGAGATCTTGCAGGCAGGGCTATGGCAATTCCGAAATTCAGTTGGAATGAATCACATCATAATGAAGCCGGTGCGCTGGGAACGCAAGATTTTTTCTCAAAGCGCAGGGGTGCATTGGGATCGCAGCGAAAACTAGCCGTTGAAATAGTCAAATCAGGTAAAAAGAAAAAATTACCGTTGGATGGGGTGGGTGCCTGACATTTAATGCGGTGATTTTGGGAGATTTTTTACTGTTTATTTTATGGTAATTCCTGCGCGAAGTCTACCCTACCATTGGGTGATCACCAAGGCTATGAAATAGGTGAGCTAGATCAGACACAGGTTCTGTATTACTTAAATAGCTTGTACTTGGCCTGGTTATCCTGGACGAAGTTGTGCTGTAAGAAATTATGTGCCTATAGCATCTCTTTCATGTCTAAGCAGCATGCTCCCTCCAACAGTAGAAATCCTGAGTTTATATTTCGCACCAGGATGATGGCCATGAACCCTACTAAACTCTTTGAGCCAATGACCTTGGTGGAACAAGAAACTGAGGAAGTGGTGGAGGTCGAGTCCGAAGTTGAAGAGGTCCTATCCACACCCAGCCCTGCCACAAGGAAAGGAAAATAAAAAGCACAGGGCTCAGGCAAGCCCCTGAAACCTATGAAATGGGCCACAGGAAAGCCCTGTACTTCCCCACGAATTGTAAAATCTCTGTGGGATGCTCCGGAGGAAGCTCAGACCGTCGAGCTGATCAACAAGTTGCCCCCCTTCATTCGACCTCGCAAGACATCGATGTGCACACCAAAGAACCTTGATGGCTTGATCACCTACTTGCAGATGTCGCTGACCCTGGGGGAGGTGCCCGTCATAGGTGAACCTTTTGGATGGCTTCATGAAATTAAGTTTGACGATCATTATTTGGCCAAATTTGAGGCCTTCCCTGAGCTGCACTTGCATTATACCTTGATACAATTCACGGCGCCGATGGGGTCAAAGTTGTCCCCCAACGCTGGGTACGTGGATTGGCTGGGTCCGAGTTCCTAAATTTGCTCAAGATGCCACACTTCAGACACTAAAATGTCACAGACCGGCTCGCACGACAATTCCTCGCCCTGATTCATGACGGTTTCCTTTGGATCCAGGACAAGATCCCCATTGACGCTGCACTATTTCATCGGATTACTGGTCTCCCCATGAGGGGATCGAACCCGCTGGAGCACGTGGGTAAGAAATATGAGGGGGATATTGTTGAGTACGTGCGCCAAAAGTATCATGTGGAGTGCAACACTCGGGGGTTTATCATCAAGTCCATTAGTGACCAAGGTACACAGTTGGGCACCACGCTTTTGAAATGTAGAATGATGAGGAAGTTTCAGGTCACCTTCGTTCCAGCCTATGTAATTTGGTTAGCAGCCAATGCGGGAAAGGGGTATGTTTTAACTGGGCACAGTAATTGTGTGATGAGTTTCTGACTAATGTTCATGAGTCCTAGGAGCAGGGCCACCCCTTTTGTTACTCTTGGTTGTTGTTCCTCATAGCGTTGGTTTCCTGGGAAGTCCCTACGGCGTCAGTCCTCCCTGAGCTTACCCTGGACATGTGCAAAGGGGCTCGCTATACACACTTATGGGATTCCACGGATCCGCAACAGCTCGAGGACAACCAGGTGTTCTAGTTCCTCTTTCATAGTAGCTTGGCCATGGCTATTAACTCTCGCCCACAGTTGTCCCCTGCCATGTATGATAGATACAAGGGCATTTCCGCATTTCATGTCATTCTGTACAATGTTCAGATCATAGTGCATGAGGAGAAATCATCGACTCCGCTTCCTTATATGGTGATGGACGAAGAAATCGACAACGTCATTGTGCTTTGGCCCCTAACTAGAAGATCGGCTTCAAAACTAGCATGAAGGGCATTGGAGGCACTAGCACATCCCAAGTCACCCCCCCTTTCGTCATCCCGGATATCAGAGGTATGTCCAAGAGTACCAAAAAAGACACAGGTGCAGCCACCCAAAAGGAAGTGCAGCAGAAGCATGCCCTCGAGAAGGACATAGACTCAGATGGATTCGTAGACCAACTTGGGTACAGAAGGTCTGGATGCAGGTGGACCTGCCTCCCCCCGTGGCACAAAGCAGACAAGCGAGCCTATCAAAACACCCCGCAAAAAGTAGTGATCTCAGCCGGCAGAATGAGATGAGACCATCACATTGACTGACAGAGACCTTGAAAAAATCGCTAATGCGGTCACTCTGGCCATAGAGGACAGATGGGTAGCCTTAGAAGAGCAGCAGCAGGCTGCGCTTGAGACAATTCAGGCTGAGATCCATGCACTACAATTAAATACTGACACATTGCAAACTAGTGCGACTCAGGTACACCCACACTCAGCCACCAGTAACGCAGCACTAGTTACAGATGACAGCCGCCTCTGCTCTCTCTCTGGCACAGCTCTGCTACTTAGTCCACCCAACCTGGGACTCCAAGTCTAGGCCAGTACAGAATTCCAGCTGAACTTAGCTAGGCTCCCTCATGAGGCCTTGTAGGGTCTCCACACCATTCTATTTTAGGAAATTCACCATCGAGACCAACAAGTAAACCAACAGCTTGGCGTAGCTGAACAAACAATCAAGGTAAAGAACGTTGAGGTGTGCCTCGTCACTGCGAAGCACACAAAGCTCAAAAACATGATTCACCGACTTTGTGCAGATATTCCCACAGAGATCCTGGCCTCAGCCAACCCTCGGGAAAAAGTAGAAAGACTAGTCGCAACACTCAAGGCCTCTCGGGATGAAGTTTCGATCGTCAAGACACGCATGGAGTAGCAGATCGTAGATCTGTAGGCTAAGTTGCAACCCGAAACACCTCCGGAGGTCTAGGCCCAGTGAACTGCGCTAGTCACCGTGGCTATGACTGTCATCACAGGGCAGATCGCGCAGGGAGCCCAACTACTGGAGACTGCCATGCAGCTATGGACTAAGGTCCAGCATGATCCGATATTGTGAGAATAAACCAGGACTTGCAGCAAAAAGAAGAAGAGTTCGAGACAATCGAAGCCACCCTGCCCACTTTGGTGCCTGCTTAGTGCTTACAATGGATGTGCACCAGCCAAGCACTCCAATTTGATATTGATGACCTTAGGCAAAAGAAGAAGATCCTCGGTGACCGTCTGAAGCCATGGGCTGACGAAGCCCTCAAACTTTCACAAGATGTTGATGTTTCTATTAAGAAGCTAAACCAAACTCTGGAAAGTGTCACTACCATGACTGAAGGCCCGCTTTCAGAAAATTTGGTCGACATTTCACAGAATGTTGTTGTCCAAAGTGAAGTCATGTTGCCTCTGTTAGCTGAGGTAATCATAGTATTGCAAGCACAGGTCAAGGCCCCACTAGCACAGTGACTCGGGACGAGTCACAAGATTGTGTTGAGGGACTGTTGGAGCAGGGTCTCCCAAAAGCTGTGAATTTTGTCCATTTTTGTATATTTTTGTATTTTTTAGTAAACGCATGGGGTTTTGGGGTAGGTCAAAGCCCCTAACGCATTTTAAATGGGTCAAGGGTAGACCAAGAGTCTGCAAACCATAGTTTGCGGACCATTGGATGCGTAGGCTAAATCGCTATAAATAGATGAACCTTTTTGAGTCATAAGCAGGAATGAATAGAGATTGATGTAAAGTATGAATTGTTAGATCTGTGGTAGGGTTGTTTGGGTTAGGACTCCTGCTGGTTGTGTGTGCGGAGATCCTCTGTCCTGCTGTGTGCGGACCCTGCTGGTTGTGTGCGCAGGTGGTAATTTGGGAATGTAAGAGGATTTTGGGTAATGATATATATGAGAAGTATTGTGGACATCTGATGTTATCTGATCTGTTCTGTTATGGTTGATGTGAAATTGAGTTATATGATTACATATCTATTAGTAGCTGTGAACTATTTGTGTTTGTGGTACATGTATCTGTGATCTATTATATTGTTCTATGATTATAGCTGATAGTACGCACATGGATGTGAACTAGTTAAGTAGATCTGATAAGTTGTATTTTGGTTATTTATTGGAACTCCTGCAAACAGACCCTTGCTGTATAGATCTGATAGTCGCGGATCGGCTTGACTTACCTACTCTCTCCCAAGGTGTGGAAACCTAGTTCCAACACCTTCCCATACTAATTCAGGTGAGACTTTGGCCTGTGCAAGCAAGTCACTTCCGAAAAGGCCAATAGTATAGGGGTTTGTTGGCAAACCTTAACCTCCAAACCTGGGTTAGGAATCCTCGAGCCAATAGATGTTCAAACTGACATAGAATGGAGGCACAACTCCCTCTTGGAATTTTCCCTCTACTTCCAGTCCAAACAACAGCTCTAGTTTGTCATCAGTCAGATTTAGAGTATCGATATCATTTCCTATGTTTAAGGCTTTCAAAACTTGAGATCTATATACATCCTAAGTCACTAGTTTAGTAAGGGGTATGGTTATTTTGATCTTGGTAATTTATCCCTCAAAATTGAATGGTGTTGGTGTTTTTAGCATATTTACATCATTTTTATCATACATGGTCTTTTCAGCAACTTTAGTTTGTTGGGTTTTATTTGGAATTTCAGTTAAAGCAGTTTTCTTAGAGCCACTAGTTGATGTACTAGGGTAGCTTTGGTCACCATTATGTTGGTTGATTTTGTTTTTTCTTTGATCATCATTCTTAGCCATTGTGTTTATATTTTCTGTTGTCTTTCTAGGATTTTTTTCAGGGGTCTTCCTAGCAGAAATTTCTGATTTGTTCCTTGTTTGGTCTCAATCTAGTCTCCTAAATCGAGCTCATTTAATTGTCAACCAGGGTTGGTACCTAGAAAGCTAATGGAAGGAAGCTAATGATTAAAAACATAATGAGAATTCTAATCATCTACGACAAATGACAAATGCAATTGCAAACACCAAGTAGAATCAAATCTAAACTATGACTAAGCAAAAACAGAGCTTGATAATGACTCTTGCCAAAATGATTCAAAAACACATCTCAAACTTGGTCGTAATTTTTTCATCAAAAGGCATTTGAGAGAGAGTTTGAGAAATGATCAACTAAACATGAAAATATTCCTAACTAAACAATTTAAACAACTAACTTATAATGATGCAGCATTCTATCCTTGGTTAGAGATTTGTTGAAGTATGTTTGGAATAAAACATTGATATCATCATAAGATCTTCTATTCTAGGACTAGTTTTCTAACTCTATTCTGCAATTCAATTGAATTTCACAAAACCTTACTCAAGAGTTATTGATTTCTTTTCAAAGTAGTCTGTTGAGGGAGGGTTATGTTTATGAAGTGATAAGGAAATTGCAGAGGTACTTCAGGCCTTAAAATGATGTTGTCTTCTGTTCTTATGGTTATAGATCAATTGTAGATTTTAGAACAAGAAGATGTTTGTAAATAATGAAGGTTGTTTTGTTAATCTTAACAACTGAAGTAATCTATTGTGCAGTGAATGACAACTGACTATGGAATGCAAATGCAGTGAGTTGAACTACAACCAAACCTAAAATGTCACTAGCCTAAAACAGTGTTAAACTACAAGTCATTATCAAACCCAAAACAAAACAACTGAACATGAATTAAGTGCAATGAAACTCCGGAGTATCCTAACTATACTATCATGCATTATTCTATGAAATTATACAGTCTGTTTGTCCATCATTGTTGATATTTTGGAAGAGTTCCTTCTTTTGGAAGAGTTAGAACAATTATGACTGTGTAATTGAGTGCAGATGCAAACATAAAGGACTGAAAGCAATGAAAAACTAAGATATCATATCCATATCCCACTCATCATTATGATATTTTGGACAAGCGTTTAAGAGAAAGAACAGAGATGGTACTTAGTGCAAACACACAACTAAATCATTCATTATCACGGTCATGTCTTGGACTCCTTAAGAATTTATTGGAAGAGTTTCTTCTTGTGGAAGAGTGATTAGAACAAGTGTAACTGTGATAGTGAACAACAAAAACTACAACTAAATCCTACAATACTATAGTCATTTTCCCATTCATCATTATAATCTTTTGGAAGAGCTTCTTCTTGTGGAAGAGTTAGAATGAGTATAACTACAGTAGCTAATTAAAAACAACTATGAATTCAACTTCAAATCCTACAATACTATAGCTATTTCCCATTCATCATTATAATATTTTGGAAGAGATTCTTCTTGTGGAAGAGTTAGAATGAGTACAACTACAGTAGCTAATTAAAAACAACTACTAATTCAAATTCAAAAACGTAAAGGCAGCTAGAATACTTATCTAATTTACGCAAATAAATCCGTGCAAGAGGCAGGGGCCCTCTACCACCTGACAAAATTCAACTCCAAATTAAATCAACGCTTTCAAAACAACACTGTCTGCTTCATTAAAGATGAAATAACTTGAACATAGCACTCTGCGTCTTCAGAAATGTAGCACAGAATCTAAGCAAAATCTAGCATAAAATCTAACATCAAATCTAACATAGCTCTCGGTTTCCCAAGTGTTTATATAACAAATGTAAATAACAAGATTTGAAACAATTCAGGAACATTGTCTTTCCTTATCGGAATCACATTAGGACTCTTGAAGTGGCTGCGTGAAAAGGAAAAGACATCTGGACTGAGATAGTCCTAATAGAAGTCTTCCTTCCTAAATGTGTTCCCACGTTCCAAAACCATACCCATAATTCATTTCTTCCTCCATGATGAGCAACGAACCATGTAGACATGACGTGGATTATGCCCATATGCGGTTTTTCTTGAGAGGCCACCTGGAACATACTCAAACGTGAAGACAGCTGCAGAATCGCCGGTTAGCTACAGAATGTCTGCATTCTGCAGCTAGTTCCGGTCAAAACGCTTTACAATGGCAAAAATCACAAAACTTAGCAAGTCAGTCATGTAAATCATTTTAGAAGTAATTTTAACTATATTCATTGATCAATTGGGTCTAGGATAGTAATGGACAAAGGAAAATGAGGTAAAATGGAATGAAAGAAAGCACAATTTTGAGGCTCAACATACCCCCACTGCTGCCTCTTTGCATGTCCTCATGAAAATTATCCTATGAACTCAGAGGCTTCTGCAAGGACATCTAATCCTCTCCTTCTCCTTTGTCTGGAAGCTAGATATCTTCTGGGTTTTCTGATAACAAGTTTGAACCTTAGGTTGGTGAGTGCCCTGATTAGCTTCTTGTTCCTTTTCTTCAACTTCTCATTGGTCTTTTCCACTTTGTTTATATGGAGGGACAAGGTTGAGTTCATATCAGTTTTGAGCTTGACTTGATCCTTGAGAATTTCATTCTCATTTTTTATGTGTCTATTCAGTAATTCCAACTCATACCTATCCCTTCTTAATATATCTATTTCAGACAGTGGAGGACTGGGGGTTCTCTCTCTGCTTTCTGAAGCTCTTCTCTCCAAATTTTCTATATAGTCATAAATTTCTTGTTGAGCAGGGTCAATTTCAGGGGTTCCTTCATAAAAATCCTCTTCAACATCTTCTTCCATGGATGTTTCCTCATCTTCTATATCAATCACCCCTGTTTTTTTGATTTGGGTTTTCTTTAGTTTTCCCTTTAGTCTGTGGCTTCTCCTTGGCTGAGAGGATCCCTCTCCTTTCTCTGTGGCAGATTTCTTAACTACCTTCTCTTTCTTAAGTTGCCTCTTGATTTGGGTCAACTTCTCTAAAATGATTTCCTCACTGCTCTCTTGGACTGTTTTGTCAATTTCAACTTTTGAAGCCCTCCATTTCCTACTTCTCTTTGTAGGCTGTGGTTCCGGTGAGGGTTCTTTTGGCTCTTCAAAATGATTTCTTATCAAGAAATCGTCCCATGTATCATTTGTTTTGGTTAAATGATGTTCAATCAAAATTTTAACCAACCCATGATGATATAAAGTTGTCTCTAAAAATTGAACCCTTCTTTGAACACAGGAAGCCATCTTTTTCAAGTTTTGAAGCAAGAAGTAAGGTAGGTTTAGGTCTTCCCCCAGAAAATGCATTATCAGTCTAATGTGGTAGACATAAAATGTCCCATATCTACCCTCACATGTAATAATTTTTTGCAGAAGAAGTAGTATGTTTCTCCATTTATTTTTCAATGCAGAACTGGGAATTCCTTTCTTAAATACAGTAACATCCATACCTGGTGATTTTAAAATTTGTTTCCAGGAGTCATTGTGGAATTCTCTATTTTTGAACCATCTCTCTCTAGTTCTGAGCAACCCTGTAGCCTCTGCAATGAAAACTTCAGTGACAGTAAATTTGACATCTCCCACTTCAACTTCAGTTCCTTGAAATGATCTTGCAAATGTTTTAGTGACTTCCTTATGGAATCCATTAAATTTCTCCAAAAATTGAAGCCATCCTATTTGTTGCAACATTTCTTTACATTGGGGGTAGCCTTCTAAGTATTTTGAACCCACTGGTTCTGTTCTTACAATGAAACCCATAATTGTTTCTTCAATGTTCAAATTAACACTCTTCTACCCACAGAAATAATAACTTTCACCTTCGAATTGAAAATGGCTTCAAGTTCTAGATAAAAATGGCTTCAAATTTTGGAATGACATACCTCTGGTTGACAATGACAAATGTCCTCAAACTTCGGAATGATATCCCTCCGATTGACAATGACAACAGCTTCAAATTTCGGACTAATATGCCTCTGGTTGACAATGAAAACAATTTCAAACTTCGAGCTGATATGTCTCTGGTAGACAGTGGCAAATGGCTCCAAATTCTACACTAATGTATCTCTGTCTCTTAGTGATAAATGGCTTCAAATTCCCACACTGCTATACTTTGCTTCTCGGTGGCAAATAGCTTCAAATTCCCACAGTACTATACCTCTGTCTCTTGGTAACGAATGACTTCAAATTCTTCACTATTATACCTCTGTGTTTATAATGGTAATGCTCAATCTCTGCCCACAGTGATACTTTGTCTGCCCACGGATTCAAATGGCTTCAAATTCTCACGCTGCTATACCTCTGAGTTTACCCTTTTGCTCTGCTCTGCGTTTACAGTGATAATGCTTTGATATTCAAACTGATATCCTTTTGCTCTGCTCTCGGTGATAAGAATATCTCTGTCTACGGAATGAAATGCCGGCTACAGAATGGAGTGATGGCAGTGGTCACGGAATGAGGTAATGGAGTGAGGTGGAGGGAATGAATTAATGATTGAAGAGACGGCGGAGATTTTTACAACGGCAAAGAGAATCATCATTGAATGATTTGGTTAAGAGATGTGAAGAATTCAAATACCTCGACCATTTTAACCGCTTAAATGATGTCGGATATGGAATTTGAATTGAGAGATTTTAATCCAAAGTCTGTGGAGGGTTTATTGGTCTTGATCAATAAAAATAATTAAAACAACCTTTTCGAACAATCCATAACTAAAACTATGCTAAACTTTATGAAATTCCATTATAATTTAAACTTGTTACCTCTGCCTTTCATTTGATTTTTGTAGTCTTTGTCTTCTCTGTTCACCTTTGGAAGAGTCTTCATAATATTCTTGATGCTTTTGATTCATGGATACACTGGGTCATTTTGTTGCAATTCTAATGTCTGCTGATTGATGCCTTCAGGATTTGTAGCTACGGAAAGACTGTCTGGCTGCAGAAAGGCTGATCAGCTGCAGAATGTCTGTTGAGCTGCAGAATGTTCCTGAAGAGCATTTTAATCATGGAATGGAATGTTTTTGGAATATAGGTGAAATTTTATATGGTATGAATGAAGATGGATGATGAGACATGATGTATATGAAGTGGATGATGAAATGGAATGGATTCAGTTTATGAAATGGAGTGAAAGAACATAAGAACTGTACTGCAATTCATGACATGTTTTATTCACTTACAACAAGACATCAAATTTTGTATTTTGACATGAAAATGAGATGGATGGAGGATGGAATGAGATGAATGAAATGTGGAATGGAGTGAAATATGAATGATGGAATGAAATGGAGTATGGATGGATAAGTGAATGGAGTGAAATGAAATGAGATGGATCATAAGCACTATGGATCTGAACTTATGATTTTGTAACAGCTGCTTGTAAAAACAAAATGGAAAAGTTAGAGTGTCAGAGAGACTCTGATTTTCACCCTATCTTTTCTATATAAACATGCCAATCAATGATTGGTTTTCATATTTATACCTTTACTTATTTATTTATTTATTTATTTTATTTTTTTTCAAAGAGAAATGCTTCAGAAAATTTAATCAAGTTGATGAAGAAGAGAGATTCTTCTTCATTAACTTCACATCACTACTTTCTTGGAACTTCTTGAAAAATTCTTCTCTTGAGAGTGGTTTGTGATATAGCTTCAATCTATGACCATTCACAAGAAAAGTGACCTCTTCTTCATCTATAGTTATGATTTTTACTGCCCCATTATCAAAAATTCGAACAATTTCATATGGCCCAAGCCAATGTGTCTGAAATTTCCCTTGAAAATCCTTGAATTTTGAATCAACAAGAGAGCCCAATCACCCTCTTTAAATTTCTTCTCTTTGATGTACTTGTCATGCCATCTAGCCCTTTGCTGTTGGACTAGACTTGTTTTCTGAACTGCATCTTGTCTGATCTCATCCAATTCATTAATTTGCTCCAGTCTATGCTTTTGTGCCTCCGTTAAATCAAGTCCTAGCCGAACTGCCATTTTGAAGGTTTGAATTTGGAACTCTATGGGAAAAAAAACTTGCTTTCCATAAAGAAGCTCATAAGGAGTATGGCCTGTTGTGTTTCTCCATGTAGTTCTATAGGCCCACAAGGCTTCAGGAAGCCTATCTACCCAATCTCTTCTATGTAAATGAACAGTCTTTGTTAGGATTCCTTCAATGACTTTATTAGTAGATTCCACTTGACCATTTGCTTGTGGATGATAAGGAGTAGTTTTTCTATGTCTGATTTTGTACTTCTCCATCATTTTCTCCACTAGCCTTGATGTAAATTGAGCTCCTTGATCTGTAACAATTTCCCTTGGGACACCAAAACGAGTAAAAATATCCTAAAAAAGAAAAGTAACTATAGATGATTCATTAGCAATAAGTAATGGTTTAGCTTCTACCCACTTAGTAACATAATCAGTGCAAACTAATATGTATTTCTTTTGTCTTGATGGAGGACTAATAGGTCCTACAAAATCCAAGGCCCATTTTTCAAAAGGTTCAATGTGTACCCGAGGTTGTAATGGCATCTCACCTGAAGGAGAAGGTTTCCCTACCCTTTGGCAACTGTCACACCTTTTGACATACTCCTTAGCATCTTTAAACAAGGATGGCCAATAATATCCTAAGTTAAGGATCTTATAGGTTGTCCTCTTATCTGCAAAGTGTCCGCCACAAGGTTCGTCATGACATGCCTTGAGAATCTCAGGCATCTCATCTTCACGAACACACCTTCTAATGATCAAATCTGGACCTGTCTTGTACAACTCATTAGCAACCCATGAATATTTTGCACTATCACAAATGATTTTTCTTTTATCCCTTGCATTCATAATTGAAGGAAATTTTCCCGAAACTAAATAATTAGCAATATCAGCAAACCATGGAGTTTGAGTAGAGATTGCAAAAAGATATTCATCAGGAAATTGATCTTCAACTGGAGTGTCATCTTTGATATTTTGGAGTCTAGATAGGAAATCAGCTACCGTGTTTTGTTTTCCAGGCCTATCTAGAATAGTAATGTTGAATTCTTGTAAGAGTAACAACCATCTTATCACTCTGCCATTAGTGATTGATTTGTTCATTAAATATCTAATTGCAGAATGATCAGTGTGAACAAAAGTTTCATAGCCTATTATATAGTGTCTAAATTTGTTTATGGCATGAACAACAGCTAAAAACTCTTTTTCAGTTACAGTATAGTTTAACTCTGCAGGAGTCAAATTTTTACTGATATAATAGATGGCATAGGGAATTAAATCTTTTTTTCCCAATACTGCTCCTAGAGCTGTATCGGAAGCATCCGTCGAGATATGAAAAGGTAACTTCCAGTTAGGTCCCCTTAATATAGGTGCTTCAGAAATTTTGGTTTTCAGGGTTTCAAAAGCTAACTGGCAATCAGAAGTCCACTTAAATTCACAATCTTTGGTGAGTAATTTGAAGAGAGGAGATGCTATTTTGGTGAAGTTTTCTATAAATATCCGATAATACCCTGTAAATCCTAGAAAACTTCTAACATCTCTTTGACAACTTGGAATGGATAGGTTAGAAATGACTTCAACTTTTGCCTCATCAACTCTAATCCCATCCCCTGAAATGTGGTGCCCCAAAACAATACCTTCAGTAAACATCATAAAACATTTTTCATGACTAAGTGAAAGGTTTGCTTCTTGACATCTTTTTAAGACTTTTTCCAAGTTTTCTAAAGCCTCTTCAAATGTGTTCCCATAAACTGTGAAATCATCCATGTACACCTCTACACAGTCATGTATTAGATCCGAAAAAATTCCTAATACCGCCCTTTGGAATGTTGCAGGTGCATTGCATAATCCAAATGGCAATACTCGGTAAGCATAGGTACCCCAAGGACAGGTGAATGTGGTTTTGTCTTGGTCTTCAAGTGCTACTTGGATTTGATTGTAACCACTAAACCCATCTAGGAATGAAAAGTACTTTTTGCCAACTAATGTATCTAATACTTGATCTATGAAAGGTAAAGGAAAATGGTCTTTAAGAGTAGCTTTATTCAGTTCTCGGTAGTCAACACACACCCTCCATTTTCCATTTTTCTTAGGTACAATTACTAAAGGAGAAACCCACTGACTATCTGAAATAGGATAGATGAAGTTAACATTTAATAATTTTTGTAATTCTTCCTTGACAATTTCCCTAAGATTTGGATTCATCCGTCTTTGAGGCTGTCCGATTGGTTTGCAATTTGCCTCTATATAGATGTGATGAGTACAAGTCTTGGGACTTATCCCTTTCATGTCAGTGTATTCCCATGCATATGCAGAAGAATGTCTCTGTAATACTTTGATTAACTCTTCTTGTTGAGATTTTTCTAGGTTCTTATTTATATTCAAAGTTTTGCCTGGAAATTTTTCACTTGTAGAGCTGCCAAATTTGTCCATAGAATGAAGAGATATTTGCCTAGATGACAAAAACTCAATATTGGATCCCTCTTGAAATGATTCATGTTTGTGTTCTGGAGAGGATTCAAAGTTTTCTAGAGTATTCAGAATTTGATTATCTTCACTAATTTATGAAATTGTGAAGAGTGGTTGTAAATCTTCTTCATCCTCTATCCATTGAGTGTCATCTAGATCTGTAATTGTCCTAGCTGGAGGATATAAAGTGAATCTCTTAGTTGAACTACCATTAGAAATATACATATCACCGGACCTACAACTAATAAAAGCATCAGCTGTAGCCAACCAAGGTCTTCCTAGTATAACAGGATGGCCTCCTAAATTATTCTTGGGTGTTAGGATCATGAAATCCACAGGGTACTCCCAAGAGTCTAGGGACACTGGAATGTCTTCTATTACCCCATCTGGTCTGATCACAGATCTATCTGCTAATTTTAATAGTGTGGGTGTAAAGAGAAGATTAGGAAGTTTCAGTTTGTCCATGATTTGTCTACTCATGATATTTATTGCTGCTCCTAAGTCAATGAGTGTGTTTTGAATTTCAATTCCATTGATGTGAATTTTGACAACTGAATTTCCTGGGTCAAGGTACTTTGGAATAGTAATCTTACCCATCATAATATCTGCTATTTGTCCTACCAGTTGAATTTTCTTGGTTTCTCTTATTCTTTTTCTTGTTGTCTTCATACTCAACTCCTTTATTGTTTTGGCTAAAATTGGGATTTCCTTGATGGCTTGCAATAATGGAATTTTAATGCAAACATTTCTCAATTCATTTAAGAAATCATAATTAGGCACCATTATTTGTTTTTCTACACCTTTATCAATTTGTAGTCTTTCCGG
The DNA here is from genome assembly GCA_034641835.2 of Pinus albicaulis. Lineage (NCBI taxonomy): Eukaryota > Viridiplantae > Streptophyta > Pinopsida > Pinales > Pinaceae > Pinus > Pinus albicaulis. Next base: position 1,552,089,364 of record CM076580.1, on the reverse strand, counting down.
AAAGGGAGGTATAGAAGTAGATGTGGATGGTTGCTCTAATACTGGAGTTGGATTTATTGGATCTTTTTGTTTTAGTTTTTCAATGTTTTGGTCTTGAAAGGATGTGTCTTCCTCAATACTTTTATTAACCCGTAGGGAGTCTTCCTCAGAATTATCTTGTTCTTGTATGATCACAGAAGGTTTCCTCTTCTCAAGTATCCTTCCAGACCTAAGTTGAACATCACTAAGGTCTAGAGGAGTAATTAAATAAGTTGGAAACTGTTGACCTTCTATCATGTATGTATTCTGGGGGTTTTTATTATTGGGGTTTGATATGGGTTGAGCTGGAAATTGATTGGATTTTTGAGGAAATGGTAATGGAAGTGGTTGATTTTGATGTGGTTGGTTCTGATGATGTTGTTGAGGATTTTGTTGAAGATTTTGAGGAAAATTTTGTTGAGTATTTTGAGGATAAAAATGTGGATATGGTGGATAGGATGGTGGATACTGATAATATGGAGAGTATCTTCCATAGGGACCTTGTGATCCTTGTGCCCAAGCTTGAGATTGATTTTGAAATTGGGGCCAAGGTTGCTGCCAAGAATTCCAAGGTGGAGGTTGATTATACATTTGATCATGGAACCCTTGTGTCTGAGGTCCCTGCCAAGGTCTTCTAGATACAAAGTTAAGAGATTCTGTGGAGTCTGTAGGAGTTTCTTCCTGAAAAACAACCTTGAGACCAGGAAGAGAAGGACAATTCTTGGTCTCATGTTTCTCAGAACAAATAACACAGGTTTCTACAACTTTTACATCTAGAGGACATTCTCTCAAGGCATGTTTCTTCCTACATTTGGGACAAAAGATTGCCAAGGCATCAGATTCAGCCTTTTGCTTGTTTTGTATCTTGAGGGTGTCTATTTGTTCATTAAGACTCCCTAAGATGTCAGATTTAAAATCATCAAGCATGTGTCCTATTTCTGATCTACTTACTGTCCCAGAAGCAGATTTACTTGCTCTTGCAAGAGCAGGATCTCTTGGACCTTTGACAGTTTTGGATTTCCCTCTGGAAAGGTTGATACATAACTCAGATATTTCATGTAATGTGAGTTGTGATATATCCCCTTTTCCCATCATGTTAAGGATATCCAACCATTCATCCCTAATTGTTTTCAACAAAAGAGCTTTTAAAGTGTCTTGATCTAGGTTTTCCATTTGTGCCCTTTTTATGTTGTATTTAAATCTTTCCAACAAATCTTCTAAGTTTTCATCTTCTTTTGTAACATCTTGAACACTTCTTCCTTATGATTAACCGGCATACAATAATCCAAGTATCTCTCTAGAAATGCTTGTTTCATGTCTTCCCATGTTCTAATAGAATTACTGTTTAAACTCATAAACCACTTCAATGCTGCTCCCTTCAGAGTTGAAGGAAATAATTTTAGTTTTTGAGCATCTTGTAGGTAGTCATAAGTCCTACACAGCACTTCAAATTCGAATAAGAAAGTTTCAGGATCTTCAGTTTTAAGTCCATAGAAGTTTGGAAGGACAGAGGGTGAAATGTTATTCATGGTTGTATTGGTTTCTTCATCAAGTATAGGGAACCCAAAAGAGCTTCCTATTCTACCTCTTCCTCCATTTTCACCTCTACCTCCTTCTCCTCTACCTCCTTCTCCTCTACCTCTACCTCTACCTCCAAATAGTGTGTTTTCTCCATTAAAAACTCCTCCTCCTCCTTCTTCTGCCATGGTTGACTCTCTTGTAGAAGTGGAAAGGTTTGTATCCCTACTAGGAGTCTTTAGATTTTCTTCTATGGCAGGTTCAGTGGATGAAGTGGAAGGTTTCTCTAATGGAATAGTTGACCTTAGATCTTCTAGAAGTCCAGGATCAGAAGAGGATGGAAGATGGGTTTGAGTTGAAGGTATACTAGCTCTGGATCTAGATGAAACAAGTGGTGTTCTAGAAATCAAACTTCTGCCTCTGCTGCTTATAAATCTTCCCCTTGAATCTCTCTCCCTACGCATATAATTATTTTTGGATGCTAAGAAACAAAGGTTACCTAGTTTTCACTTCCCCGGCAACGGCGCCAAAATGTTTGGTCTCAATCTAGTCTCCTAAACTGAGCTCATTTAATTGTCAACCAGGATTTGTAAACTGCTGAAGTGAAGTGTACTGTATGTACCTAGGTGCTTGTTTCCTAATGCGTTGTGTGTAGTGTTTTGTAATGTTTTTGGTCTTTTGTGATGATTTATGATGTTTTTGGTCTTTTGGTGGTTTTATGTTCACAAGGAAAATTCCTAGAAAGCTAATGGAAATGAGCTGATGATTAAAAACAGAGTGGATCCTAATTGATGGATGACAAATGACAAATGCAATTGGAATACTAAAAACAGAATCAAATCTAAACTATGACCAATCAGAAACAAAGCTTGATAATGACTTTTAAGCAAATGATTTAAAACACAAACTAAACTTGTCAAATTCTTTCATCAAAGGTATTTGAGAAAGAGCTTGAAACATGGTCAACTAAGCATGCAAATCTTCCTAACTAAACAGTTTAAACAACTAACTCATAATGATGCAACATCTTGTCCTTGATTAGAGATTTGTTGAAGTATGTTTGGAATAAAACATTGATATCATCATAAGATCTTCTATTCTAGGACTAGTTTTCTAACTCTATTCTGCAATTTAATTGAATGTCACAAAACCTTACTCAAGAGTTATTGATTTCTTTTCAAAGTAGTCTTTTGAGGGAGAGCTTTGTTTATGAAATGATGAGGAAATTGCAGAGGTACTTCAGGCCTTAAAATGATGTGGTCTTCTGTTCAGGTAGTGATGGGTTAATTATGGATTTTAGAACAAGAAGAGATTTGTGAATAATGAAGACTGTTTTGTTAAGTTTAACAACTGAAGTAATCTAATGTGCAGGGAATGACAATCTGAATATGGAATGCAATGCAATGAGTTAATCTAAGAATGAACTTAAGATGCCACTAATCTAAAACAATGCTGAACTACAAGTCATCATCAAACTCAAAACAAAGTAACCGAACATGAATTAAATGCAATTAAACTCCGGAGCATTATAACTAAGCTACCATGCATTATTCTATGGAATTATACAGTCTGTTTGTCCATCATTATTGATATTTTGGAAGAGTTCCTTATTTTGGAAGAGTTAGAACAATTCTGACTGTGTAATTGAGTGCAAATGCAAACATAAAGGACTGAAAGCAATGAAAAACTAAGATATCATATCCATATCCCACTCATCATTATGATATTTTGGACAAGCGTTTAAGAGAAAGAACAGAGATGGTACTT